>CM052702.1:43697351-43726141 GCA_028551405.1 Uromys caudimaculatus | reverse complement strand
CTCCTCCTCCTCCTCCTCCTCCTCCTCCTCCTCCTCCTCCTCCTCCTCCTCCTCCTCCTCCTCCTCCTCCTCTTCTTTTCACATTTCAATGTTATTCAAGGGAGTTAAAATTCAAAAGGCACAAAAGGAAAGACAGTGACCCCGCCCCCTCCCTCCCACTCTCTCATCCACAGTTTCCCTACAGACAACAGTGTTAACGTTTTTCTTGGGCAGACCTGTGCATTTATTCTGCACAGATCTTATAGCACCTCCCCAAATCTCTTCTACCTATAGTAATTACTATATTTACTATACGTGATGTCTCAGATCAGTTTAAATTGCATGGCTCATGGGTGGAGTTAGTAATGCCTTCTGATATTTTAAGGAACATTTTTAGCCAGGCATGGTGGTGCACACCTTTAATTCCAGCACTCAGGAGGCAGAGGCAGATAGATCTTTGTGAGTTTGAGGTCAGCCTGATCTATAGAGAGAGCTGCAGGCTGGTCAGGGCAACACAGTGAGACCCTAAAAAAAATAAATAAAATAAATAAAATAAAAATTAAAAAAATTAACATTAGCGTGGAGTGGTCACATAATTAGTTCTTTTGAAAATTTGATTACATAATCAGTGGGAGTTCGCTCATCCTAGGGAATGCACTCCTTCTCTGTCTTATGAGTTGTAATCAGTTACCCGGTCCGCCAGTTTGGTCTGTTTGGAGCCATGGATTCGTTCCTGAATTCTGGGTGTTCTTTGTAGATATTACTTTCCCATTCTGAGGTTCCGCAGTCATTCTTCTGTGACTTCTCCTGGTTCTTTCATGATCTCAGTTTTAATGCTCAGTGCTTTTCTCCACTGGAACTCATTCTGGTTGCTGTGGTTTCTATTGTTAACAGTGATTTCTAATTTGGTCTTGAGATCCTGTAAAGTCATGGTCTAGGCGAGCTCTGACGCGAAGTCTTGATGGGTGACAGGTGAGACGTGATAAAGACTGAAAACGAACGTTATAAAATGGAAAAATACTAGAAATGTTTATTTGTGTTAGTTTTAAGTGTGTGCGTGCACGAGCTTGTGGGGGGATAGGGGGTCGGGAGGGGGTGGGAGTGGGGGGAGGTTATGGTACCAAAAGAGGCCAGAAGAGTTAGGATCCCCTGGCTCTGGAGTTACAGGTTGCTGTGAGCCGCCTGATGTGAGTTCTGGGAATTGAAGTCCTGCCCTTTGCAAGAGCAGTATTTACTCTTAACTGCTGAGCCAGCTCCAGCCACCCTGCCCTCTACTTATTTTATTCACAGGCCTCTAAGAGGTTAGAGGCACTGAGAAGAAGCCAACAGGGAGCCAGGGGAGTGGCTTATTGGGTAAAGAGGTCGGCAGGAAGTCCTGGACTTCCTGTTGACTGGAAGGAGCTCACCAGTAGGTAAAGGGTGAAGGAGAGATACATTGTGGACCATATATTTACTAAAGGCTGTGGGCTTAAGCAATAATCCTCCGGCTTTTCCACCGGGCTGCAGATTGGAGGT
The DNA here is from genome assembly GCA_028551405.1 of Uromys caudimaculatus. Lineage (NCBI taxonomy): Eukaryota > Metazoa > Chordata > Mammalia > Rodentia > Muridae > Uromys > Uromys caudimaculatus. Next base: position 43,724,647 of record CM052702.1, on the reverse strand, counting down.
TTACTTACTGGCTTTGATCTTTGTCATGGTCAGCTGCTGTGGAATGTGTTGGGTCGGGGTCAGCGAAATACGGAACAAGTAGACTGAAACACAACCACCCGCACAGGCAAGGAAGATTTAATTAGGAAAAAAGTAACGGGGTAGGACGGGGTTGCAGATAACTTAAATCTGGCCTAAAAACGGATGCTGAGGCAGCAGTTATAGTAACTCTATGACACTGGCGGAAGATGTTAAGCATGGGTTCAACTTTATCTTTGTCTCCATGGCTAGGCAATGTCCCAATTTTCTGTTCTGCATGAGTCATCCTTCCGTCACACTTCCCCCACTGACTTCAGGAGCATACCCAGTCAATTTCTGGACATATTCTGTTTCATTGCTCCATTGTTTTGATCACACACCAGTGCCACTGTCTTCATAATATGTTCTGACATCTGATGGAGAAAGAAACCTCATCACTACCTTTGTTCAACTAAAGATCGGAAGAAATAATATTGGCCAGTTACAAAAACCATGCCAGTATCTTCAGATTCTTATTTCGCCGCCTAACTCAGGGAGCACTGGCATGTTGTCATATACTCTTAGGGCTGCCTATAATGTCAAGAAGGGAATTGATCCCTCAAATGCTAAATGTATCTACAGGAGAAATGAAAAAGAAATAGAAAAGTCTTTCTAAAAGTGCATCAGAGGACCTTAGAAGAGCAAAAGGAGTAACTTTTAAAAACAAATAAGCAAACACACACACACACACACACCCCAAAATATTAAAACAAACAAGCAAACCTTTTGAAAGGGATTCTGCTTCCAGAGTGTGCAGCAGAGCTGCTCCTAGGAGGTCCATGGTCGGTCACCAATGAGGACGATCAGAGCCCTTCAGGAAAGCCTCTGTATCCCCATTCCTTTTGCTGGGTCTCAAACTTCTTTCGCCATCAAATTCCTTTCTTCAGAAAACACCTGTTGGGGATGGAGAACTGGATCATCAGTTAGAAGTATACATGTGGCTGCTCACGGCGTCTGTAATTTTATTTCCAGGGGAGCTAACACCTGCTTCTGGCCTCCACGGGCACCAGGCATGCACCTGGTACCTGGACATAAATGCAGCAACTGTATACATAAAATAAATACAATAAAGATTTTAAAATACACTTCTTACTTAATATTTCATGCCACTCTCAGGAAGACAACCTGGAGGGCCCTGGGGCAAAGAGAATTTCTACAGGTAAGTTTTTCCCACATTGATGTTCACTGATTCTAAAGGTGGATAAGCTAAGGATGTACAAATTAATATTTAGGAAATCATTTTTGAATCCTCAGGTGCATCACTACAGGGGCAAGAGGTAACTAAATATTATTTTTTCTTCCACTTCTATAAGAATTCACTACATGGAACAAAATTGCATACTATATGTTATACATCTATTAATGCATTCATTTCTTCATTCAGCACTTATTAAATGCCTACTGTATACTTACTTGTGACTTCTCCCTCGTGTGTAAGTAAAGGCCCCTAGAGCAGCGTGAGAAGACCCCTGAAGCTGAGCCTCGAGCGGCCTCTTCCCTCACTCTTACCTGTTGCTGTTGGCTTGGATGCACGCGGTTCTGAGGGCTACTGGAGTCTTTCTAAGATTGCTCGCCCTGCAGATGATTTTGTTCTCTGTGGGAAAATCAGAATCCCGGTCCTCTGGCAGCACCTACCTGTGTTCTTGAAAAATGGTGCTGACATAATAATCTGACCTCAGGCCCGAAGAGACGGCAAGAACAAAAGGGGGCCCTGAGGGCTGTAGAGGCTTGACGTAAACCACAGCTTCACTAGTGGCACAATCTGCAAATGGAAAAGGCTCACAGGTAACATCGGAAGAGCACAGAAGAAGAACAGGGACTCCTGTTTAAGTAGAAGTCACTGTCTATGGTGGTAATCTTCCTCCAGTATGTATTCCCCTTGAAATGAGAAGCAGGAAGATGAAGAAAAGCAGTATCTGGTTGGGGCTGAGCATGGCCTGACTGGCTGGCAGACCTAGCACCTAACTTCTTGATGGTCCAGAGATGCTGTAGCAAGAACTCCACCACAGACAGCACACTTACAGTGGTCAGCGCACTTAGGGGAAAGATTAGCCCCTGGCTTTGATGTGTTTCTTTGATGAGAATATACAAATGTCCCCGTTAGAACATAAAACCCCCAAAGATACATATAAGGGAATGGTCCGAGAGTCCTACTAGGACCACTAACAAGTATCTGGACAGACTTTCAACTTCTAATGTGTGTTTGGGGGGTGAAGATGAGGGTCACTGTCCCATACACATGTGATCTGCACTTTGCTTAGGACATGGCAGGAGCCAGCACAACGAGCTGATCATGTTTGGTCAATCTTTCCCTCTTCTTCTGGCCAAATAGGTATTTGACTATATGCCCTGCTTGCTTCTCTCCATAGATAATAGCATTTAGATGATGTGGGATTTTTTTAAATATGGAATTTATATATGATGAAAAGCTTCAAAGTTTACTAATCTCAGCCCTTGCTCTCAAGTGAGAGTCCAGGTACCTTAGGCAAATGTCTATATTAGTGGCCCTTGTGTGGACCCATAGGCAGGTTCGTTTCTGCTGTCTTTTGTTGTGCCTATCAGATATTTTGTAATTTCAGAGAAACCAATGCATTCCCATGCCACTGTGCTACACCAATCAAAGATGAGAGGTAGAGAGACCAACAAGCACAGAGATTCTTAAAGCCAAAGTGTTAGCATCCTGTCTGAGCTCCACCCCATAGCCTAGCAACAGCCAGGTAGGCCTGACCCACTATAAAAGGGGCTGCTTGCCCCCTCCTCTCTCTCTTGCCTCCTCTCTTGCTTCTCTTGCTTGCTCTCTTGCTCCTTCTCTCTCCCCATTCTGTTCCCCCCTCTCTCTCCACATGGTCATGGCCGGCCTCTACTTCTCTATTCTCTCCCTCTCTGCCTTTGTCTGCCTCTACTACCCTCTTAACTCCCCTCCCCATGCCCTGAATAAACTCTGTTTAGAGACTTCCCCTCTGCGGTTGTCTTGGTTTTCAACCTGTGTTTTTGAAAGCTCCATTAGAAGCTTTTATGTTACTGTATGTGTACCACACACTTCACTCAGAAGTGGCATAAGCTATCTAAAAGAGCCAAAAGATTTAAACGACCTGGAAAAAAAATCCAAGATTAATATTACTACCAGAAATCTCTGGCTCCGTAGGCTGGGGAGATGGCTCAGATAAGGTTGCTACACAAGCATGAGGACCTTTGTTTGATGTCCAGCTCCCATGTCAAAAAGCCAGGCATGGAGGCACAGACCTGCTGTCCCAGTCCTGGGAGGCAAAGAAGAACCTTCCTGGGACTTGCCAGACAAGTTGTCTGGTCTAACTGGTTAGCTCCAGGCTCAGTGAGGGACTGAAGGAACAGTAAGGGACATTGTTTAGGAAAATAGGGTGGACAGTGACTGAGGAAGACATTCATCATTGATCTCTAACCCCAAATGTGTTGGGGAGGGGAGAGAAAGAAAGAGAGGGGGAGAAGAGAGAGAAGAAGAGAGGGGGAGAGGGAGAGGTGTTGGTGGTTCCTCGGTGAAGTGGGTGTTAACTGTCAATAGAGATTCTGGACAAATGTGACAAATGGCTGCCAGTTCAAAGACACTATCCCTGGAGGAGGGAGCAGGACATAACAGTCCTCCCGTCTTACCCAAACAGTCCTCTGGTCTTCACACACCTTCAGTCACAGAGTAGCTGTTTTTCTTAAGAACCTGTTTTACATACTGGAATTCTGGGCTAGATGTGATTTGAAGAAAGTCATTTACAATTTTCTGTTAAGTCAGACTATTTAGAAACCACAGATTTTAGTTCAACTTCCTCAGTTGTGAACTTCTAGAATCTCCAGCATGCTGTAGGCTTCTTGTCAGTCACGTGGCTAGTTGATAGAAAAATCAGGAAGCTTAATTTCACAGGCAGTTCACCAACCAATGCATATTGAATATCTATTGTGTAAGGTTCTGTACGAACTGCTGCATAGAGACATGGAGGTAAATGTCTCACAGCATGCACAGAGGCTTGGGGAAGTACGGGGGCAAACATCTCATGGCAAAGCAACGCAGCGAAGCTATGAAAACATGTCCATAAAGAAAATTTACCAGAAAAAAAATATGAGGCAAATCTGTGCTTTCTGAAAAAGTCAACAGCAATATCTCAGGCCCCATATTCTCTTCCAGAAATTTCTACCCTTCTTAAAGGTTTCCTTTCCTCTTGAACCTAAAAAGTGTGAGAGGTTCAAACAAATAAAAAGTGACAGACTTTTTTGAAACTAGGTTAGAAAAGCAGCACAATTTCTTTCTTTTCTGACTCTCTCCCCTCCCCCTCTATATTCCTCCCTCTTTTCCCCTCCCTCTCTATATTCCTCCCTCTTTTCCCCTCTCCCAACCTCCTCACCCTACCTCTCAATCTCTGTCTCACTTTGAATCTTGAGCTATAGCTCTCTCTTCTGATACTCACCTGAGGAACTGAAACTACCTTGTGTGAGCAAAAACTCAGACCACCTCAGGAGACAGGCAGCCTGGAGAGGAACTGAGCCCCCTGGTGGGCACCAGCAGCCACTCACTCAGTGAATGAGCCTTGCTGCTGAGGATGTCCCTGGTTGAGAGCTTTTCACCTCAGGCTTCAACCCTGTGTGGACAGAGGCAAGCCATAACCTCTGCACCCAAATTCTTGACCCAAAGGATAAATGAGCATCATAAATAGTCATTTATGCCATTAATATGTAGAGTAACTCTGTCTGGGTCTTCACAGATATTTGTGGTGAGATCCTGGACAGTAGATGCTGAAGTGCCCAAAATGGCTTTTTCTTTTATCCTAATTTTCAAAGAACATACGGACTGGTCACAGTATCAGTTTCTTAAACTGTGGTCAGGACAGGTGTAAGCATATGACCCAAATACACCTGAACAGAGTCCTTCATGGATTATAGTGTGTGTGTGTGTGTGTGTGTGTGTGTGTGTGTGTGTGTGTGTGTGTGTGAGAGAGAGAGAGAGAGAGAGAGAGAGAGAGAGAGAGAGAGAGAGAGATTGATTTACATAAGGGGATATTTAAAAAGTTAGCCCTAATGCCAAGAAGTGCTTGCTGACAGGAGCCTGATACAGCTGTCTCCTGAGAGGCTCTGCCAGATTCTGCCCAATACAGATGCGGAGGCTCACAGCCAACCATTAGACTGAGCACAGGGAGTTAGGGGGAGGACTGAAGGAGTTGAAGGGGCCTTATCTGGCATCAATGGGTGGGGAGGTCCTTGGTCCTGTGAAGACTCGATTTCCCAGTGTAGAGGAATGCTAGGGCAGTGAGTCAGGAGTGGGTAGGTGGGTGAGGGAGCACCCTCATAGAAGCAGGGTAAGGGGGGGGGGGAATGGGATTTGCAGAGGGGAAACCAGGAAAGGGGATAACATTTGAAATGTAAATAAAATAAAAAGAGAATTACATCCATCTGCCAAAAAGATAAAACAAAATAAGTTATCCCTAATTCCAGGGAGCAATCCCTTCAAACATGTCTGCCACCCCAATATTCTTCCCAACTGCCAAGACAAATAGTTTTCCTTCCCTGGTATTGTCATCTTTCCCTTCCAAGAGCTCTGGCTAATTTGAAAGGGTTTGGACAAGACATGATATTTGAACCAGCGCTTGGCAGATGGGGAGCATAGGCACCCCGACTGAAGATGGACATGGCACAGTCAGGAGTCGCCGGCTCTCAGTCTGGCTGAACCCTTTAGTCAAAGAACTTAAACTTATCTCCTTAAACACAGCTTCCTCGGGAAGCATAGGTGCGGATGAAGAGCAGGAGGCAGGAGACTGGGTGAGTAAAGCTTAGGGAAGCGCTGGGTTGCTGGGTGGGGAGAGGGACCTGAACAGTAGCGGCTTCCTGGAGTGGGAACCGGATGTCATGTTAGGTGCCCTTTGTTCTCAAACAAGCTCTGGTTTTGCTCTCTTCCAGATTTTGCCTCTTTGTGTGTGTTACCGTTCCCTTCCTGTGAAGAACTGACTCACACCCAAGCATTAGTGAGCAGACAAAGAGTTTGTTAAAGATGTGTGCGGTAGACAGCAGCCATGCCTCTCATGTCCTTGCTCCGCTCTTGTGCTCTGCCCCATCCCTGTGGCATCCATATCTGCAGTTCTTCTGCCTACTGGAGTCACTCTTCAGAGCAGAGAACAAGAAGTGCTTGGGACTTAGTCCTCAAAGCCTGCCCCTCACCCCTGGCTGGAGCAACCCCAGGGACATCCTCAGGATCCAGCTGGACTTTGCCTGTGATCTTACTCTCCTGCGACCACTACTTCTTTCTTTTAGTTTGGTTTCTCTCATTTTCCTACCAGTCTCCCTTGGGAGCGTCCCTATAACAAACTGCTTGCACACAAATCCTGGTCTCAAGTCTGCTTCAGGGAAACAGTTCTCTAGGGCAGTTGGACGGAGGACTTCATGGATGTCCTACGGCAAATAACCTCAAAAACACCCATAGGCTTCTGGGCTCTGCTGTTGATTGGGATGTCTGTTCCCTTCTGATTTTCACCTCGCCGGAAAAGCCAGACTTTATTGGCTCATCCTCCTACCTGATTCTCTTCTCAGTTTCAAATCCATAGCCTTGATTTGGCAGGACTTTTCTAAGTGAGCAATCATCTGAATTTTCTGATCCTCGGTGCAACTAACAAAACTCTAGTCGGTAGGACTGTTTCTCTCAAAGCAGCTCAGGAGTCCTCTCATCGTAAACATGAGACTTTGGGGCTCTTTCCCTTTATTCTCAGTGACTCTGCACATCACAAACTGTGCTCCCTGAGCAGAATTAACTTTACAGTTTAACATTTTATCCTTCCTCTTACATACCTGTAGTCTGTACCACCTACCTTATCAGGGTCTGTTCATCTAAGTAGGGTAGCATACATGTTTTCTAATTTAGCATTTCCTAAGCATTTGATGTCTCCACACTTAGAAAAGCAGGGTGGGACATCGGGGTGATCTGAAAATAGATGTCTTTGGGGGCGGAGATGAACTTCACCAGCCGGAAAGTGGATTTGTGCAGACACTGTAGCTCAGATCTGAGTGGCCTCCCTCATGCCCCAGGCCTGCTGCAGAAGTTCCGTTCCAAGCAGCTCGAGCTGTACCTACCACAGCACGTTCCTGAATCCTTTCATGGGAAGCTGCTGGCTGCTGGTGCAGACTAATGAACATTTTCCTACACAAAGCCTCCGATGTATATTATCATTGGTAATTTATTAGGCTCCTCCTGCAGGGAGCACACACAGTTCCTGCTAGCGATGGACTAATTAAAATCTTCCCTACCATGTACAACTTCAGTTGTGTTGAGGGAAAAAAAGAATGAACAATACCTCCGTGGTAATTTTTCATAGGAAAGGCAATGGTAATGATTTCTAAAAATAAAAGGAGAAATCGTAGAAACATTACTTATGTTGCTTAAAGAGACAAAAGCAGGTTCTGTGGACTTTGGTGTATAATGTAGAACACTTGGGCTTTTCAAAGAATAGCCCTAACTTCTCACTTTCAGCTCTGATATGATATGGTTCAACTGATTCAAAGATAAGGATCAATATTCCTAGTTGTAAAAAAAAAAGAAAAGAAAAAAAGAAAAAGAAAAGAACCGAGTTTAAAGGTGGTTTCACCCTTACTTACATATAAACTTACACAACCCCAATAGTCCTAGATTTGTCTTTTTCTTTTAATGGCTAGTTATCAGGTGAGCCACTAATGTTCTCCCAGCTAAGATGATCCAGAGTGATCTAGAGTCTCTCAAAATTTACACTAGCTGTTGCCGGTCACCTTGGCTTGACATCTGGACTTAAAGGCTAGTTTGGGGCTAGTGAGGTAGAGAAAGGTGTCCGTGGACAAGCCTGGTGACTTGAATTTGATCCCTGGGACCCATGGGGTAAAAGGAGAGACATGTTGACCTCCTTATATGTGCATGGCATACACATGTGTGCTCTCTCTCTCTCTCTCTCTCTCTCTCTCTCTCTCTCTCTCACACACACACACACACACACACATTCACACACATACATATAATGCAAAAAGTAATGTATCAGATGGATGGTGTGGGAATGATTTCAGGTGGTGGGAACAAATATACAGTAAAAGGAATTTGCTTTTCTGCTAGTAAAGATACGTGAATCTGAGAGATGCAGTGCCCAGGAGAGGAAAAAACCAGAGCTCAGAGACTCTAGACTCCATCAGCACCAGAGGAACTTGGAGCATGGGAAAGAGGTAATGCCGTTGTCAAATTCATGTTTTAGAAAGATCACACTTGGAGGTTGCTACAGTAGAGGTGGGCCTTCTCCGGACGCGGGGGTTGGGGGGAGACAGAGGAGCCAGGTGAGGTCCAGTGGTGGCTGGTGGATGACAACATGGGGTGGTGAGGACTCTGTGATGCTTGGCCATCAGAATTCGTTGTGTGAGGTGAAGAGAAAGGGAAATGAACAGAAATGAGTCTGATGGGCAGTGGGGGGGGTGGAGAGGGGGGCATGGGTTTAGGTTGGGAATATTGTGAATTGGCTTTCTGTCAGCTTTCTGGAGATGGCGGCTTAGTGTTTGGACATACAGATCCGAAACAGCACTGACAATGTAGTTATCAAGTGTTAATTAACACAAAACTGCATGTGTATGCTAAGTTGCACACAGAGAACAGCATGGGCTATGGTTGATGTCACTAACCTCAGATGTGTTACCCTCATTTGTCTTTATAATTTTTTTTGGCAAGTGATGTGATAGAAAGAGAATCTGTCTACAAACTGGGCATCTGTCCTAACGGTGCTTAGATATTTCTGAAAGCATTGTGGTAAATATTCACGTCATTTAGTTTAATAACAAGCGCCAGGAGAAGTGGGAAAGCCCCCTGCTTTAATTTGTACTAGGGCCATTAGTATAAGAAAGTATTGCTGACCTGGAGCTGCAGCACACGGTTAGGAGAAAACAGCGGTGTACCTTCTAACCATAGCAACAAGCTTGGGGGTGGCTCCAACCACAAAGCTCCAGGGCCCTTAGGAATGTTTGCTCCCACAAGCCCTTGCAACCAAGCGACAGCAGTATTACTTTATTCTGAATAGTAGACTGAATGCTTTTGGTGCTCAGAAGCAAGGAGTGTTGGTGCAGTAAGGAACACATCTATTTCTTTATAAGAACAAGTAACAGGCCCTCGGGAGTTCTTGACAAAGACAAAGTCTGCTTTTCCACATCTTTTTTGTACATTGGCATACAATTTCCAAAGCCTTTGGTGTCCCACAGAATGTGCATGTTTTTATTTCTAGCTGTGGCCTAGAATTGATGCCAGTCCCTTCTAATATGAAGTAGAAACCATTTCTACCTGGAGGTACCTGATGGCATGGAAAGAGTGAGCTTGCTCCAGTAGCTGTCAAGATGAAGGTGTGGAGAGGCCCCATGATAGCTCTGCAAGGATAGCTGCAATGACACCTGATCTCACACCCCACCCTCCTGGCATGCCTCATTTGACACGGCCCTATGAACAGAGGTTGGCAACGCTTAATGTCATTCACAATAGGGCTCCAAAGTTAACAGAAATGACCCTAGACAGCTGACTACCCAGGCATGTCTTTGATGAGGAGGTGACATCAGAAGGCCACAGTGGCTTTGTGAAGTCTGACACTGCTCCTTCCAGGCACTGCAAATGTAACGATGTGAAACCAGTTCTGTCCTAACCTCTGGTCCACTGTTCCCCAGGGGATAGAAACACAGTGACATGGACCACTCTGTCAGATGTCCTGTGTGGATTTCTGAGCACCATCTGTCACTCTAACCCATGAAGGAGGGACTACAGATTCAACTCTTGGTTGTAGTAATCTTACGGCTCATTTACTACCCTTCTTAGGCCAGCATCTCTTAACCTATTGACTATTTGTTTAGTCAAAAGCATAGTGTGATCAACAAAGTATAGAAGTTTGTTAAAGACTTCCATTTTTCTATGTCAATTAAAACAGATTAAAATTTATCTCACAACCTCATACCCAGGTTCTGATAGACATTTTGAGCAGAAGATGGAAGGGTTTGTCCTTAGTTGCTCTAATAGAAATTGAGCACTACCCACAATCGATCTTTGTGTCTCTGTTAGCACTGTGTAACATGCTCAATGACATTTTGTGCTAGTATTTCTTATTTTACTCAAGAAAAGGAGGAAGAAACATAACAGTGAGTTATTTCTGTAGTGTCACTCGTTGAAGAAGAGAAACTTTAAGGGGATAGGGGACCTACATCTCTGACTTCTCACTCTCCTCCAGGGGTATATTCCCAATAGTATTAGTTAACTTTGCATAGCTATAAAAATGTGCCTGGCCAATTGGGTATTCCTTCTTAGAAGTAAAAGTTCATTTTGGCTCACAGTTCTAGAGATCCTGCTCCTCAGATCAGGCAGCCCTAACTTTGAACCTCTGATGAGGGCAGCACATGGTGCATACTGCATCTTGAGCTTGAAAGCAAAACTGGAGATAAAGAGACTGTGGTCCCACAATCCCTTTCGAGGGCATGGCCCCACTGATGTAAGGGCCCACCCACCCCCACTTGGCTCTAATTTCCCAAGGTTCTGCCATCAGTGTTACGCTGAGAACCAAACTGTGAACACCTGGTCCTTTGGGGACACTATCATATCATAACATCTTCTTCTCCCATCGCCACTCAACCCTTGTCATCCAGGACTGGCCCAAGCTGTGGACTAAATTGAATCCTGTCATGAGTTTAGACTCTTCCTAACTCACAGGTCTGGGAAGTATGGGAATCCAGCTTTCACTAATGATAGCATGCAGTTTTCCCTCAAATGGGTAGGTTCTGTCCCTAAGTGGACCTTTGAAGGTGTGTGCAAGAATACTTAATTGTCACTCCAATGGGAGCCAGGCATCACAAGTGTTAGAATCATGTATGTGATATATGGTAATACTTGGCATAACTATACACAAGAAAGAATTCTCCCATTCCAGATTCTATCAGTGCTGACGGACAAACTCATATGGTGCCCAGGACAGAATTTTCCAAGCAGATTCTTCGTTCCTCTTCATTGTCTTCATATGCTCAATGAGTGAAGGACACTGCCCTGTGATGTCAACTATCTCAAGCATTTATCAGATTGTCTTTTGTGACATTTGATCACCAGGCCACGTGTTTTGGGTGGGTCTGACCCTATACCAATTCTGCAAGTGCAACCTAAGCTTACCAGTCAACTGAGGATTAGTTCTTGAGTGGGTATATGCTTATCTCTCAATTATAGTCAAAACTTTGTTTTTATTATTATTATTATTATTATTAGTAGTAGTACTAGTAGTAGTAGTAGCAGCAGCAGTGGTAGTATGTTAAAATTTGTCAAAGAAAACCTCTACTATCAGATCAAACTTAGCCTTGGAAGACAGGAGCCCAAAGCTGAGACTGGCTGTCATTAAGACCCTGAAAGCAACAGGGTCTTAATAATGCTTAGAGAATAATGAAGTAATATTTAACATTATCCAATCTATGGATAAACCTCCAACCAGGTTTCAGAGATACCCTGATCATGCTTGTTATGTGAGAAATAGATTCCCTCTGTCAGGTATGCCAGGTCCCCAGGTCCACTCTCTTACAACTGAAACAGAAATCCCGACAAACTTGTCACGTGCCTGTCTTCACTGAAACATGGCACTTGTTCTCCTTACTTGACTTTTAGCTCCTCACAGCCACTTTCAAATCCTTCCAGTGTCTTCCCAGCATTAACTATTAACTTAGGTTGATTACCACTCCCAAAGGATTTGACACATGAGTAAAATGATATCTATGAAATACATTTGTTGACTCTGTTACCTTACTCATGAGTGTATCTAGGGTCTCATCTATTTCTTCTTAACATCTCCGTCTGAGATCAGTGAGCAGGCAAGAGCAACCTCACCCAGCTTGGGTTTCGCATTTGTCCCTATTGTCACTTTGCACGGAAGGGATCTGTTTTATTGCTCTTGTGTTCCTAATGATCTCCCCCAGGAGACTGAGTTTCTGCAGTAAAGCCCTTTCCAAGTCCCTTGCTGATCTTCAATGCACATGACAGGTGTTGATTGTTTTCCTGAGCTCCTTCCCTCTTCCCAGCCCTCCCAAAGGCTGCTCTTTGCTGCTACGGGCTTGTAAACCTGGCAGAATTTCCAGGAACCTGTATCATCCCAAAGCTCAAAGGGGCCTCTGAGGGGATACAGAAAATGTTTAATTTTCAGTCAGAATCCAATCAAGAACACCTACTGTGTGCTGGGTATTTTCTCTACACTCATGCTCTTGTGGTGCTTACAGACAAGCAATTCTAATGCACCCGCTACGCCTCTGTATTTGGAGAACTATGGGCTATATAGGAGTAAACATGGAGTTCTCAGACTGGTAAGGGTCAGGGAAACTTTAGAAGAAACAATATTGATGATCTCTAAAGGGTAAGGTGGAGGTGGGCAGGAGATGAGAAAAAATGACCTCCAGCCGAAGGGAATGGCCAGAGCCAGCAGATCATGGTCCAGAACAGGTCCATGAACATGTTGCAGTCAGCTGCAGGGAGAGAGAGAGAGAGAGAGAGAGAGAGAGAGAGAGAGAGAGAGAGAGAGAGAGAGGATGAATGCATTGCTATTGCTGTTGCTTGTGTGTCTTCCAGGTCACAGTCTTCTTCCATAGCCTACCAGGCCACACCTTTCTCTGCCTGCTTGGTGGGTTTCTTGATTTCACATGACATCAGGATGCCAGATCACTGTGTGCAGAACTGTCTTCATTTGATTTCTATTGCTTTGATAAACGTTACCACCAAAAGCAACCTGAGGAAGAAAGGTTTATCTCAGCGTATTGTTGTAGCATCATGGGAAATCAGGGCAGGAACTCCAGGCAGGAACTAAAGCAGAGACTAAGGAGGAATGCTGCATGCTGTCTTGCCCCCTTAGCTTGCTCACTTTACTTTCCTATACTCCAGGACCACCTGCCCATGGGTGCCACTTAACACAGTTGGGTTGGGCTTTTCCATAGCAATCATTAACCTAAAAATGTCTCACAGACTTGCCAATATGGTGGAGACATTTTTTCAATTGAGGTTCTTTCTTCCGAGATGACCCTATCTTGTGTCAAGTTGATAAAAGTAGCCAACACAGTGACTTAACTGAAGTGAGGGCTTGCTGTACTCTTTCCACTCATCTTCTTCAGTATTCCGTGATTACTTTGTGGAGGGATACCAAGCCTTGAGCGCTATGTAAACAGGTCCACCAAATTAGAACTCGGTGCTCATTGATTAGAATCACTACAAGGGTGATGCTGGCTGTTTCCATAGAGGAAAAGGAAACATCCGAAAGAAGGAAAATCTGAGTAGGGAAGGCTAGAAGTGGCCCAGGGTAGAGGTTGAGGGTGGAGTAGGTTTGCCTCTGGCTCATTCATCAAGTGACAGATGGTTATCTCTACACTCACTCAAAAGCTTTGCAAACAGGCAAGGGGCTTGGCAACCCATGGAGTTATGACTTATATTCTTCAATAATGGGCATTGAATCCTCTCAACAAAATGTAATAGCGCATCATTTCCCCTTCCTCCACTAGGGGTGAAATTCCTAAATTCCATTTAGGCAGAAACAGAAGCCTCTGGCCCGGCTTTCAAATCTTTCTGCCAACATCTTCCCTACAGACTGAGGCAGAGCTCTCTGGAACCAGAAGCAAACCAGAAGTAGCTTTCTATATGATTATTTGTCCTTGAATAAAATCTTCACTTCAGAGGACATGCTATTTATTCTATTTTATAAATAAAGATATTAAAAATAAGGAACACTTCATGTATTTGTGCCATCATTGCACAGGGGCTATGCTAGAGTGAGCACTGTAGGCTCCATTGAATCATGAGTTTTCTTATGCTTCTTGGTAACTGACCTTGTGCACATTCCTCACATGGAGAAACACTGCTTTAGATATTGTGGATTGGGGTTATTTGGTGTGTAACCTTGAATAAATCTTGTCCCTTTCCAAGACTCAGGCGTTTTTTGTTTTTTGTTTTTTTGTTTTTTCATTTAAACTAAACTATGAAAATTGCAAAACCTCCACGGCAGCGTTAGCACAACGATTAAGTGAAATAATATATATGAAGTGGCTGAGCCATGGTAAGCCCTCCAGAAATGCCAGCACTTATATTGTCCCTAGGAAGATTTCTGTCAGCTTTGCTGTTCTAGAATTCTGTGATGCTGAATCCACTGATGGAGAAGGTGACCCCACGGGACATTTGCTACCTAAGGGATTTTGAGGATGAACAGTACATGTCACTACAGGTGACACACAAGTGACATTGGCAATAGAAAACTAGTCTATCCAGTAGGGAGATGTGGTGTGCTTGTAGGGCTTTGGATAGTCTGCATTTCCATTTCTAGGTCTTTCTGAAATGGGGAAATTGTAAGCCATGTGATGTTCACCGTGTTCTCTCTACTGGGCACTCTTGTCAGATGGCAGCGTCAGTGAGTCAGTATGAAACAGAAAGTCAAAGCGGCTTTGTGTGCTGAGATACCTGACAACCATCCCTGCTCCAGGCTCACCTTCAGTTTTGTTGTTGAAAAGAGTCAAGCGATGGTTACTGCCTATATTGAGATCTTAGGGTGTGCAATAGTAGGCTTTAGAATTTTGTACTGAATTCCAAATGACCAAGGAATACCCAGATCACAATTCAGCAGATAACACTACATAACATTCCAAGCATTAATTTTTTTAAAAAATAAACTTAGGTTAAATATCCAGTTACTTTCTGGACAGAAAACCTTCTAATCATAAAACAGGAAGAAGGTGTTGTCAAGTGGTGTGTTTGCACAGGAATATTTGAGCTTACTAAGTCAGAAGACTGGAGTGGGGCTCAGACACAAATGACTTTGAATGAAAAAAAGTCTCTCAAGATTCTGGAGATTCTGGTGTACATCTGGAATGGAGCCCCTTGGAAGGTTTTTCCTTCTGGAAGTTGTAGGAGGAATCTGACTTCTACATGCTACCCATGGCGTGTGTACGTCTGCACATGCACTTTAGACTAAACCTTGCCTCCTTTCCTGATGCTTGTTAGAAACCTGCATGTGACTTGGAGAAAAGAGGCGAGAAAACGAGTTGAGTCTCATGGCAGAAGGCTGGCTGACCACCTGGGACATGACCATGGAAAAGCATAAGCAATTAATTAGATAAACCAGTGATAGTGTATTCACTCCCTGGCTGGGATGAATGATTCGTTCCAACTGGAATTGTCACGTGAATTTGATTTTCTTCTATGTGTTTTAAAACACCTTCTTCCTTAGGGAGGCTTATCTGGGAAGATGACAACAAAGAAGCAGTTATCTGGGGACATGGCTAAAAGATGAGGACCAGGCTGCATCTTCCCCGTCTGTGAGCTGCTGGTCCTGTGGACCCAGAGCCACATGACTCAGAGCAATAGCAAGATATCTGAGAGTCTCTGTGAGGGTTCAGTATTGGTAGCATAACAGAAGCCAGAGACCTTAAATTACACTAATGACTCATTATAATGAACATTCTCAAGTAAGGCTGTTTGGGTAAAAGTGTATATCACATGACAAAACACAGATTCCAATGCCACAACAGTGAACAGGAGAGGTGGGAAAGACAGAGGAATGGTATGTGTACAGAAGGCTGCAGTTGATAGAGAAGCAGGTCATTGTCCTATTTTTAATTTTTTTCTTTGTTTCTATTCAGTGTGTGTGAGGGATTACAGAAGCAGAGGGAAGATAAGGAAGGACTGAAAAATGAGTGGAACTGAGGTGCATGATGTGAAATTCCCAAAGATTTAACTAAAAAATTATGTTAAAACACACACATACACACACACACACACACACACACACACACACACACACACACACACACACACACATGTACACAAGAACAAACCAAAACCTTGGTCCCAGGAATGGCTCTGCTCGGAGGTTGTATGATCTTTAGGAGATAGGACCTGTTACAGGTCTTTAGGCCATTGGGGTCATGCCCTTGAAGAGCATCATGATACTACAGCTCTTCTCCTCTCCTTTATTTCCTGGTCATGAATTGAATGGTTTTACTTTACCATGTGCTTAACAAGGCCAAAAGCAACCAGCCAACTGGTCATGGACCTAAACCTATATTTACAAGCCAAATAAAGCTTTTTGCTTTATAAGTTGAGTATGTCATATATTTTTCTTATAGTGACAAGAAGCTGACTGATACCATCATAAAAATATATCCAGGGATTAATGAGAGATAATGCATTGCTGATGGCCCTTAACTAAAAAGAATGGAGTTGATGGATAAATTCTTTTCATTTTCTCTCCCTGAACAAATTAACCTGAGGTGCCTTTCAGAATTGGTCCCAAGTGATGAAACATTCAACTGCAACCGAGGGCAGCCAGAAGCCAGCTCAGAAATGCTCTACTCTAGGATTTGTTCCCCCTTTTTCCTTCTTTCCATCACCCCTGCTTCCCTGAACTGTTGGGCCCCATAAGGCCAGATGGCCTGGCTGAGACCTTCTGTGTGCTGATGTTTTTATATTCTGCGGTTACCTCCCCCAGTGCACGTGCAGTTCCAGGCAGGAACCTTCCGTTGGCCCCCTGCCTTGTTCCTCCTGGTGCTTTTCCTTCCTGGGTAAAGCATATGTATTGATTGAGTTTCAGTAAAGCTTTGGCATTCTCTTTGAATGAATGACCCGAGTCTGTGTCCTTTGTTAATTCCCCAGGCCTACGCCCAATACTTGGTACTGTGACAGCACGGGTGCCCTAAAGTGGAGGTTCCACCGAGATCAGGAAAGAGAGGAGAACCTGACAGGATTGTTCCTAGGAGCTGGCCAGCGAAGGAGAAGGAACGCATTGGGGAATCAGCTCGAGAATAGAACGAAAGTGTTACCTTGTAAGTACTTGGACTCGCCATGGGGACTACCAGTTCCTCCTTACAAGTCGTTGATCAACTGGTAGAGCTGCTTAAACAGCAGGGTACTGGCATTAATGTTAAAACAGCCAAAGAATTTATTAGAACTTTAGGGAAAACCAGTCCCTGGTTTATAGTTAGTGATGGGCTAAATATCCCAGATTGGGAACAAGTTAAGACAGACCTGCAAAAGGCGCTACAGAAAGAGGGCCCGGAAAGTGTCCCCGTGGCTTCCTTTTCCCTCTGGAGGCTTGTTAAGGATGCCCTTTTGAATGATGATGCTAAAATTAAAGAGCAAATGGCTGAGATTGAAAGAACCTTTGGCACAGCTCAGGACAATGCTTCTACGAGATCTCTAAAAGACTCGGGTACTGAGAGTGACTCTTCGTCAGAGGATGAAGAGGAGATATTAAAAAAAGGAAATAACTGCTCTGAAATTAAAGCTGAAGAAATGTAAGGGTGATAAGAATTCTGATAAGCCGGGCAGTGGTGGCACATGTCTTTAATCCCAGCACTTGAGGCAGAGGCAGGTGGATTTCTGAGTTCGAGGCCAGCTTGGTCTACAGAGTGAGTTCCAGGACAGCCAGGGCTACACAGAGAAACCCTGTCTCGAAAAAAAAAAAAAAAAAGAATTCTGATAAACGTCCACCGAATAAAAATCCTTTTTATGACTAAAAATGAGCCCATGGCTCCTCCAACTTATGATGATTATCTCTTTTGTGATTGGAACCCCAAAGAACAAACTCCAAAGAGAGGGGTAATATTTTTTTAAAAAAGGACATGATCAGGCTTACCCAGTGATGGAAGTTCCTCACCCTAATAATCCAGGGCAAATGCTTCGGCAACATGCACCCCCCTGAGTTTTAAGGAGTTGAAAAGCCTTAAGGAGGCTGTCTCCACCTATGGAGCCCTGACCCCTTTTACTATGGCTATTTTTGAGTCTTATAGCACCTCCAATTTAATACCTGGAGATTGGCAACAACTGTGTAGGGCAATGTTAAGCGGAGATTATTTACTTTGGAGAAGAGCATATCAAGAACACTGTATTGTCTTGGCTCTCCTTAATGCACAAGCAGGCCAACCTCAAAGAAATGTCAGTGTTAACACCTCAAATGGGTCCCCAAGCTTTAGGCACTGGAGTTTATGGGCCCCTACCTCCTGGAAGTGTGGGACTCCCTTTAGGACACAGCAGTGCCTTAATGAAGGGAATTAGAGTTTTACCAGGGGTGATTGATGCTGATTATACCAGGGAAATTAAGATCATGGTCTCAATAGAAAGAGGAGTTGTGATCATTCTACAAGGAGATAGAATTGCTCAAATGGTTCTCTTCTCTCAATTCCACACCAAAAATGCTGTACTTAAACCCACAAGGGGAGCTCAAGGTTTCGGGTCCACAGGCCCAGGTGCCTTTTGGGTGTCATCTTTGGATAAACATCCCACACTTAATTATGGATAGATGGAAAACCTATGCAAGAGTTATTGGATACTGGAGCCGACACCACTGTAATCTCTAAAACCTTTTGACCCAAGAATTGGTCTTTAGATGTATCTCATTCTGTCTTACAGGGAGTAGGGACAGCTACTGCCCCTTTTAAAAGTAGTAAAGTCTTGAAATGGAAAGATGAGGAAGGACATGAAGGCTGGTTTCAGCCTTTTGTCTTAGATCAATTGCCCATTAATCTATGGGGTAGAGATGTGCTTATGGACATGGGGGCTGTCCTTACCACCCAACCAGTTCAAGGGATGATGAAAAGACAGGGCTATGTTCCTGGGAGAGGTTTAGGAAAATATTTACAAGGCACACCACATAGCATGAGTGAAGAGGCGCAGATAACTCGACATCCCAGGGATAAAACAGGACTAGGAAATTTATCTTAAGGGCCACTGTCATGCTTCCTGCTATAAAACCTTTACTGATCACATGGAAAACCGATGAGCCCATATGGATTGAACAGTGGCCCCTGTCTAAAGAAAAACTGGAGGCAGCTCATCAATTGATACAAGAACAACTTCAGGCTGGTCATATTGTTCCATCAACGTCCCCCTGGAATACTCCTATCTTTGTTATTAAAAAGAGAAACCAGGGAAATGGAGACTATTACAAGATTTAAGAGAAATTAATAAAACTATGATGCCCATGGGAGCCACTCAACCTGGATTGCCATCCCCAGTCACCATTCCAAAGAATTGGCACTTGTTAGTAATAGATTTAAAGGATTGCTTTGTTACCACTCCTTTGCATCCTAAGGATTGTGAACGCTTTGCCGTTAGCATTCCTTCTATAAATTTTAGAGAACCTTCCCACTGTTATCATTGGGTGGTGCTGCCTCAGGGAATGGCCAATAGTCCTACCATGTGCCAAGTATATATGGCTGCTGCTTTAAGTCCTTTGAGAAAGTGATATCCTCAAATGTATATACTTCACTACATGGATGATATACTTCTTGCAGCAGCCGAGGAAAAAGAACTTCTTATGGCTTATGCAGATTTTCAGAGTGATCTGATATGGGCTGGGTTGATTATTGCCCCTGAGAAAGTTCAGAAGGAATTTCCATATCATTACTTAGGACATGAATTGTTACAGAAAGGCATTCGCCCACAAAAATTACAGATTAGAATAGATACCTTAAAAACCTTAAATGATTATCAAAAATGTTGGGAGATATAAATTGGTTATGACTATCATTAAAATTAAGTACAGGACAATTAAAGCCTCTTTTTGAAATTTTGAAAGGAGATGGTTCACCTAATTCTCCTAGATAATTAACTGAAGAGGCTAGAGGATACTTAGGGTTAATACAGAACACCCTTGAACAAGCTCATTTAAATTATATAGATTATTCTAAAAATCTATCATTTTTGGTTTTTGCCTCTGCACATTCTCCTACAGGTGCTTTTTGGCAAAACAGAGCTATACTGTGGGTGCATTTACAGGCAATGGTTTCCTTATTGTTTAAGGCTCATAAAGTAAGTTTGCAAAGATTTGGTAAAGAACCCGATGTGATTATTACACCTTATAATAGGGAACAGATTCAGATTTTATCTCAAAACTATGTTGATTGGGCTTTAATTATATGTACCACCAGTAGTCAATTTGATAATCATTATCCAGATAATAAATTGTGTCAATTTTTAAAATCTCATCCAGTAGTTTTTCCAAAAATTGTTTCCACCCAACCCTTGGAGCCTGCTCGCTTAGTGTTTACTGATGGATCCTCTAATGGAAGAGCTGCAGTTGTTTCAGAGAATAAAGTGGAAGTTGTGAAAATATCTAATTGTTCTGCACAATTATCAGAGTTGAAGGCCATACAATTAGCTTTGAATTTATTTCCTGATGAAGCTTGCAATATTTAGTGATAGCGTGTATGTTTCCCAAATTATAGGACCATTAGAAACTGCAGCCTATGTAGCACCTGTTTCTACTATTTGTTCTTGCCTGATGCAAGTACAAACTCTTTTGTGGCATTGTATACATCCAGTTTTTGTTGGCCATATACGAGGACATTCATTATTACCTATTAGCACAGACCAATCATAAGGCAGCCATTGATTGCCTTAAACTCAGTCACTAATTATGATAAAGCTTTAAACATGCACAATAAATTTCATCTTAATGCCAACTCTTTAAGATTTTTTTGTAATATTACCAAGGAACAGGCCACTCAAATTGTTACTCAATGCCCTCAGTGCTCAATTTATTTCCTCTCCTAATTTGGGAGTGAATCATCGAGGTCTTAAGACGAATGATATTTGGCAAATGGATTTAACACATATTCCCTCCTTTGGGAAATTGCAATTTGTTCATGTCTTTGTGGATACGTTTTCTGGCATGACCTTTGCATCTACTCATAGTGGAGAGAAGATAAAAGATGTCAAGAATCATTGTCTGCAAGCATTTGCCTGTTTAGGGGTTCCACATCAATTAAAGACTGATAATGGACCAGCTTATACTAGTAGATCACTTCAAAGGTTTTGTGAGGAATATAATATTATGCATAAAACTGGAATTTCCTATAATCCACAAGGTCAAGCTATTCTGGAAAGAGCACATCTTATTTTTAAAAACTATCTTGAAAAAACAAAAGGGGGGAGTTTACCTCCCCACATGCAAGATTATCTTTTATTCTTTATATTTTAAATTTTTTGTTACTGGATAAGGATAGTTTGTCTGCTGCTGATAGGCACTGGAAAGGTCCACAGAAGGCCCAAGGGCTTGTATGGGAGCCCCCCCACCTTTCCCACCCTCGCATCCCCTCCCCCAGTCTCCTTTTGTAGCCCCAATCTTTTTTCCACTTTCATATCACATATACCCTCCTCCCCACATCCTTCCTCAACATTTTTAAAAAATTGAAATGGAAGGAGTTATCATCAGGAACTTGGAAGGGTCCTGACACTGTGTTAGTCAGGGTGAGAGGTTCTGTTTGTATCTTTCCCAAAGATGCAAAGGGGCCTGTTTGGGTCCCTGAGTGTTGTGTATGCCCTGTCATTATGGAGTCTGATTCAAGCAGAGATCTACTGGAGCTTTGTGAAGAATCCACCAGTCCTGATGCCAGTGGAGATAAGTAGTATTGTTTGGCCCTGCATTTTTCCCCTCTTTCTTTGTGGTTTGGAATGTTACAGGTGCTGGTGAAGGAAAAGATTTGAATTGCTCCATCAGACAACATTGTTTGACTAATTGCTGGGAGTATGAAGATGCAGCAGTCGTAGTACAAATACCTGGAGTTGTTCCCATGCCTCTGGATGATGAAGGGGAAATTTCCAGTTTCCCTGTATCGTCAGAAGAAAGACTTTGGCATCATTGCAGCCATTGTAGCTTCCATAGCAATTTCAGTTACTGCTGCCACTGTGGGGATATTCCTTTTTTGCCACCTTTCCCTGGCTGAGACATTCCGTATGCTGTGTTTTTACATTCTGTGGTTACCTCCCCCAGTGGGTGTGCAGTTCCAGGCAGGAACCTTCCGTTGACCCCCTGCCTTGTTCTTCCTGGTGCTTTTCCTTCCTGGGTAAAGCATATATATTGATTGAGTTTCAGTAAAGCTTTGGCTTAGTTACCTATTGCTATGAAACAAACCATGGTCCACCATAATGGAGACCAAGAGTGAATTTTTTAAAAATGTTGAGGAAGGATGTGGGGAGGAGGGTATATGTGATATGAAAGTGGAAAAAAGATTGGGGCTACAAAAGGAGACTGGGGGAGGGGATGCGAGGGTGGGAAAGATGGGGGAGGGGAATCTACTAAAATATCTAATGCCTTGTGTGCTAACTTAAAAATTATAAATGCACACATACAAACAAGAAATACTGATTATCTCAGTGTATACAGATCAGATATTATGTAGCAGCTTACCTGGGAGGTCCTGGGTTAGCACATCTCCAGCCATTATTGGCAAGCTATCACAGGGCTGCTGTTACCCAGAGGCTTGGACTGGGGCTGGAAGGTATGTCAGGGAGAGGCTCACCCATGTGGTTTTTCCCATGTGAGTGCTCCCTAGGCTGTTTGAATGCTCTCAGACTCAGTGGTTATGAGTCATCCCACCCAGAATGAGCATTTTGGGAGCAAGTGGCCAAAAGTCACGGAACTATGTATATCTTGCATCCAGAGTTGCATACTGTGACAGAAAATTCCATTCAAGTCATTTGAAGCAAATCACTACCAGTTCCTTCCCACCAGCCACAGGGAGGGAAATTAGGACTGCCTTAAAGAGAGAGATTTCAAAAAGTTATGACTGTATTTTTAAAACACTACATCATATAAAAAGAATTGCTACCTTATTCACTACACTTGGATTTTCTAGTATACCAGATGCAAAGCTGTGGGGTGTTGTACGGGCATTAGTTTCATTGTCAAAGAAACAGCTGATACAGAAGCTATGAGTTTTGAGGGTTTTAATTATTATAGAAGAAAAGAGGAAGAATAATTGAGCTTTTGAGGTCAGGGAGGATTAAATGGAGGACAGTTGCCCAGATGTCTGCTGTGGAACTAACACTGACAATTCTCAGTCAAGAATCAACTCATTCCCACTTTACAGAACACGCGCAACTACATGGAGGAGATGAATTTGAGATGAGCTTTGGAAAACGTACAAAACTCCAATCAGCAAATCTTCAGTGCAGGGGAACACATCCCCCTCTGATGGAGGAAAAGCAAAAGCCAAAGTTCTCAGGAGGAAATATTAATTACTGTAACCATCAATGTTTCCGGTCACATGGGAGAATGTCCGTTGACATCAGTGAGCTTCAGTTTCCTGTGCTGCACAGTGTGGGTAATAATGGTGGATGCTGTTCTGTCTGGTGAGTGTGCTCCATCATTCAGTTAATCCTAGCTCTACGTGAGGGAACGCTGCTTTCCAGCTCCGTGCCTGGTTCCAGATGCGATCTCTGTGTCACCCGTCTGTGCGCGCTGAATTGAGTAAGGCCTGGGTAGCTAGAGATGGAGCGAGCCTCAGGCGTTCTCCAGCTCCGTTGTGCTCAGAGCACTCGCCACCGCCCCACACCAGGTCTTGACCGTAGCACGCTTCCCGCGGCACCTGCCTTTCCTCAAGAGCCCAAGTGTCACAGCCCCTTAGACAAAGTTCTCCCACACCAAAATAGTTTTCATCTTTATTCGTTCTGGATGGCGGGCAGCGCTCACGGGGCAGGTGGGTGGAGAAGGAGGGGAGAAAGAGAGAGCTACTCGGGTGAGGGTGCTCTATTTATATTGTTCTGGAGGAGACAGGGGTTTGGTAGCTGATACTTTTCATTGGCCCAGCTTGGGGACCTTTTGGTGCCTCATTTGTTTTGCCTGGGACTCAGGGCTGCTTTCTACGTGATGAGTCTCACACAAGTCTCACACACCAGGCCTCTCTCTATACAGGGGTTGTGAGAGCCATGGTAGTCTTCTGGGAGTGTTGGCCAGAAGCATGAATTCTGGTCCCTTGTGGAGGTTCCACTGTTCGTGGATTTTCCACCGGGTCTCCCAGGGCTTCCAGCCTATACTCAACCGGGCGTTAGACTGCCTGTGATAGATCACTGCCCCACATCTTCCAAGTAGGTTCTGGGGAGCTTGCCAATCAAGTTCCCTGCCCCTTGGTTTGTGGATTGGTGGTACATGACCTAAGGCAGGCTATTATACCCAATCAGATATTCTGGGATTTTACTTATAAGAAGGTTCAATTGAAAAATCTCTTTCTTTGGGGGCTTAGATGGGATATTTTAGCCTATGCCTGCCTGCCTGGACTGTGTCCTCTGCACAAATAAGAGCCATTTGCATGGGAAGATAAATGCAATAAACTAATAGCTTCAGAAAGGTTCCAGGAAGCTGCCCTCCCCTATGAAAGCCGATGCAGTAGCAGAGTAAAGACTAAAGACCCGTCTGGTTTGCAGAATGATGCACACATCTTTCAGACCAGATGTAGCTCCCCTAGGAGAAAGTTAGTATTGAATCATCTTAGTTGTCCCTAAGAAGAATGCTGTCTTAGTCAGGGTTTCTATTTCTGCACAAACGTCGTGACCAAGAAACAAGTTGGGGAGGAAAGGGTTTATTCAGGCTCCAGCATGACTAAGGACCACCCTGTGTATCAAGAACCTGTCTCATTCCCATTTTGAGCATGCTTTCCTGGATTTTCCTAGCTCTTGAGTTCCAACTGTACCCTTTAGGTCTCTGAGATTAGTAGATCGAATACAGTGTTTCACTGTTGTGAATTGTCCTGGAACTTCATGCAAGAACTCTAGGAATTCTGGCATTATCTGAAAGCCACTGAACCAGAGATCCTCCTGCCTCTGCCTCTGCTTAAAGATATACACCACAGAGCAGTGGTAAGTGACCTTGGGGTGTATTACTAACTTTGGATGCAAAAGTTAGGATGTAAGAGGTATTTTCATCATAATATTGCATCACGACAGCCCTCTGTGTTTCCTTCCACCACCACCAACCCAATGACTCTTACACTGCAGGTGGTTTTCAGACACTAACTCTACTATTCATACTACTTAACAAGAGAGTTAATAGTATGCTGATGTCACTATGACTCAAGAGATGAAGTGACTTGCCCAAAGTCCATACTCAACTTTTAAACTATGGATAGACAGTTTAATATTGGCTCCAAAGACAATGTGTTAACTAGACCTCAAGGTAGGCACATCACAGGTGTGTGTTTTCTGGAAATAAAAATGGCATTGTCATGGGAAAGGGGCCATTTAGCATTATCTGAGAAGTGTGGCTGTACAGGTAGATAAACAGGGTGCTACACAGCTTCTCTCTGTGTCCAGACTGAGTTTGCCCATGTATCTCATGATAATGGTTTCTGTGGTGTCAATGGAATATGCTTAGCCTGTGAAAGTCAATATGTTTAAATGGCTTAAGTGGGGGTCTCATGCTGTGGTGGTTTGAATATGCTTAGCCCAGGGAGTGGCACTATTAGATGTGACCTTGTTGGAGGAAGTGTATCACTGTGGGGTGGGCTTTGAGGCTTCTATGCTCAAGCCACACCCAGTGCAGAAGAGACACTTCTGGTTGCCTTTGGAAGAAAATTTTCTCCTGTTACCATCTTTGGATCAGCTTTTGGCTTTTCCAGCACCATGTCTGCCTGGATGCTGCCATGCTTCTTGCCCTGATGAAAATGGACTGAACCTCTAAAACTGTAAGCCAGCCCCAATTAAATGTTTTCTTTTGTTAAGTGTTGCCTTGGTCATGGTATCTCTTCACAGTTATGGAAATCCTAACTAAGACACCTGCCAATTGTCATGTGTCCTGCCCCTAAAAGCTGGGGTACTTCTTCCCTTCCTGTCTCTACTGGGGTCTCAGAGAAAACTTGAACTCTAAGTTGACCTCAAGGCATTGTTCAATGATAAAACTCTGACACTGTTCCCCAGAGGTGATCAAAGTCCCACCAAAGATGTTCCCCTGGGGTGTCCCTTCAAGCAAAAGTCCTCACTGGATAGGGTTGAGAAGTCAATGCCACCTTGACTGGAGCCAAGGGAGGGTATTGGCTGGGTGGACCAGGACCAGGTGTTCCTGCAGCCCATTGCTAAGGGAGCAAAAAGAGACTTCCCGTGGAGCCTCTCTAGTTCCAGCCACTGGAGGATCTCATTAGCTACACGCATGAATGTGTTTCTTTGACAGTGAGGTCCTCAGGGATGTGGAGCTGCAGAGACACTGGAAATGCTGATGGGGTTTTCCTGCTTTCCCTGCATACAGTTTGAGTCCCTTTTCCCCCCAGGGTCACCGGAACAGTTTGTGTTCCATTGATTTTTTTGTTTGTTTTGTTTTGTTTTGTTTTTTGTTTTCCTGGAAACACTGACAACAGGACATTTTGACTTCATTATTAAGAGTGTGAACCCAGACAGAAGTGTGTTAGAGAGAAAAGTGAATAAAGAAATAACACTCGGTGTGATAAGGAAGCCCGCAAAATGCTTTGAGAAAGCCTCGTCAGCACTTCCCACCCCGCAAATGCATCAAGCTGTCAGGGAGCTTACAGCTTTCCACAGGCAAAGCCTCTGCCCCCCCCTCCACCCTCCTGCCCTTCCCTCACACTAGCCCTAGGAAGGTTTGAAAGAGACACTTTGGAAGTGTTAGCCCCTTCCCACAGCTCAGCTCCATTTGTTGTAGGGAGTGGAGTTCATTGTCTCTCTCCCTAACAGCTGCCTTCAGCATGCTAGCCCTCATACCAAGCAAGTCAGGCAATAGTATATTGTGATGTGGTCTTCCTCTGGCTAATGCAAAGACTCAAACCATCTGTTTGAGATGGCCACTCCACTCTGAGCTTTAAGGTGAAACTCCATGATTGACTCTGGGTGAGACATCTGCTGTGGTCACGAAGGGCTAAGACATACTGGCTCCTCAGGCACACAGTTTGAGAAGGAGGTGTGTATAGAGATTGTTGTAATACCAGCGGGTGGGATTTAGTGCTGTTTAGCCAGCAAACAGAAGTATAAAAATTTAAAAAACAAATAACAATCAGTAGAGAGCAGTATCATGTGGTGGGTCATCTTCCTGTTCAAGGCGTGACCTCAGTCAGTGATAGAAGTATGCATCAAGACTCATCTGAGAGAAGAACCCAGTCCTGTGGTGGAAGTAAAGCACATGGAAGCAAGCCTCTCACTTCATCAGATATGCACTGAGCATCTGCTACACATCTGGCTCTTGAAGGTGACACTCCACATCTGCCTTATTCAAGCCTATTCTGGAGATACCACTTGCACCTGAGACAGCACAGGTGATAACCATTGGAGCAGAAGTCAAAGCCAGGCATTATGTCTCTCCTCCATCAAAGTAGGCTTTATAATCACTTGTCCAATCTGGTAAGAAAGAAAGAAAGAAAGAAAGAAAGAAAGAAAGAAAGAAAGAAAGAAAGAAAGAAAGAAAGAAAGAAAGAAAGAAAGAAAGAAAGAAAGAAAGACGGACACCCTAGAATAAGCTATCAACTGTGTGTGTGTATGCATG
>CM052702.1:43649851-43692351 GCA_028551405.1 Uromys caudimaculatus | reverse complement strand
CTCTATGTCTGGCTAAAGTATGTGCTTATTAAGTGTACAGATTAAGTAAAAATGCTAATAGGACTATAGAGAATGGATTAACTAGTCCCATTTGCAAAGAAAATTACACAAAAAGATTTTTATTAGTCATAAGACCAGGCTGCTTAAGAGTCCCATTCAATTGCCTTATAAGTGGACAGAGAAAAAGATCGGGTTGACGTGAGTGAAGTAGCCATGAGGGATTAGGAGCGCAAGTCACAAAAATCAAAGCCAAAACAGAGCCAAGATCTGGGGCCTGCTTTACACACAATGTTCAGACAGCTAGTCAGAAGGCTCTTATCCCTCACCATAGGTAGGCACTAGAGTAGGTGGTGGCTGGCCCTTAGGAGGTGACTTGCCAAAGGACAGGTCTGTTCTCATGCCCTCCCTTTGGCTGGGCCACTGGTTGTCACATCCCTGGGCCTCAACACCATCTGACTTCCGTTCTTTTGATTCTTGCCCAGCAAACTGCACACAAAGGAAATTTGCCTTCCTGTATGAATTCTACAAAAGAAACAACTCTCTGGCATGCTGACATGAATATTTCGCTTTGATTAGCCGTTTTGTCTTTCAGTGTAATTAATGGACTAGTATTGTAGCTCATGTGCCAGTCTCTTATGAGATGGAAAAATTGAACCAGCTTGCTTTCCCTATGTAAGTGCAAATCTCTAAAATTTATTTTTCCATTAATTTATTTATTCATTTTACATCCTGATCACATGCCCCCTCTCCTACCAGTTACCCCTCACACAGTACCTCTCCCGCCCCCTCCCTTCCTCTTCTGAAAAGGGGGAGGCCCCCCTGGATACCAACCCACCCTGGCACATCAAGTCACTGCAGAACTAGAAGCATCCTCTCCCACTGAGACCAGACAAGGCAGCCCAGTTAGAGGAATAGGCAGGCAACAGAGACAGGGACAGCCCCCACTCCAGTTGTTGGGGGACCCACATGAAGAAGCTGCACATCTGCTACTTAAGTGTTGGTGGAGACCTAGGTCCAGCTTATGTGTACTCTTTGGTTGGTGGTTCAGTCTCTGGAGCTCCCAAGGGTCCAGGTTAGTTAACTCTGATGGTCTTCCTGTGGAATCCATATCCTCTGCAGGGCCGTCAATCCTTCCCTCAACTCTTCCACAAGACTCCCTGAGTTCCATCTAATTTTTGGCTGTGGGTCTCTGTATCTCTTTCAGATACATACATTATTTATAGTTCAAAGACCCAAAGAAACTAAATAACAAGGAGGGCCCAAGGGAGGATGCTTGACTCTGTCCCAGAAGAGGGAAATAATGGAGGAAGGGACCTGGGTGGAAGAGGGTATGGAGAGAAGAATAGGGAGGAGCTTCAGGTGTGGGGAAAGCTGGGGAGAGAGAGCCAGAAGAGTGGCTGGAAATCAGGGTGGGGCATCTCTAGGACTTGCCAGAGACCTGGGATGGGGTGGCATGCTCCAAGCAGTCTATGAGAGTGACTCTAACTGAGACTCCTAGCAGTGGGGGATATGGAGTGTCTACCTCCTGTGGCCAGGCAGGACTCCCAGTGGTGGGATAAGGACAGGAACCCACCCACAAAAACCTTTGACTCAAAATTTGTCCTGCCTACAAGAAGCACAAGGACAAAGATGGAGCGGAGACTGAGGGAATGACCAAGTAATGACAGGCCCATGACAGGCCCAACTTGAGTCCCATCCCATGGGCAAGAGCCAACCTCTGGCACTATTAGTGATGTTCTGTTATGCTTGCAGACAGGAGCCTAGCATAACTGTCCTTTGAGAGGCTCCACCCATCAGCTGACGGAAGCAAATCTCTTAAGGAAGACGAACAGCAGATGCACTGTGCTCAGAAAGCCCCACTAGAGCTACAGCTAAGCTCTGTGGGATAGGTGTTTTGTATTGTTTTTCTGTTTCAAAAAAATGCTATGTATGGTTTCTTAAATCATATTCTCTTGCTTCTTGCTGCAGTCTAACTGCCAAGAATTTCACTAAATTGCCTGTAACTCATTTGTCCTTAAACTGAACAAGGGACCTTGTGAGGCCATGAGGCTTAAACTTTAGCCTTATCCAGAAAGCATTGGAAAATTCCTAGCTCAGCTTTCCCCTAGAGACCATGCCTGAGTAGATCCAGGTGGGAGCCACAGGCTCATTGTTAGCATCATCTGGTCGGATACACATAGGCAATCGATGGTAATGGCCACTTTAGACTGTAGTGCTAGATCATTCGTGGTGCCAGGGCTCTAGGGAGGAGTATCTTCCCTTCCTGAGAGCCATAGTTTCCTCTGCTGACGGGGAAACTTTGATGAAGCCACTGGGGACCAATGCTGGAGAGGAAAGCTCCCAGGAGACAGTTGACACCTGGCCTGTCCTTCCTGCCACAGACATTTTTGCAGCCATGAGAATGGGAGAGGTACAGAGAAAGGGGTCAAAGAAACAGCAGTGACCCTAGAAAGAGCTGGGAGACTTTCTGTAGAAAGATAAGCCTGGTGGCCATCTCCCACCATGGAGTGAGACAGTTTAGCCTGCCTGGCATGTTAAGTCCCTTGCACAGAAGCATTTTGAGGGTTTAACGGGTTATTTAATTTGGCAAGGGACAGAGATTCCCTGGAGCTATCTCAAATCATCAGTGCACTGCATTGTAGATGCGTGTGTGTAGCAATAGAGTCCTTTCTCTTGTCTTAGAGACCAACATGGTGATGCCTCTCTTCCACAGCTAGTGCAGGGAATCATTATTGACTAAGATATGGCAGTGTAATCCAGAGAGACATGGACACTAGATCTGGGGTTATTGTACAGTCTGGTTGGGTTCCTCCTTAATTTTAAGATACAGAATCTGAGTTAGAGGAATGAGTCACCAGAATGAGTGTCTTAGGGCAAAAGCTAGGACTAAAAGTAGGTCTCCTGATGTCAGTGCCCAGTGCTCACTGCCCAGAGCCCCAAGAGCCTCTGAATCAGCAGAGCAGCTTCGATTATGACGGACTGATGACTTCTTAGGTGCATGAGTGACAGACAGCTGCTTTGCATCTGATCTTGCCCAATTAACTCCAGATAATTCCTTGCTCTCTTATGTAACCCCTTTATAAATGTGTGTGTGTGTGTGTGTGTGTGTGTGTGTGTGTGTGTGTGTGTGTGTGTGTGCATCTGTGCCTATGCCTGTGCCTGTGTCTCTGTCTGTGCCTGTGTGTGTCTGTGTCTGTGTGCATGTGCCTGTGCCTGTGTGTGTGTGTCTGTATCTTTTTCTGTACTGTGTCTGTGCCTGTGTCTGTGTCTGTGTCTCTATGTGTATATGTGTGTCTGTGCCTGTGTGTGTGTGTGTGTGTCTGTGTCTGTCTGTATCTGTTTCTGTACCTGTGTCTGTACCTGTGTGCATGTGCCTCTGTCTGTGTCTGAATCTGTGTGTGTATGTGTGTGTCTGTATCTGTGTCTGTCTGCATCTGTGTCTGTGCCTGTGCCTGTGTCTGTGTCTCTATGTGTATATGTGTGTCTGTGCCTGTGTGTGTCTGTGTCTGTGCCTGTGCATGTGTTTGTCTGCATCTGTGTCTGTGCCTGTGTTTGTGTCTCTATGTGTATGTGTGTATCTGTGTCTGTCTGTATCTGTGTCTGTGTCTGTGCCTGTGCCTGTGCCTGTGTCTGTGTCTCTGTGTATGTGTGTGTGTGTGTGTGTCTGTGCATCTGTGCCTGTGTTTGTGTCTCTGCCTGTGTCTGTGCCTGTGTGTGTCTGTGTCTATGTCTGTGTCTGTCTGTTTTCTGTTGTTATTCTTACCAGTAATTCTTGCTAGGCAGTGTTTCTCCTAAACTAAGTACAATTACCATCTGGTGATTCAAAGATAGCACTGAAATTTCCGACAAAAGCTTTGTATGTAGGCCAGGTGGACTGGAAAATTCTCATGACTTGGAAGAGAAGTTTCTGGATCATGATGTCTAATACTTTCTGCTGCAAGTGAGGAAACCAAAATGGTACATGCTGGGTTTCTCACGCTAGCCTAGGGAGCAAGGAAGAGCCCCTTGTCCATACAGAATCTGCATGAAAATGTCCTTATTGCACATTCTTGTGGGAGAAGCTAGGAAGCATCAGGACCTCTGAGGCTAGCCACGTGGCAGACATACAGCAGAGCACCATCCAAAAGTGGGTCCTCCCCCTGGTGCTATACACACTAACATGGTTCTCCACACAAAGAAGGCTTCCTCCATCAGTATGTGCCTGTATGTGTCTGTTTCTATGTCTTAGTCGCTGTTCTGTTGCTGTGAAGAGACACCATTTATTTATTTATTTATTTATTTATTTATTTATTTATTTATTTATTGTTTACAAGACAGAGTTTCTTTATGGAACCCTGGCTGTCCTGGAACTAGCTCTGTAGAGATCAGGCTGGCTTTGAAATCATAGGGATACCCCTATCTCTGCTTCCTGAGTACTGAGTACTGCCAGGCCCAAGACAACTTTTATAAAGGAAAGCATTTAATTGGAGACTTGCTTACAGTTTCATAGGTTTAGTCTATCATCATCATGGCAGTAGATGAGAGTTATATAATGATCTAGAGGTAAAGGAAAGAGAGAGAGAGAGAGAGAGAGAGAGAGAGAGAGAGAGAGAGAGGGAGAGAGAGAGAGAGAGAAAGAGCGAGCGAGCAAGAGAGCCTGGTATGAGCTTTTGAAACCTCAAGGCCCACCTCCAGTGATACACTTCCTCCAACAGGCCACACTCTTAATCCTTCTAATCCTCTCAAACAGCTCCACTCCCTGGTGACCAAGCATTCAAGTACATGAGCCTATGGGACCATTCTTATTCAAACCACTGTAATGTACTAGTGTAACAAACCAGCATCTTGCTTTCATCAAATCCACGGGACAGTCCCATGGCTTCCAGCCTGTGAGGATGCCTACTCGTTGCCCTCAGCTGCATGGTTCTGCACCATTTCTGGTTGAACATCTCTTACCCAGGATGCTTTTACAGCCAGAAGGAATTTCATAGCAGGCAGCCAATGTGAGGGTCTCCTGCCAGGAGTGAATACACAGGACCTCAGTCTTTACTATTTACAGTGTGTATCGGTGTTAGGCTGTCTCAGAGAAGAGTCCCGCATATCAGGAATGGCGCAGAGTCACTGGGTGGAGATGGGAATGGGCCGGCGCTTTGAAGGTGCAGACGGCAAGGCTGCCAAGGTGTCAGCCTGTGGGTGCCAGGGGTTTTATTCCTAGTTGGCCTGATAGTTTTCTCTCTCTCTCTCTCTCTCTCTCTCTCTCTCTCTCTCTCTCTCTCTCTCTCTCTCTCAGGAGAAATGAGGACAGGGAGAGCAGCAGATGGAGCTGGTTCTTATCCTGGGGTCTGTGGATGTGCTTCCAAAAGGAATGGGTTCTGACGCCTCTGGAACCTGCACAGGATTAGTCGAGCTTTGTGTCTCTGTGTGTTTCAGAACAGAAGATCTTTATTCTCAAAGGAGTCCGTGACCCAAACATGCCAAGAACAACCAGTGTAAAGATCAACTCCATTTTCACTTCTGTAGAATGAATGGGTTTTTTTTTTTTCATCTCATTTTCGAAGAGAAGAGTCTGCCACAACTGTCATTCTCTCTTACCAATCTTCTTGCTCATTTTAAACGAATGTGCTCCCTTAGAGAGCAAGCTCATAAGGAAAGCCTAACTTCTTTAATAATGAGTATGTGTCTGTGTCACAAACTGAGGTCTGCAGAAAACAGACATTTGACTTTTCTAGAGTTCAAGGCCATTTCTACTGTGAGCTATGTTTATGTATTGTATTCATGCAGCAGACTTAGTATTGTCTCAGCTCAGTCTTAGGGACCTTCCTTTCTCTCCTCTCCCCTCCTCCTCCTCTCCCCCCTCCTCCCAACCTCTCTCTCTCTCTCTCTCTCTCTCTCTCTCTCTCTCTCTCTCTCTCTTTCTCTCTCTCTCCCTCCCTCCCTCTCTGAGATAAGGTCTCAAGTACCCCAGGCTGTCCTGAACTATCCATATAGCTGAGGATGACCCTGGAATTCATATTCCTGCAGCCTCCATCTTACCCATGCTGGGTTTTATGCAGTGCTGGGGACTGACCTCAGCAATTCCTGTATGTACTCTATCAACTCAGTACTTATTGACTGAGCTACACTTCCAGCTGATGCTAGAGACTTTCTGCCCTTAGATATTTGTGTCTGAGTTCTGAGACACTTACTTAGGTCTGAGGTACCTGTCTTGGATCAAGAAGATGGATACAGTTGGAGATCTTGTAAGAACCACCCTTCATCTTGCTGGCTCTTTGACTCTGGAACCACCTTGTTACCACTAAGCTGACTGCTTCTTATCCTGGCCTGGCTAACTATTGTGCTCACCATGCCTCTAGAGCTACACGTGGCTCCATCTGTCCAAGCGATGACCAGAGACAAGTGGAGATGAAATGTGAGTCAATATTTCTAAGGTATTCTTCCAAACCTAGAAGTAAGTTTCCAAGGACAGGTTCTATCTTTTAAAATAACCTGCTTTCACATCCACATAAGAACATGGCATATTTTCAATAAAGCAAATGCGCATACCAAATGCTCAATGGGATTCTAGAATTTTCCACCAGATCTCTTTGGTAATTGTTTAATCCAGTTCCCGAGACAAATGAAACCCTGAGAGGTGGGTATTCTAGAACCTAACCAGTCCCCCAGCTACAGTTAACAATGCCTCAACCTTTCTGTCTTGTGTTCACTTCTAGGAACACAGAGAGCAGGGCAGTGTGCTGCTTAGGGTGGGAACATTGGTGACAGTGAGGTGCAGTACTAAAAGGCAAGCTGAAGAAACTCAAAGGGCTGTGGTGTCTGAAGAATCCTGTCAGAAGGGCCAAAGGCAATAGAGGGGAACAGGCCTTTGGTATACAGGTCGTAAATCAGAAAAATCAGGCCAAGCCAAGGTCTGCAGGCATCAATTAGGGCAGTGCCTACAAAGGAAGCTGGGTTCTCTGCAGGGAGCCTGAGGCCTTGGAGGGTGCAACCAAGGCTACCAGGATGCCCTATGTGTTGGATAAGAAATGTCTCTCTGAGACACTGAGAGATCTTCAAAATATAATTTAAGTCACACTGCTAAGAGGCATGGGTGCAATAAGGTACAGAACATGAGGGACAGAGTCTATAACAAGTATAGACAGGGGCTGTGAGATGCTGAGGAAGTAAAGATGCCAGATACCCAAGCCTGACCCATGTATAGGTGGGAAGATTCCCCCAGGTTACCTTCTGAGTGCCAGGCTATTCTCTCTCTCTCTCTCTCTCTCTCTCTCTCTCTCTCTCTCTCTCTCTCACTCTCTCTCACACACACACACACACACACACACACACAGACACACCATGCACATACACACTCACACAATAATGGTAAAGTTAAAACTTTTTAAGTATAGGAGAATAAGGCAAACACTAGGAAGCTGTTTTCCAAATGGGTGAATTCAGATAAATACTTTTGTTTTTTTTTTCATTTATGGGCTTACAATGGTTCTATTGTTGGTGCCCAGGAGCGCCAGGCTGTGGCATGGCTTTAAGAGACAGTTTCTTCAGCCTCGATCTTTCTGCTTAGATTTCTGGTCTTACAGCTCCTGTATCTGCCTTCAGATATTAGTTAGAATCAGAGCTGTGAGATGAGAGCAAGGCCCTGAAGGGCGTGTCACAACATACTGCCTTTCTCCACAGCTTCAGGCAGCTGATGTCACTGAGCTGGAAGCAGGATCACCCCAGTGTCTGGGTGTGGGTGTCTGATCATGCCATGCTCAGTGTGGGGCCAGTATTTGACATGTTGATGCTGCAATTCTGACTTAGCCACTGTGACCCAGCTACTATGGAGCCGTGGATATTTTGCTGCAGTTTGAAAGGCAATTAAAATTTTACCTTAAGAAAAACTTAATAATGGAAAATTTAACATTTTCACCCTATCTGTGAGCCCCACGGTGAGGGGGGTACGGGTATACAAGGCACATTCAGAAGTTGGCAATAAGCCAGAAGGCTAACTTGGGCTACGGGGTGAAATGCTAAAATTAAATTCAAATGCATTAGAATATGGCTCCTATTGGCTCCAGTTTCCACAAGCAACTAGTTACGTAACCAGAAAAGCACAAATTCACCTGCTCTTCCTCGGGGAGATAGCACTATCAGGCTGAAAGGAAAAGAAGAGAGAAAGGAAGGGAAGGGAAGAAAGGGAGGGAGGGAGGAGGGAAGGAAGGGAGGATGGGAGGGAAGAGGGAGGGAGGACGGGAGGATGAAGGGGGAGGGAAATGGTGCCACATAAGGGAAAAATGTGTTTCCGAATTACGGCAGAAAAATACAGTGGTAAGCACTTTTGTATCTTAGGTAGGTTGCTACAGCAGGCGCCCCTTCTTAGCACATGTGGGAAAGAACTACTTCCTTCTCCTTGTCTCTTCCTCAGGCTCCTCTGGCCATGCTGTGGCAAAGGAAAGACTCCACTGTGTCTCCTCTGCAAACTGGTTTCCCCCTCTGTCCTTCCCTTCCAACCAGTGCTCTTTTTAATGCAGAATAACCAGGTTCTCCTGATTTCTTTACTGTCCTTCCCACTCTGTCTATTTCTCAGACGCTGCTGAGCAAAGGAAACCCTGGGAGGCAATCTAGAAAACTGAATCCATCCTAGAAGTAGAAGGGGGTGGGACTGAGACATTTTTGTTTCAAGATCATGCCAATTGCTGCATTTAATAACTTTTATGTTATATTTTTAATATAAACTAGAGCAGTGTTGTGTTTTATTAATAAAAGACAGTTTTCTTCACTCAGCTATTAAATAAATGTTAAATTGATGCTGTAAAATGTGCACTTTTCTGAGAGCCCGAGTGTACCCACACACACCAAAGGTCTTGGGATGAGAGACTTTCCCTGATCAAGAGTGATATGATGCTGGTGACAGAGACTGGGAAGAAAGCATGAGAGTCAGGATGGAAAACAATGGCTGAGAAATGCTGAGGAGATTCATTAAAGTCTCTGGGGTTCTGAAAAGATCAAGGAGAGGACTGAGAAGAATAGGCACTGGAGTCAGGAGTCATCCCAGTGCCTGCCGTAGGGTGAGGTCTAAACCCCAGCTGCTTTCTCTCCAGCAAGCTTGGCTCTCAGGACTCTTCCACTTCTTCCCCCTGCAGAACGTATGTTCTGGACTAATATACACCCAAGGGTTCAAGGCAAAACCTTGATCAGAGCACAGACCCTTATCATTTAGACCCAGGGTCTCTTAGGAATAAGCTGATAATGTGTGGTTAGAACCAGAAGGGTGGTATAATTCTGTGTGGCTTGAATCTGAACGAGTCCCCCACAGGCTCATGATTTACAGACTTGGTCCCCAGCACTGGATTTATTTTGGAAGGTTCTGGAATGTTCAGCGATGAGGACTAGGTGGAGGGAATAGATCATAGAAGAAGGTCCTTATGGGTAATTATCCTTGGATGCTTGTGTCACACTCTGCCTCCTGCCTGTTTGGGAGCAGTTGTCCTCTGTCACACCCTTCTGCAGCAGTGATGTTCTGCTCCAGGGCACAGGGTCAGGCGATCTCGGAGTGAACCTTCTGAAACCATGAGCCCAGATAAACCTTTCTTTCCTTAACTTGCTCTGTCATGAATTTTTGTCACAACTACTCAAAAGTAACTAGCACAATTAAAAACCTTTTTTAAGTTTACTTTTGTCCATTTAAAGTTTTAACCTGATGAAAAAGTCAGATGACAAGGAGTTGTAAGTTTCTATGGTTCTGTCTTGGTAGTACTCAGTGTGGTCTCCTAAAGTTTTCCAGCAAACTGCTAAGAAAAGAAACATAACAGATATTGGGGAAATCAAGAGGCTATCTGCTATGGTCTCGTGGTATCTGTACTGGAGAGAATTTCCACTAACAGGCACTTGGTGAGTGCCGTTATCTACGCCAGTGATGAGGTTATACGAACCCTGTCTTTCCTTATTTTCTGCTTTCCCACATCTGGGGTGTCTCCCAGAGCATCTCTAAGGGCTGTTTTCTGAGATACATAGAATTATGTAGCCCAGTCCACACCAGTCTCACCATTTCCCTTTTGTATCATGTGAGAAATAAAAATTCCAACTTATGTGACACTGTCAGGTATTGGTTTGGATTTGCCGTGACTTCTTGGATGTACTTTAAATCCAAAATGCACATTCTGCAGAGGGCAGAAGAAAGGAAGAACCCTGAGGACAATGCCTGCAAGACAGAGAAGGAGGTGCTATTTAGACCTCCCTAGGGTGGTCACCGGGCTGACTGCTGACTTCAGTGCCTATTCCTCCCAGTTAGAAGAGAACTCCTTCCTCAGTGCCATGACGCTCCTGTAGAGCCCAAGTGTGCACAGAAGTAACATTCCCACATTGTCTGATCCTTTAGGCAGTCATGAAAAGGCCTGTGAGAAACCAAAGTGGTCTCGGAGCTGACAGGGGTCCTTGCTTCCCCAGTTGTTGATGTTTAAGGTGAGATGGTTGTAAAGGGGTAGAGCTGAGCAGTGGCTTTCCCTGAACCCTTCTTTCTAGATGATTGGGTGAGGATAGCCCCTGCTCCCAACTCATCTGCAAGTGTTGGAATATTGTAAGCACCTGAGGAAGGACTATATATCCCACAATTCACTATGCAGTTTTCAGAAATACTTGATGTTCTGTATGGATATTAAGAGTGAAAAGAAAGGCTGAAGAGATGGCTCATCAGTTAAAAGCACTGGCTGCTCTTCCAGAAGACCTGGGTTCAATTCTCAGCAATCACATGGTGGCTCACAACCATCTGTAATGGGATCTGATGCCCTCTTCTGGCTCTGCACACACCAGGCAGGAATGTGACACACATACATAGGCAAAAACCATATACGCATAAAATAGAAATATTAAAAAAGAAATGAAAGTCCAGGGTCTTCAGTTAGCTGCTGAATATTTTTAAATGTTATATCACAAGAATAAAACGTTCAGCTAACCACAAAACGAGCCCAGGTTACAGTTTGTAGCAGACATTGTTATTCCCTTTCTGGGAGCTAGTCCACATTCTTAGTATCTAGCAGAACTTTTCAGATGGTAATGAACCTGATTTGAAAAAGGAAAAAGACAAGTGGCCCTTGCAAACACCTTGGCCTCTGGCCTTGTGGTAGTAACAATGCCGCCTGTACTCTCTTGAATGTCTCTATAAAAGGGCTGGCTGTCCCTGGCTTATCTTACCCTGGTGGTCCTGATGTTGATAATCCCCCTTCCTTCCGTTTGGAATGCAGACATCACAGGCACTTCTCTTACAACTGAGCATATAAGGTTTCTCCCTCGTTGCTGCCTGAGGACCAGTGGTTAAGGCATTGGGGTTTTCTGTTGTTTGCGTGTTTGGAAGTATCAGAAGGCAGACGAAACTTAAAAGGCTTGTTACAGGCTTTCTGAAACTCTTTCTCACTGGTAGACATGGCTAGGGACACTTTAATTGACATTTAAAGCATGAGAAGGGTCTGTTACCTTTTTTTAAAAAAAGCAAAGCAAAAACCAAAACCAAGAAGCAAACGGGACTTTACAGTTTAGGTTGCCTTTCGAAAGCTTCCTGCTTTGATATCCTTGGTTCTGGGATAACAGGTGTGCACTTGACTACTGATGAGCTTTTCAAAGAACTCAGAAATGTACAGGATAACCATGATACAACACACAGACCCAAAGAAGCCAAATAACAAGGAGGGCCCAAGGGAGGATGCTTAAAGCTTTCTGAGAAGAGGAAATAAAATAGACATTGGAGGTGGAGGGAGGGAGGGCACTGAGTGGGAGAGGAGATGGGAAGGGGAACGGGGTGGGAGGATCAGGTAAAGGGAAGGGGTGGGACTAAGATGGAGACAGAAATCAGCAGTAGGCAGGGCATCTCTAGAACTTGCCAGAGACCTGGGATGGGGCTGGGGGAGGCCCCAGAGAGTCTATGGGGGTGACTCTAGCTGAGACTCCTAGCAGTGGGAGATGTGGAGCCTGAAGATACCACCTCCTGTAACAAAGCAGGACTCCCAGTGGAGGGATAAGGACAACAATCCACCCATAAAACCTTTCACCCAAAATGAGTCCTTAGCAGGGATAAAGATGAACTAGAGACAGAGGGAATGTCCAACCAATGACTGGTCCAAATTGAGACCCATCCCATGGGCAAGAACCAACCCCTGACACTATTAATGATACTCTGTTATGCTTGCAGGAGCCTCGCATAACTGTCCTCTGAGAAGTTCCACCCAGCAACAGAGACCCACAGCCAAACATTAGGTGGAGCTCTCAGAGTCTTGTGGAGGAGTTAGGGGAAGGATTGAGGACCCTGAAGGGGACAGGGACTCTACAAGAAGACCAACAGAGTCAACTATCCTGGACCCTTGAGGGATCCAGAGACTGAACCACTGACCAAAGAGCATACATGGGCTGGGCCTAAGCTCCCCAAACATATGTAGCAGATGTGCTGCCTGGTCTTCATGTGGGTGCCCCAAGAACTGGAGCAGGGGATGTCCCTGAATCTGTTGTCTGCCTGTGGATCCCGTTCCCTTAACTGGGCTGCCTTGTCTGGTCTCAGTGGGAGAGGATGCCCTAGTCCTGTAGTGACTTTATGTGCCAGGGTGGAGGGCTACCTGGGAGGCCTCCCCCTTCACAGAGAAGAAAGGAAGGAGCTATATGAAAGGGGAACTGGGAAGAGAGGGGCTGTGATTGGAATGTAAGGTGAATGGATGAATGAATGAATAAGTAAATAAATAAGTAAATAAATAAGTAAGTAATGGGAAAATGTCCATTCATACAACAATCCACAGATCCAAAGAAACTGAGTAATAAGGAGGGCCCAAGGGAAGATGAGTGAATCTCAGAAGGGGAAACAAAATAGTCATCTGAGGTAGATGAAGGGAGGGAGCTGGGTGGGAACTGGGACGGAGGGAATGGAGATGGGGATCAGGTGTGGGGAGAGAGTGTGGGGGAGGGTGGGGTGAGAACAGCAGTCAATGGGGGCCATATCTAGGAGTAGCTGGAGACCTGGGGTGGGGGGACTTCTAGAGAGTCAGCTAAGGGGGTGACCTCAGCTGAGACTCCTACCAGCAGGAGGAGTATAGAGACTGAAGTGGCCACATCCTATAGCCAGGTGGGACTTCCAGTGGAGGAAAGGAGACATGGACCTACCCACAAAACCTTCAGCTCATGGTTTGTCCTGTCTACCACATGTGCAGGGATAAGGATGCAACAGAGATTGAGGGAACTACCAACCAATGACTGGCCCAACTTGGGGCACATCCCATGTAAGAGAGCTGACACTATTGACGATACTCTGATATGCTTGCAGACAGGAGCTTAGCACAGCTGTCTCTGAGAGGCATTGTCCAGCAGTGGATGAGACAGATGCAGAGATTCACAGCCAAGAATGGAGCGGGAGTAGGGTTGGGCAGAGTTGGGGGGCGTTGCTCGGAGAGTCTTAGGGAAAAGTGAGGTATAGAATTGAGTGAGCTAAAGAGGTTGGGGACACCACAGGAAACCTGCATAGTCAACTAGCTTGGGCCTATAGGGGCTCACAGAGACTGAGTCACCAACTAAAGAGCATGCAGGGGCTGGACCTGGGACCCCTACATATTTGTATCGGATGTGTAGCTTGGTCTTCCGTGTGGGTTCCCTGATCATTGGAGCAGAGACTGTCTCTGACTCTGTTCCCTGCTATTCGATCCCTTTCCCCTAGCTAGACCATCTGGTTGGGCCTCAGTGGGAGAGGATGTGCTTTGGTCTACTGTGGTGGGATGTCTCAGAGTGTTTGGGTAGGGGAATGAGAGGCTGGGGGGGCTCTCCTTCTCTGAGGAGAGGGGAAGGGGGAATGGAGGAGGGATTTGTAGGGGTGGGACTTGGAGGGAAGGAGAGGGGGCGGGGCAATCGGGATGTAAAATGAAAAGAAAATGTGTATTGTTTATGTCACCTTACAAGTTGGGGACAGCAGAAGCAGTGGGACTTGGAAGCTGTAAAATGAATAAACACAGAGGAGGCAGTGTGATCTGTGATAGATAAAGCCCCATAAGGAAAGCATAGAGAGTTCGAGGCCAGCCTGACCTACAGAGTGAGTTCCAGGACAGCCAGGGCTACACAGAGAAACCCTGTCTCGAAAAACCAAAATAAATAAATAAATAAATAGTAAAATATAATCGCCAAAATGACAAAGAACGCTGGCTAACCCAAGGTCCGAGAGGTAGAGGTAAAATCTGCACTTGAAGCTTGGTAGAGAACTGACACGAGACGTTTGAATTCATAACGTGGTCAACATTTGTTGACCTAACCAACCTTAGGATCTCGTAAAGGAGAACGGCCAAAGAGATGAAGACGTAAAGATAAGTCATGCCCGTTGTGATATACTGAAGTCAGAGATAGAGAAATGAAAATATGCAAATAAAAATGGAAACAAAAATTATCATAATAAATTTTCTTGACCTAAAAACGGTTCTGCATAGTGAAGTAGTTTGCCATCGACAAAAATGACCAAAGATAGGAGAATTAATTTTAATTATATTTTATCGACACCAGGTACTCCTGTTTGTGGGTTTAAACCAGTATTTACAAAATACTTTTAAAACATGGTGAAAGTGCTTGTAATAAAACAGTAAGTGAAGACAGCAGACAATAAAATCACTTATATAGTATTGTGTTTAGCATAGTCCTAGCTGTCACAAGTGATCTCCCAGATCTTAGTGACTAAGAGGCAAAGACACATTGCTCATTCACAGCACGCCCCAGGGGGCTCAGTGCACAGACAGACATGGTGCTGGAGCAGCAGCCGAGAGTTCTACATCTTGATCCAAAGGCAGCAGGAGATCCTGCCACACTGAGCATGGCTTGAGCACCTGAGGCCTCAAGGCCCACCCCCAAGTGACCACTTCCACCAACAAGGCCACACCTACTCCAACAAGGCCACGTCTCCTATTAGTAACATCCCTCTGGGCCTGTGGGGACCATCTTCTTTCAAACCACCACATCTATTGAGTTGAATTTATGAAGGTAACAAGCATTCTATACCCAGAAGGCAGTGCTTCACAGCCCTCCTCCCCATCTGCTAACTCTTGCGTTCTTTCTGCCCTCCTTCTGTTCCTTAAGCCTTTAAGGGTGTAATATAAATGTCCCATTTAGAGTTTAGCACTCAATGTCATACTTAGCTCTTTGGCCAGTTATGAGTGTCTGCATTAACTACTGGCCACTGCAAAAACAAGCTTCTCAGAGCACTAGCAGCACTAATCTATGGGTATAAATAGGAATATTTAGGAGGCACTTTGACTCCAAGTCTACTTTGTAAGCAGCAGTAGTCAGTTCGCCACCAGGGCTTATAACCACTCCACTGTGGGTTTTTACCAGGTTTACAGTACTCAGTATGTATTCTGTGATGGAATGAGCATCAAATCCAATCACAGAGTACTTGGTTGTACCAGTGGGCACATCTTGTTTTCAGGTTGATATTGTATCTCATAGAGGTCACAGCTGGGTAAGACTATTGATAATGTTTCTCTTCCAGCAACCTTATGGCACCTTCTAGTAGCATGAAAACTCAACACTATCTATCCGTCTGTCTGTCTGTCTATCTTTCTATCATCTATCTATCTCTATCTCGGTGTGTCTATGTGTGTGTGTGTGTCTGTGTACAACCATGCATATGAAGTGTACATGTGCCATGGTACCCATGTGGTAATCATAGAACAGTCTTTAATGTCAGCCCTTACTTTCCACCATGTCTGAGGCAGGACCTTTGCTGTTTTCCCAGTGCATACACCAGGGAAGCTGGCTTGAGCTTCCAGGGATCCTCCTGTTTCTGTCACCCATCTGCCTCTAAGGAGATTTTTGAAATTGCAAAATCTAGTGCTACGTGTCTAGCTTTTATGTGGGTTCTGGGAATTCAAACCAAGGTTCCTTACGCTTCACAGCAAGCCCTGTAGCCCACTGAAGCTTCGCCCCATCCCCCTCAATTACACTTCTTAAATCTGTGTCTTCCAGGTCTTTTTACATCTTGATCATGTTCACATCTACTATGAGGAATAAATATTTGTAGCATTAACCACCCCGTCAGTGGTAATCTGGAAAAGTAGTCTAGCTGATTAAGACTCTCTTGAAAATTCTGTGAGGCAACATGGCATAATGTTTACGAATTCAGAGCAAGCAAAGCTAGATTCGTCTGGCTCTGCCCTTCACCAACTCTGTCCCCTCAAAGAAATTACCTTACCTTTTGTTCCTCAATTTTTTTTCATCTGTAATGTAAGACAAATAACATCTACTTCCTAGGACAATGAACTTTCAGAAAAACTATGTATATGGAGTGCTTAATATTTGTCTTATAAACTGTAAGCATTTTGTGACTATAAACATATAAAGATAATAGCAGAAATTATTTAGTTAGTAATTAGTATTAATCTAAAGAGGAGAGCATCGAAGAGAATGAAACCATACACAGAGTGATATAAGTCTGTGGATAAAAAATATAAGTCTACGGATAAAAACTGAAAGGTACTTGGTACACTTAGTGACTAGAATGCCATCATTGGTACCAGTGGATGGAGATGAGGCTGCAACTGAGCTACAGTGGTCTGCAGTGGAATAAGAATGGTCCCCATAGGCTCATATATTGAATACTTGGTCCCCAGTATGATCTTCATGGTGGGAAGTATGGCAGTAGGAAAATGTGCAAAGGCTGAGAGCTCTTGTCATGAGACACAGTCATGAGGCAGAGAGAGCATCCTGGGAACGATATGGGCTTTTGAAAACTCAAAGCCTCATCCCCAGCCATACAATTCCTCTAACAAGACTACACCTCCTAATCCTTCCCCAACAGTTGCACCAACTGGGGACCAAGTATTCAAATATATAAGCCTATGGGGACCATTCTTATTCAAATCACACTACCATCTGATCTTGACCTCCCTGAAATAGGAAGTCATTTCAAGGACAGTGTAACAGCAGTTTCCCAGACCTTTCCAGAAGACTCAGTCCTTTGACTCTCTGGGCTGGTGTACTTTTATACCTTCCTTACAAAAAAAAAAAAAAAAAAAAAAGAAATTCAAACTTCTACTACTGGCTTCTCTGTAGTTTGGTATATTTATAACTTCAAATATTTAGAAGTTTCCAGCGTGTATAGTGTCTTAGTTAGTGTTTTACTGCTGTGAACAGACACCATGACCAAGGCAACTCTTATAAGGGC
This sequence comes from Uromys caudimaculatus, assembly GCA_028551405.1. Lineage (NCBI taxonomy): Eukaryota > Metazoa > Chordata > Mammalia > Rodentia > Muridae > Uromys > Uromys caudimaculatus. The sequence goes on along the minus strand of CM052702.1, from coordinate 43,675,226 downwards.
AGCATTTAATTGGGGCTGGCTTACAGGTTCAGAGGTTCAGTTTATTATCATTAAGGTGGGATCATGGCTTTGTCCAGGCAGGCATGGTGCAGGAGGAACTGAGAATTCTACATCTTGTTTCAAAGGCAAACAGGAAAAGACTGGCTTCCAGTGAGCTAGGATGGGAGTCTTAAAGCCCACGCCCACCATGACACACTTCCTCCAACAAAACCACACCAACTCCAACAAGGCCACACCTCCTAATAGTGCCACTCCCTGGGCCAAGCATATTCAAGTCATCACATATAGCTTTCTGGTGCAATAAATACAAAGGGATAGAGATGGAGGGAAGGTGCAGGAAAGTCAGGAGGGAGAGAGGGAGGAAGGGATAAAAAGCAGGGGGATAGTGGGATTTTAATGAGAGGTGGCACAGGAACAATTAGAGGAGCCCCTGAAGATTTGAAGGAACCAATGCAAATGGGTTCAAGATGGGTGTGGTGGCACTGCAATTCCAGCACTCAATGGAGGCCCAAAGATCGGGAGTTCAAGGTCATCTACAGCTCTACAGTGAGCTACGTGAGACCCTATCTCAACAAACAAACAAGATGATAGATTCAGATCTTTTACTGTTACGAACCAAATTACAAACCCATTTGACACATGGCTATCGATCTGGGAAAAATGCTGAGCTGGGCTGATTTTTTTCCTGGGCTAGTTAGAGACTTTATCTATGTAACAATACACTTTGCAAACAGAAACAGTAGGGAAGATGCTTGAGTTTGTAATTTATTATTACTCCACTTAGCGATGTATTTTGTGCCAACAGCCACACTTTAACCAAAATTTGTCTGAATAATTTCAGTTTCTCAGCCAGAAGGAAGACTAATTCCTCAAGGGTAAGGACCATGGTTTCTGCTTCCTTCTAGCTGAGCCAAATGCTATGTCTTTACCTAACATGAAGCACTGGGAATATTGTAGAATGGAGTTTCTGGGAGGCTTACAGACCCAAGGGATCGTTGATTCTTCCTGTTGGGAAGATTTATGCAAGTTTTGATAAACTAACATTGGGAGGAAATAGGAAGGGCCTGGAGTCACAAAGTCTAGCGTCAAATGCCAGCGCTACTACTTATGCGTGGCTAGCTTCAGCCAAGTTCTAGTTCTTCATCTGTGAACTGGGCAGTGGTTAACCTGGAATGGCCGTGCAGATGAAATGAAAGGCTGGTGTGTGAAATGCCCAGGTTTCTATAGACGTCTCCCAAATCTGAATTATGTCTCTTCCCTTTTCCTCCTGTTTTCTATCTTATTTTCGTGTGTGTGTGTGTGTGTGTGTGTGTGTGTGTGTGTGTGTGTGTGTTTGTGCGTGCGCGCGCGTGTGCACGCGCATGAGTAAATGTTCAATGTGTGGGCACCTGTATGTGCATGCATATTGAAGCTTATGACTGATGTCAGGAATTATTCTTCCCGATTACTCTTCTGTTTTATGCAATTTGAGACAGGGTCTCTAAATTAAATGAATACAACTCATCTCAGTCTTGCTAGCGGGCTTGTTTAGGGAGCCCCTGTCTCTGCATTCTGAGACTAGAATTATAGTCTCAGGTTCCAGGCCTACTTGGTATTTATGTGGGTTCTGGGTATCCAAACTTTAGTCCTATTGCATTTGTGGCAAGTGCTTTATCCATGAGCCCTATCTGTACTTTCTATTCAATAAACATTTTGGATTCTTCCTATGGATACAAACTGTGGGATAACATCTGAAGATAGAAGGATGATGAATTCCTGCCAGAGTAGTTCTACAGAATATAGATGTGAAGTAACGTGCCTTCACTAGCCTGGAAGTCAAGACCCATTCACCTCTAGTCAAGAAATGACCTTGGAAATGGCCTGGGCTGCTTCCTAATTTGGGGCATATACTTGTAATGGTGTGAGGGGAAAAGCATCCCAAGTCTCTTCTGTCTTATTCCCAACCTAGATCAGAAGCTTCTTTCCATAGTGAGCTATTGAATCATACTTATTGCTCATGATAATTCATTAGGAAGCATTATTACTTGTCATTATTATCACCGATAATCCAGATGATTGCCCTGGAGGGTTTAGCAGCTAATAGTATTTGCAGTGAATGAATTTGCTGACTAAAACATACAGTCCTCTAAAGAAAAGAATTTTATTATAATTAAAATTTATCAGAAAAGTCATTATTGTTCTAAATGTGGGTTGGGTGGATGTAGTCATTGGTTATAAATAGACTCTTTTGTGTTGTACAAGCAACATGCCAAATGGTTCCATGTGGACACTTGAGGAGATGAGGAAGGGGCTGGGTTCTGAGCACTTGCTGTTCTGTGATGCTGCTCCACCTCACTGTCCTAAAATATACCTTTGCCTACAAGGATCCTGCAGGCTAATTTCAGCAGCTGGGAGTCTGCCCAGCCTGTCATGGGCTTGTAGGTAAGCTGCCGCAGGCGGTCACCAGCAAGCATCTGTCTCCAGAAACAGGAGGAGCTTGCAGTGTGTGGTCCCAACAGGAACCTAATAGAAAGTGATAAGTAGCAGTTACTAGTGCAAATATTTTTTGCCAGCATTAAGTGTGAGACTTGTTTAAAATGTGTATAGATACAAAAAAAAAGTTGTGTTGATTCTCTGGCTCAGCTACCTGCATAAATTAGTACAGAGGCCACAATAAGGATCCCTATGGGGTGCTCTGTGTAGCCATGGCCAAGGGGTACTAGGCCCAGACTCGGTTCTTGCTTCTGCTACTTACTATGTAACTAGGGGATTATTTTTGTCTTTCTGTAAAATAAGAACAACAATATACCTATTTCATACAGAGATAATATTTATTATAACTATCTGCAAGTGCTTTTCTTATCATATGCCCTGAAGCACCACATTATTATTATTTTGTGTTATTAATAATAATAAAAACAGAGGCTCAGAGAGGTTTTAAAAGAATTGTTCAAGATCACCCTGCTGAAAACTGATGGAGCAAGGTGAGAATCCAGGGCTCGCTGCCTATGAGCACCCAACACGTCTCTCAAATAGGAATGGTTCTGGTTATCCTGGGAGTACCAACGGCAAAGGCAGAATTTACAAGCCAACACTATTGTACAACAGTTGATTTGGAGCAGTCATGTCAGAAAAAAGAAAAGAACAGGACCTCAGACAGTGGTGCTGAGCAAAATACTCGGCCAGAACGACATCCCAGGAATACTACCATATGAGCTGGAGGGACAGAGGGTGTGGTTTACAAAATAAGCTGAGGCGTAAAGTGCTGTGTTAAAGGGATCTGTGACCTCCAAGAACCACGCTCTGAGGGTCCCTAACACTGAGCAGACATGCCGGGTAAACCCAAAGCTGCAGGCTTTTATTTCCTGCCCACTTTTTAGAAAACGATGCCTTACATTTATTAGAAAATGACTCCTCTGTTTTCAGTATAGGGAAATAGCACAAAGTAACCGTGCCTCTGGGCCCCCCGTCCTCCCGGAGGTACAGCTCTAAGTGTCTCTTGTCAGAAGTCTTTCAAAGCAGGCAGGACTTTTGGTCACACAATGGAGCCTAAATTAATGTGAGCCACAGTGTACTGTAGAAGTCTACCCGGCTCCTCTGGGATCCTGGCAAGAGATGTGTCTGGTCTCTGTTTCTCAGCTCTCACTGTTGCTGCTGAGGACTGAGAGAAGGAGTACATCAGTGAGTTTTAGGGACTTTTGTTCCTATTTGAGAGAATGCTTCAGAGTTAGAGGGAAAAATATTATTTTAGATTGCCATTTATTTGGCTGTTGCTATAAGGAAAATCCCACAAACACAAAGAAGTTGACCCAAACATTTCACTAGACATGAGTAGCTGTGCCATTATGATCCAAACTAATGTAGCCAGTCTAAGTTCAAGGCCAAACTGGGTAATTTTGTGAGACCCTGTCTCAAAATAACAAGGTAAAGGATGGGTGGGAGTCTAGTTCAGTAGTCAAGAGCTTGGCTAGAATGTGTGATGCCCTAGGTTCAATCTGTAGTACTTCAAGACAACAACCAACAATAGCAATAATAGCAATAATAACAATGTACTGGAGAGATGACACAGTGGTTAAGAGTACTGACTGCTCTTCCTGGGTACCTGAGTTTGATTCCTAGCACCCACAAGGCAACTCACTCCATCTGTGACTCCAGTTCTAGGGCATCTGATGCTCTCTTCTGGCCTCCATGAGCACCAGGCATGGAAGTGGTACACAGACATACATACAGGCAAAACACCCATACACGTTAAATAAAAATATATTTTAAAACTACTCTACCATTTCAGCATAACAAGACAGAGGCTAAGCTTTCACAAGCTTTACATACACACTGGCTAAAGAAATTCAACTATTAAGGGCTAGAGGTGGTATTTGTATCGCTATCATGCAGATATGTAGAGTTTAAGGGCTACATTGGAGCCACAATTTCTATAACTAATTGAGAGCCTGTGTCTCTAAAACCCTTTCAGAGACCTGAATGAATATCTGGGTCTTGTAGACTCTAAACCCTATGTTTGAAACCATGCTGCATACTTCCTGACATAACTAATAATCTTTCACTTCAGCTTCCAAAGTCTTACAACTGGGCTTCTGAGCTTAGGTTATGATTTGGCACTTAAAGAAATACGTAAGACTGTAGCATGGATAAATGTCAAGGTCAAATTACTTCTAAGCAATCTTTGGAAATATTGGTAGAACACTTCAAAAGTACTCAGTGAAAAATTTTTATGAAATGTGGAGTCAGAAAGCATCATGACTCCAAAGGATGTCAGAAGTGGTGCATCCTTCACCCCACAAGTCCCTCACCAAACAATCCATTCCCCAGATCTTGTCTTGGTGGACCACTCTCAGTTCATAGCACTGTCTTTAAGATGCTTTGTACCATGAGCATATTCCCCTGCTTCTACTGTCCTCCACCAAGATGCTGTGGACTAGCTCTTGTTGAACCTCTACACAGTCTCTTGAGGAAACAAACTTTATTTTACAGAAAGGATCCCTTACGTCTGTCTATGCTTACTTTTCTCTGGAGTCTTGAGCATGTGATGATACTATTTACTTACTTGTTTTTTTCCTGCAACTTATTTATATGAATCTGTTCCATCCAGTAAGGCAATTGTTGTCTAAATGATGCTATTAAACCTTTGAAATGTGAGTAATCCTAACTGAGAATTAGTGTGAGCATCAGATGCATACTAGATTTTAAAAACTTATCACAAAAAAACAGGTCTGCAAACCCACTAGCCTTGCTCCAGATTATCCCAGGAACCCTCTTTGTGCACAAGCCACCTTTCCCAGCTACACTATTACCCCTCATCAAAGACGTCTCCCTTCAGAAAATGGAGACTAGCACAGAAAAACACAACTGGACACAATGCAAAGATCAACAGACAGTGGGAAGCCCCACCTCAGTGAGTACATCTGTATCATGGCTCCTTCATTCATACATGGCTCAGGGAACATTGCAGAAGGGGCAGAGAGAATGTTAGAGCCAGAATACCAAGAATTCTGATGTGGGACAGTCTACCTACATGAGACCAGAGCAGTGCCAGTATCAATGGACATGTTGATGTGGAAGAGGAAATTTTTCCTGAAACTTATTTGTACAGGATCCCACAACTAGACAAAGAGCTTTAGGCAACTAATGACAGCTGGGGGAAGGAGAGTTAGCCTCTCCCAGGGATGAGCCCCCATTTTGATTGTCTAATACAGAGTGGTCAGCAGTGAAACCATATACATACCACCAACAAGAGTGAGTCAACAGGTTATAAATGTGTGTGTGTGTGTTTGTGTGTTTGTGTATGTGTGTGTATGTGAATACAGACAGATATAGATCTAGATAGGTAGATATAATCAAAGCAAAATAGGCTATCAGCTTAACTGAGGGGACATACATGGGAAGGGTTCGAGGGAGAGTACCAGGGAGGGGCTTGAGGGAAGAAAAGGAGGCGGGAAAGTAATGCCATTCTATTTCAATTAAAAATGTAAAAAGTGTAACATATCTGATTAATGCAAAATTATATTGATACATATTAAAGTAATATTTTGAATAGATAAGTTAATATATATTAAAGTTAATGTCACTTATTTCTGATTTTGAGGTTATTAGAACTTCACAATGATATATATGCTTCACATTGTATTTCTGTTAGTGTTAGACAGATGACAATATGGAGCAAATAATAAAGTAGATGTCATTAAGGAAGTTGATTAAATACAAGGCTTGCAAGGTCTTGGAAGAACACCTGTGAGTCATGATTATGTCAAACTTTCTTCTACTTACAGAACACACAATATCTTCACTCACGCTTCATGACTTTGATATTGCATAGTAAGCAAGAAACTTTAACATGTCAACATCCACAATGGTTTCTGCCAGTCAGCTATCCCAGCTCTTTGTTTCTTGTGCTTTATGAAGTAGTTAAGTAGCTAGGAAAAGCTCTCAGAAATGGAGATGAGAAAAGCCCTGCAAAGGCACCGTTCTGTATAACTTCCATCCCTGGGATGACAATACCATTAGCCTAAGGTGCGCTCTCTGGCAGGCCTTTCATGAGAGACAGGGCTCCTTAAATGGGTCATGGACTGGTTGTTAATTTCCATTCATGGGGTTTGTTTTGTTTTCTGGTGTCTCAGTTAGCTCCAAGGTGATCCTTTAAATAGTTGTGAAGGCATCCTGGAAGAGGCAGTTTCCGGAGTGGCCTTTATTAACTTCCTTTGTCAGTAATTTCTTCACCTTCTGACAAGTCCTCCACGGAGTCAGAACCACTGTCCTGGAATCCACCCAGCAAGCTGTTATCAGAGCTCTCCAGCCACCCCTGGATACCACTGCCAACACACTGGAAAGAATCGTGTGGGAGAAAATGGCAGCCTTGCTGAGTCTGGCAATTTCGTTGACCCAAGGTTGACTGGTAATTAGTGTGCCCTATGATCCTGGGGCCATTGAAGGGACAATCAGCCAAGACCCAGCTCCTTCTGATCCTCATACCACAGAGGTATGGTGAGACAGCATCTCAAGGTGGTAAGATGGTCAAACTCCACATAGAGAAGAACCAAGAGAAACAGACCCTGTGCTGGCAGCTTAGATGAGCACTAACCCTTTGTGTTATACAATGCCTCCAGTGTGTAGGTGAAAGAAAGAATAAATTCTATAGCCTTTGAAAGTCTGTACTCCCCACAAACTTATGCTTCTGATCTAGTCTAGATGAGTGGGGGTCACAGTGGGGTACTCCCAAGGCCAACTCTAACTTGGAAACTATCTAAAACATCTCAGGTTTTGGAAGCCCAAGAGGTGGCATGGAGAAGTGATTCTGCGGTGTAACAGATGTGATCTTAACCAAATAAATCAGCCCCCCCCCCCCGTGCTTTACCCTTCTATACGATGGGCACACACTTCTTTATGGAGTTCGGGCCAGACTTAATGAAAAGGAATATCTCAAAACACCCTCCTGCCTCACTCTCTCACCGGAATTATTTCAGTGATTTTCCGGCTGGGTCTTCACCTTACTTTATTCCATCCACTATGGGATGTTCTTGGAGTAGACCCGAGTGAGCTATTTAAACAGATAATATCAAGTCACTTTTGCTCAAAAATTTTAATGTCTTCCCATCTCAATCAGAGTAATACGTATCATGTAATATAATGATTTTCGAGGTTTACACAGTGGCTCCTTAGCTACTGCTCTTACCTCAGAATTTTACCTCCCTCTCTCTGTGTACCCCTAGACACACTGCTCCAGCTATCCCCAAAATTGCCCAGCACAGTTGGTCCTCTTACATTCGATGGTTATCTGGTCAGGGATCACTGCTTTGGAAAGCTCTCCTTGGCATCAGTTTCTTTCATCCCCGATACTGCTAGTTCCCTTATTGTGCCTTATTTTATTATTTTTTTTTCCTTTAGTAGAACAGTATCTGGCATAATATGCTTATTTATTCTTTTATTTCTCATTAACATATTTTAAATTCAAAGTCTGGCAGACTAGATGATTCCAATCATTCTCTTGCATGAAGACAATTTTAAAAGCAACACACACACACACACACACACACACACACACACACACACACACAGAGTAAATCTAAAAATTAAGAAAGAAAGAAGGATACAGATAATTAAGGAGGCACGCCTGTGCCGGAACTGGAGACCTACTGTGAATACAGGTGCTTTCATCCCAGGAGCTGGGATCTCAGACATGAAAACAAGGGAAGGAGAAAGCCCCCTGGACAGTGATGCTCCCCTGTGATGGTTTGTATATGCTTGACTCAGGGAGTGGCACTGTTGGGAGGTGTGGCCTTGTTGGAGTAGGTGTGTCACTGGGAGCATGGGCTATAATGCCCTAGTCCTAAGTGCCTGGAAGTCTGCCACTAGCAGCCTTCAGTTGAAGATGTAGAACTCTAAGCTCTGCCTGCACCATGCCTGCCTGGACGCTGCCATGTTCCCACCTTGATAATAATAGGCTGAACCTCTGAACCTGTAAGCCAGCCCCAATTAAATGTTTCCTTATAAGAGTTGCCTTGGTTATGGTGTCTGTTCACAGCAGTAAAACCCAAATTAAGGCATCCCCCTTTCTCTCTTCTTGATCTCCCCAATAAAGAGTAAGTTCTTATAGTCAAATTACAAGCCCTTCCTGGCACCAGGATTTCTGAACCAGGCCCTCAACTATGAACCCAGTCAAACCTTTTCTCCCTTAGGTTGCTCCTGGCCAAGCAGTTGCACCAAGAAGAGAATGAGCTCATGTACAACGTAAGGAAAGAGAAGTTCATTTTGATTCACGATTTAAAGGATATGGCCTATCCCCATATCAGCTGAGGAGGCCTGGTCAGTGGCAGTGAGAGCTGGCCTTCTTTCTCACATAGCACTGAACCTGAAGCAGAGCTTGGCCCAGAAGCAAAGCAGACTATACTCTCAAAGGCACTTAGCCAGTGGCCCATCTCTAAAAGTCATGCCTTCTATCAAAGGTTCTATAGCCTCCACCCCTCAAAAGGCCACCAGCTGCCTGCAGAGCAAGTGTTCAAACACATAAGCCTGTGAAGAGCATTTGCCATTCAAACCATAATACCTAACAATATGAAAAGCAATTGGAACAAGGAAATAATTAGAGTTCAGAGAAATAGACCAGAACACTTTCAGAAAACAGGATTTGCTGATGGCTGAAAAGCTGCCTTGAAGTAGTGCCCACTGTGATCTGGGAAGTCACTGCTCAGGATCCTGAAACCACAGGAGCCACCATTTTGGCTCTGAGACTCTTTGGCAGCTCACTGGATGCAGCTGAGACACAGAGTGAAGCTTTTGAGGACTCAGCTGCTGAAGGTTTGGGGCTTGGCATTCATCCTTCTCAAAGACAGGGATCCTGACCTGATACCCTTCTCTCTGACTTGAAATAAAGATAATGATCCAGAAACACAGGGTATGGGTTTTATTGTTCCAGGCTGATAACATACTCAGGAGTGTTTGGGGGTAAGGAAATGAAAAACCATTGTGGTGGAAAATTGCATTGTCTTGGATTTTCTCTAAAGAAACAGCCTTGAAATATTAATTTGCTATAATGGGAGATTATAAAGCAAAATGAAGAGTCAAGACACACCAAGTCAGAAGAACTGAAAGGAGTGAATTGGCCCGAGTCAGGCTGACTTCATGACAGACTGCAAACTAGCAGCACTAGAGAGCAGGCCTGAGTTTCTACTTCCCAGAACTAAGACAAGTCAGTTACTGGAACAACTTCAGGCTTATGTAAAAGGGACCCCTCCCCAGCTTGTAAAAGGACAGTTAGCCAAGCTTGCAGCTAAGAGGTCAAGAGCTACCCTTCCTTGGCATAAAGCAAGAATAGTTAGTCTAAGTCACAGCATCACTCAGACCCCCAGAGATTGAACCCACCAATCAAGATATAGATCACCTACTCCTCCCTAATGTTCCTCCTTTTAGCTTTAAAACTGAATCTGCAAATTCAGTCGGGGTCTTTTCATTGAGATGGAACTGGGCCCCTGCTTGTGGGAATAAACACTCTTTGCTTTTTCATACTATTTGAGTCTGGAGTATCATTCTTCAGCAATTCATGAACCCTAACAGTAACCAACAGAAGCAATAATGCAGGTCTGGAGAGATGGCTCAGTGGTTAAGAGTGTTACTGCCTAATCTCGGTTGTCAACTTGACCACATCTGGAATCAACTAAAATCCCAGCAGATGGGCATGTCCGTGAAGAATTTTCTAGACTGCATCATTTGAGGTGGGAAGGCATACCCTATATCTAGGCCCACATTCTGATGGAAGCCCTTATAAGATGACATGGAAGAAGGAAGATTTTGCTTCCTGCCCTCTTCTTACTCTTGCTCTTGTTGTTAAGGCATTCCTTTGGTGGCCTTAGAACCTAATTCATTGGGATTCCAATGTGGATCAAAGAACAGCAGCTGTGATAGGAATCCTCTGGCACTCTAGCACCAGATTGGGACTGCTGAAATAGTCAGTCTTGTGAGCTGAACAACTACAGGATTCTTGGCCTTTCTATAGGAAGACAGCCATTGTTGCACTACCTGAACCACAGCCTGCAAGCCATTCTAATAAACCTAAATATATAGTCATTTCTGTTCATTTAAAGAACCTTGACTAATACACTGCTCTTCTAGAGAACCCAAGTTTGGTTCCCAGCACCCATTTCATTGGCAGGTCACAACTTCCTACAACACCAGCTCTAGAGAGACCCTTTTCTGGCTCCTGTAGACACCTGCATATGTAGAGTACACAGACACTCATACACGTGAAGAATGAAATCTTAGGACAACTAGTAATACAGATATTAGAAAGAGCAAACAAATGCTATTAAGCATTAATATTGATATGCTTGTATGGTGTGACTTTTCTTGGGGAGATATTTAAAAAGCTCCATTGACCATACAAAGAGAGCACTGACAAAGACCAAAGGAAGGATCCCATCCAGCTTGGTGGACCAATGGGTTTCTGGGGTTAACCTACAGGGACATAGATTCTCGCAGGCAACAACACCACCAGAAAGTATTCTGGACAGTTTCAGGGTAGCACTGCCTCAGAGAAGGTCACTTTGTTTACTCTTTCTATGGCGGTACCTCAGAGACGTTCTCTTTTTATAGTGGTGAATGGATCTTGAAGAGGAGAGGGGCCTGTGAGGATCTCCAGAAAGTTCATGAGTCCCACAACTACTCCCTGAGAGGACGTTGATAAGGCTGGTCTCCTTGGGAGATAAGGCTGGGATTCATGTGGTCATCACAGCTGCTCTGCTTCAGGGCAGCCCATGGTCACATTCAATCTGAAGGAATCAGCTCTGCTACAGCTTATGTGTAAATTTATTGCCCAGATCATAAGAATCGACACTGCAAACTGGTGAAGAGCTAACCAGAAATTATAGAGTTGAAAAATAGGGTAAATACATTTCAAAATGAATAAATTCCATATCGCTGGGCATAATTTGTGAGCTGGAAGGTGGATCAGAGGGAAACATAGAGTGAACCCTAAAGAAATTTAAAAATAATAGACAATATTGAGGAAGAGGCACAGGATCAAGTGAGAAGACCTAACATTCATCTAACCAGGCCTTAAGGATGAGAAGAGATGAGACACAAATTGCAGGCAACATTTGAAAAGATGACCTCAAAGAATTTCATGGCTGAACAAAAAATATTAATTTTTGTTATTCACCAAGTCCAAAGAGGTCAAGTGGAGCTAAATTGGGCTTTTAAAAAAGAGAAATACATGTTTAGATACATCTTAGTGCAGAGGATAAAAATCAAAATAGAAAGTGTTAAACACAGCCAAAGGAAAACGGAAGATATGACAAAGCAGAACAACTGGACCACCCTCAGCTGTCTAGACAGCAAAGGCAAAAAACCCACGTTGAATGCAGAGACCTCCAGAGTACTGCAGGGTGTGCACACAATGCAAAATGATGATGAAGACTGGCAAGATCTTTCCAATTTATACTACAGAAAAATATAAATAGCCTTAAAATAATAAAAGTTTCTAAAATTCATAAAATCATAAAATTAAGTCTTAGAACAATAGCCATGAACTCATCCCAGGGAAAGGAAATAGAAGCGACCCTTGGGTGAAAAGCTGCTCTGTATCACATGTAATACAGAATTAAATACAAAAATTAAAACTACAGAGAGGCACTGCATCTTTGACAAACAGCATACCGAAGTCTGGCCATACTCTGGTGCTAAAGGCTTTGAAGGGATGGTCCCTCTCACATACGAGCTGTCAGGAAGGGAAGGTGGTCCAAATCTGGGGGTAGAGGTTAGCAAAAAAGGCCTACATGGTATCTGCATGTATTCTTTAAGCAGGACTTCTTCTTGCAAGTGTCTATTCCAAAGATTAACAGAAAGTATGGAGTGATGCATAAACAAGATTCCTCATCACAACCCTGAGAAGCAGCAAAGTTGGGGAATGAGCTAAGCACCTGTCTGATGGTGACTGGTACACCCGTCCAGTAAGTATGTTGCACTGAGACAGAAAATGGGAAATTTCTTTATAAACTGCTGCAATTTAATTTCTAATATCTTTTTTAAGTAAGAAAATTAAGAAAAGAAAAGTGTATATAGTTCACTATTAGTTAATTATTGGGAATACATTTATATACATATATACTTGCATTATATAATACATATATATATATACACACATACATAACTAATTGATAGTATTTTTAAAATCACAAATTTAGAAATCTACTACTCAGCAGATGATATAAACAATGCTAGACAATGCATAGTCAAACTATTGAAATTAAGATAGCTTACAGATGTTTTTGATTATAAAATAAATTTAACAAAAGGACAGTTGAAATCTTATATTAACATGAAATAAGCCGTGCATACGTGAATTTGAAACATGACTTATGGATCTAAGAAGATAGCTCAGTAGTACAATGTTTTCTGTATAAGCACCAGAGTTCACTTCTCCAGCACCCTTGTTTTAAAAAGTCAGAAATAAGCAGGATGTGGTGGTTCCTGCCTGTAATTTCAGCTCTGGGGAACCAGCAGGAGGACTGCTATCTGCAGATCTTGTGATGTATAATAATGTCATAATATATGCCCACTTATGTTATAACATAGTAGAGGCATAACTCTTGTGGAGATAGCCAATCACTTTCTAATTAGATAGAGGGCTCGGTCTGTAAGAGGGAAATCATGCCCAGTTCTGCAAGTCTGTCAAGAGCTCACGACATGGCTAGTGGGCATGCGCAATGGTATAGCTACTTTAGAGAATGGGCTGACACTTGTTAAAAAGTAAAGATGGTGCTGGAGAAATGGCCCAGCAAATTAAGAGCATTTGCTGCTCTTTCAGAGGACATGGGTTTGGTTCCTTTGAGGCTACCTGCACTCACATGAGGCATGTACAGACAGACAAGCACACGTAAATACACATGCATCAAGAAAAATTTTTAAAGGCAAACATGTCCTTACTATATGACACAGAAATCCCCCTTCTAGATATTTACCCAAGAGAAATTGTATTCACCAGTTTTCTGTCACTATAAGAAAAATACCTGAGACTGGGTGGATAATTAGTAAAGGAGATTTAGTGGCTGAAGGCACGGTTTCGTGGGTAAGAGCACTTGCTGCTCTTGCAGAGGATTTGGGTTCAGTTCCAGCATCTATATCAGGTGACTCATAATCACCTATAACTCCAGTTCCCGAGGAGCTGATACCCTCTGGCCTCTGTGGACACTACGTATGCATATAGTACACATATAGTCATACATACATACACATAATTAAATAACTGCGTCTTTTACTAAAGGAGGAGGTTTATACCTCACAGTTTGGGAAGCTGAAGCCCAGGTGGCATGGTGCTGGCATTGGCTCTGCTGAGGACTCAGTCTTCATCCTGTCATGGCAGATATCACCACAGTGGATGGCTTACTGATGAGAATGCATGGAAAAGGGAAAGCTAGAGAAAGGAGAGAGAGAGGAGAGAGAGAGAGAGAGAGAGAGAGAGAGAGAGAGAGAGAGAGAGAGAGAGAGAGAGCCAGAAACTTGTGTAAAATGAGCTGCAGTCCTGCATGAATACCTGGCTAATCTCTTGAAGGTAGCACCTTCGATGACTTAATCGCCCTTCGTCAGGCCCCTCCTTTTAAGGGCTTCCAGTCACCTCTTACCGTCATCCCATCACATGAACCCACGGGAGGTGGACTGCATCCAAACCATAGCCAACACGGAGACATGTCCATGCAGGAACTAATTTACAAATATTTATATTAACAAAAATGATGAGGTATTATTAGTTGAAAAATGGACAATTAAACTGTTTACAGACACACAGTGGAATCATTCTCAATAATACTTTCTTGGAAGAATCACTTTTTAAAGAGCTCACTGTGACCCTTCCAGAACTGCTCTGACATTTCAGTAGTCTCGGAATTACTGAGAGAACATTTCAGAAGCCCTAAGAGCAAGATAATGACAGGTTCCAAAGTCAGTGAAGGGCAGGTAGCCTCAAATGCTTCACATTTCCTCTTTCAATTTGTCTTGTTGCTTTCCTCATATGACTGGGCCCTTTCTGTCATCTCTGCTGTCCTCTGAGGTTTGGTTCTTAGCCGGCTGTGACACAGCAGGATAGTTATAGATGCCTTCTCAGAAAGGCCTTTTCTGGGAAGCTCAGTAGCCCTGCCGATTGGCACAGCACTTCCTGCCACCCAGAGCAGTAGCAGGGGGATCTTGCAGTGTTGGCAGGATCTTGTCCTTGTGATGAATCTCCACTTGCAAGCACAGAGCCCAGTACCCACCCATTTGCCTTGCTGCCAGCTTGGGTTCTTTCCTTCCTTTTAGAATATATCTTTGAGAGTTGCATGCATGTATACAATGCATTTTGTTTGTATCCTCCCCCACTCTCCCCTAAATTCTCCAGAATCCCTCTTTCACCACCCTCCAACTTCATGACCTCCTCCCCCTCTTTCTCTGTCTTCTATTTCTTCTTCTTCTTGTTGTTTTTTTTATTTTTTTTTATTTTTATAAGTCACTGAGTCCAGTTAGTGTTGCCCATAAATGCATGTGTGGGAGGGCTATCCACAGAAGTATGGTCAAACTACTAGGGACAATATCTCAAAAGAAAACTGCCTCTCTTTCATAGCAGCCATCAAGTGTCAGCAGCTCCTCATCTAGGAGTGGGGGCTTGTGTGCCCCTCCCCCATCAGCACTAGTATGTTGACTGTGGGGTTAATGGAGTCTCACATCTGCTCCGCCACAGGGCTCGGGCTTCTCCAGAGGCAGGACTGGGAGTTTTGACTGTGATTACCCCACACTGGCGCTGTTGGGCTATGGGGAAGCCATGGGGCATCACTCCACCACTCTGGGGGTAGGGAGCACAGTCTGAGGTCCCCAGGCCTGCAGGGAGGCCGGGGCTGTCTGGTTCTCAGGCTCTTGAGCACATAGGTGCTGCTGGCACAGAAGAGCTGAGAACAGAGTGGGGGCCACCAGCTGGATCTAGTCGGGGCGGAGGGAAAAGGGGAGAGCTCCCGCTGGATCCTGCTTGTTGGTGGGCGGCTGATCATGGCAGGGAGCATGGAGAGGCCTTCTCCGGGAGACTAGGCGGTCGGCTCTCTAGACGAAGGTCTGTTCCATTGCTCCCCACTGTGGATCCTGATGGAAAGAGACAGTCCATGGTTTTAAGACATTTATTGTCATGGCGAAGAGTAGTTGAATAAAACCGTACCCCTGTTCTCAGGGGCGGGCCTGAGGTTACTTTTTGCAGGGAGGAGTGTCTGGGAAGGAAAGTTTAATTGGCTAAGCCTCCAGGCCTTTAGGTGCCTCATTAAAATGGAGATCTGTCTTGAGGCTACTTGATCTATGGTCACGTCCTCTACCTGTGGAGGGCTTGGGGCGTTGACCAATGGCCACAAACCTATGGAGAACTGAGCCCTCTTGCCAGGAGCCTGGTGTCCAGGAGTGTGGCAAACCACCTACCATTGGTCCCTCAGGGTCGCTGGGGTTTCTAATCTTAGCTCAACCAGAAACCAGGCTGCCTTTCACAATCCTACAGTTGACTGGCTTAATCTTGTGCAGACATCACAGCTGCTGTGAGATCACCCGTGTAACTGATCTGTCATGTCCAGAAGACACTGTTTTGCTCTGGTGTGCCCCAACCTCTGGCTCTCACGGTCTTTCTACTAAGTCTTCCGAGACATGCCTTGAGCCTCTGAGGGAGGGAGGATTATATAAATTCCCCATCTGAGTCCCAACTCTCTGTAGACATCCGTTGCCGGCTGTGAGTCTATATAAACTGCCATCTGCACATAGAGACATCGATGTGAACTGAGAGAGGCTCTAACCTATGGGCACAGAGATATGAATTTAGAGAGCAGTGTGATATTATATCCAGCTAGCAAAATAATCATAGTAGGTTCACCCACTGGGGTCAATGAGCACCCTTCTTGACCAGATCTACCGTCTAGGCATGAGTTTCCTCAATGGAGTGAGTCTTAAATTCAATCAGAAAGTAGTTTTTAACCCCATAACGTTTAAAAAATATGATTGTACCCATGAGGGCTATAGCTCACAGGGTTTACGGCTTGATAAGGCTCATGATGGCTTCCACCACACCACTTCCTGAAAACTAGCCAAGAAGACAGGAAGCTTCTATGTAAGTATCAGCTTGATTTCTGCAAATCCAGTCCAAATCATACAGTGCAATAGTCTTACTATCAAGTTATGGTGGGCCACCAAGTTCAATGACAATGCCCCGGCTTGTTTGAGGGCACCTCTGAGAACTCCTGTGACAACTTAAAAAAAAAAAAAAAGATGTTAAGTTTAGGGGTAATCTGACAGTTCTGTGGGTAAAGGCACTTGACGCCAAGCCTGATGACCTAAGTTCAACTCCTGGAACACATACAGTGAAGGGAGAGATCCAACCCCTGCAGGTTACCTTCTGACCTCCACACCCTTGCCATGCACGTGTGTACGCACAACACATGCGCAACCCAAATAAGTAAATGAATGAATGAATAAATGAATAAATAAATACATAAATAAAATTTTATTTTTTTTAAGATGTCACATTAAGTTCTAAGGCATGGAGCTTTCGGCTTAAGACTGATGTCAAATTGTGGGTATGTGGGTATGTCCGGACAGACGGAAATGCTGGAAGAGTAACTGCAGCCATCTTTTCTGTTCCTGCGTAGTGAGTGGATCTGATGGATTCTCATGAGTAGTAGGGAATGACACAGAAGAGTTCAGAAGAACTAGGGGAGCCTGTGTGGTTCCGCATCTTACTAACCTAGTAACCAATACTCATACAGTATCCTGCAGAAACCTCGGTGCTCAGTAAAAGCAGTAGCAAGTCAAAGGGAACTGGGCTTCATACCAAAAAAAAAGGAAAAAAGAGGACTGATCATTTCACTGCTGATCAATGAATCACTAAAGTTTGAATTGGAGGCTAGACTTTGGGAACGTGCGCCTATAATCCTAGACTGAGCTACATAGCTGTACTCCATTTTATTTATTTATTTATTTTTAAAATTTAGAAGTGTGCAGAGTTTTGTAGTCCCTCCACCCTCTGGATGTCTGTGACTGGCAGCTGACTTGTCTGTCCAGAGCATGGACTCCTGCTCTGATTGCATCGTGAAGATGCTTCTTTTGAGTACATCAAGTTTGATTCTTTTAATTATTTTAGGAATTTGGGCTTTCTTGCTGAGATGCTGTCGTTTCCATTGTTCTTACAATGTTTTCAACGTTTTGCTGCTAAGTTCCTTATCTACCCAGAGTCCTGCACGTCCAAAAGAAAGTAATGCTCTAAACAATGAAAAAACTCACTGATTCTAAAAGCTTCTTAGCAGCTGTCAGTTGCTATTAATAATTTTTATTATGCTGCAAGAAAAGAATGCCTCCTCAAAACAAAGCGCACTTCACAATAACATACCTGGGTTTTATCTTCCTGAATATGCCACGTCCAATGGCCAGGGTAAGCCTTTTCTGCATGTTAAACCTTGGCACAGTTCATATCGTATTATTACTGTCGTTGCTGTTTTTAATAATCCTCTTCTGTATGAACAAAGTAACAGAACTGATGAGGCACTGAATGATATTCTAGTTCTTGTGTGTCAAATTAAAATAGAAATTGCTTTCTGCATATATATATATATGCAGAAATATATATATGCAGAAATATATATATGCAGAAATATATATATGCAGAAATATATATATATATATATATATATATATGTATGTATGTATGTATGTATTTACTCCTAGAGCACAAACTCCTAATCTCTACTAAGGCAGATATATGCTTAGATGATTCTCCTAAGTAACCATAAAGGCTCTAAGATAATAATTAAGAAGGTAATGCAGTTTTTTTCATGCAATTTTAAGTTCAATAAGATAATTCTTTTTTTTTTTTTTTTTTTTTGCTGCAATCACAGGAGGTTTATTGGGGGACCAGTGCACTGGGGTGGAGCTCATAACCCACACAGGGGCAGAGGAGTCCCAAGATAATTCTTAAATCAATTATTTTCACACATGGAAATGAAATATGACTGATAAATGTATATTGAGCCTATATATAAATATAGATCACATATGATATAAAGAATAACTTTTGTTTGTTAATTAATGGATACTATTGATTGCTTTAGAGTAGGATTTTTGAGGTGTCTAATTTATACAGTGGATAGCACTTAGACTTCTAAAGTAGAGTTTTGCAATAAAAAAAAAAAAAAACTCATGACATTAGGCATGGTGGCACATGCTTGCAACCCCAAAACCTGGGAGGTAGGGCTTGGATCAAGAGTTCAAGGCTAGTGGGGAAACATGAAACTATGTTTCCAAAGAAACTAGAAATAGGAAAATAAAAGTAAAAAGGAGTGTTTAGAATAAGTATTCCAGAAAGAACTCTCCTTGAACTCCACTTGCATGATATATATATGTATATGTATGTATATATGTGTGTGTGTGTGTGTGTGTGTGTGTGTGTGTGTGTGTGTGTGTGTGTGTATATATATATATATATATATATATATATATATATATATATATACACTCTGTATATACATACAGAAAATAGGTAACACCTTTGCCTGAAGAGCACATCCATGATTACCAGTTACCACGCGTTTTTCGATACAAGGATCCCTACAGCTTTTGTCTTTAACACATCTTATTAGTTGCCTAAGAACATAAGGAAATGAGGAAACACAACAGACTGAGAGGAAGGAAACCAGGAAGAGCGGAAACAGTATTTCCCCAAGTACAGGAAATGAGGGAGGGGGCTTAGGGTGCAAAGACAATACGTATTCTTTCTCTCTTTTTCTTTTTTGAGACAGGGTTCTCTGTGTAGATGACTGTCCTGGAACCCACTCTGTAGACCAGGCTAGCCATGAACTCAGAGATTTGCCTGCCTCTATCTCCCAAGTGTTGGGATTAAAGGCGTGCGCCACGACAGCCCAGCCTGACTTAGAGTTTTCTGTGGGTCCATGAATCCCACTTTCAGAGTTCATCACCTGTGTTCCTGTGGAGGAGCCATCTCAGAATGTGCTGCTGCTCACACATTCAACTCCTCATGCAGCTTCACAGCGTTGTGACCCTAATCAGAGTGGCCAGCTTGCAGGTGTCGTTCTGTGGTGGCTGTGTGGGTTACCTCTGTAACCCACAGAGACACCTAGAAGTTTTATGTCTAGTTCTCTGTCTTTTAGATGTGCCAAGGAACCATTAAGACCTTCAGTTACTCATATCTCCCTGATCTTGATGTCCAGTGAGTGGGAATCGGAGGTGATTCATGGCAGGTTTATGTTGTGGCTAATCCATGGACCACTGTCTCTGGGTCAATAAATGTTTCCTCTCATTTGTTTTATAAGGTCTGTTGATGTCCTTTCTGTATTTATTACCATCCAAGAACTTGAAACTCTCCAACTATGATTGCTGCAATCATTCTGTGGATCTTTACAGTTACCATGTGCAGCCCCGCCTTCTCAGGGGTAGCTTGCTGACAGGCATTTATTTTATGTGCCCTTCTGTTGCTGTTGTTCACCTGGTTTCAATCAGAGCTCAGATGCTCATGTTCAGTGGCTTCCTAGATTTTTTTCTCATATTAGCTTAATTATTTTAAAACTGATATATACACTTCAGAGAACAGCACAGTGCAATAGGAACACTGAAAAACATACCCTACATAACTATAACTGCCCCAAGCATCTCATGCTAGATGAGACAATGGAAGAGAAGACCCAAAGCCAGGGGGAGTACTTGGCTCTCAGGAAAAGAGTTCACAGATATGACAGCATACCTTCTGGGGGGGTTTGTTTGTTTAATTTTTGTTTTGTTTTCCATCTTTTCTGTGAAACTGTAGCACTGCAGTGGGAAAGATGAAGGGAACTAAGAACTTTTCCATCCCCACTCTGGCCAAGTCATGAATAAATCCATTTTCTCTTATCAAATAATGTTCCTTTATTTCTTTTGGCATACAGAGCAACTGAGGCGGCAGGTATGGGCCTAAGTGTTTTATAATGGTAGCATGTAACCCATGCAAACACATGCAATGAGCCCCTGTGTTAGCATCTCTCGTGAACTATTAATGATGGACTTTCATCCCCTCAGACCAGTTTAAGCCCCAGGCACAGAACAAGGAGTGAGTGGAGGGAGATGTGGAGTCGGGGAAGCAGAGGTAATGAGAACACGGGTCCTACATTTTGTTCAGTCAGGGATAGCTGAAGGTATCGGAAAGGAAGCTTGCCTTTCCCTTTCCTTCTCCAATACTGCTGGGACATACTGCTGTGGTTTCTGTCATGAGACAAGGCAAACATCACTCTCATCCCAGTCACCTCTAAGAGTCTATTGTATGCAACAACATCTAATCCTTCTGCCACAGCCCTTGTTTGTGTTATAAGGTAAAATGCTTACACATGTGTGCACACATGCTCACATACAGATGCACACTACAAGATGTGTGTGCTTACACTGTATATATGCATAAAATACCAGTAAGTGTCGATGGAACACTAATAGTGCTAATCTCTGAGACCAAGATGAAACATTCTCTTGTTTTTGTCAGGACCCTCCACGTTGGCTCCCACCCATCTAGCTTCAAAGGTTCTAGCATCATCTAGGAGAGTTGCTTTATCCTCCCTTTTTTTTTTTTTAAGATTTTTTTTATTGGTTATTTTATTTGTTTACATTTCAAATGTTGTCTCCCTTCCCGGTTTCCCCTCCCCAAATCCCCCATCACATCCCCCTCCCCTGCCTCTATGAGGGTGCTCCCACACACACACACTCCTGCCTCACCACCCTAGCATACCCCTACCCTGGGGCATCAAGCCTCCACAGGACAAAGGCCCCCTCCTCCCACTGATGCCAGACAAGGCCATCCTCTGCTACATATGGAGCTAGAGCCATGGGTCCCTCCATGTCTACTCTTTGGTTGGTGGTTTAGTCCCTGGGAGCTCAGGAGGGTCCAGTTGGTTGATATTGTTGTTCTTCTTATGGAATTACAAACCCCTTCAGTTCCTTCAGTCCTTCCCTTAACTCTTCCATTGGGGTCCCCGTGCTCAGTCCAATGGTTGGCTTCATGCCATCCACACCTGCATTGGTCAGGTTCTGGCAGGGCCTCTCAGGGAACAGTTATACCAGGCTCCTGTCAGCAAGCGCTTCTTGGCATCAGCAGTAGTGTCTGGTTTTGGTGTCTGTAGATGAGATGGACCCCTAGGTGTGTATGTGGGGGGATGTCTCTGGATGGTCTTTCCTTCCGTCTCTGCTCCACTCTTTGTCCCTGCATTTCCTTTAGAGAGGAACAATTCTGCGTTAAAATTTTTGAGATGGGTAGGTGTCTTAGTCAGGGTTTCTATTCCCACACAAACATCATGACCAAGATTCAAGTTGGAGAGGAAAGGGTTTATTCAGCTTACACTTCCATGCTGCTGTTCATCACAAAAGGAAGTCAGGACTGGAACTCAAGCAGGTCAAGGAGCAGGAGCTGATGCAGAGGCCATGGAGAGATGTAACTTACTGGCTTGCTTGCTTCTCCTGGCTTGCTCAGTCTGCTTTCTTATAGAACCCAAGACTACCAGCCCACAGATGGTACCACTCACAAGGGGCCCTCCCCTCCTTGATCACTAATTGAAAAAATGCCTTACCGCTGGATCTCATTTTCTCAACTGAAACTCCTTTCTCTGTAATAACTTCAGCTTGTGTCAAGTTGACACACAAAACTAATCAGTACAGTAGGTGGCCCCATTCCTCAACTGGGGGCTATGCCTATCCACTGGATATGGTCTCTACAGGTTCTATCTCCCCTTTGTTGGATATTTCAGCTAATGTCATTTCTGTTGGGCCCTGGGAATCTCTTGCTTCTCTGGCATCTGGGACTTTCTAGTGGCTACCCCCAGTTCCCCACCCCCACTGCTACACACCTCCATTCAATTTCCTGACCCTCTGTACTTCTCCCCTGTCTCGTCCCACACCTGTTTCTGCCCCCCCTTTTCCCTCCTCTCTCCCTCCCAGATCCCTCCCTCCCTCTTAATATCCTAGCTATTTTAAAAACAGGTATTGTCATCCTGCTTTGAATACAGTTTGAGAAACTCATTTAATAATGGAATGAATAATTGATTTAAATAAATAAGACACAGTGCTACCTTTACATTAAAAGAATGTTCCTCCTTGTAAGACTTCTTATTAACACCAATACTCAGCTGTTGCCATGGCTACCTGCTCATTTGTAGGAAGAAAGATTTGGAAAAGATATTGATATACTTGGAAATCTAGAGACGTCTGGTCTGGGCATGACAATGTCTTGGCTATGCCTAGTGTCTCTCTACTCGGTACCATTAAATAACACAAGAAACAAATATATAAGACATAGAGGTAAGAGATGCCCATGACCTGGTACTCTCCCTAAGAGAAACCAAACCAAGGAGCCAGAGGTAGGACAGGGAAGACTTGGGTTAAAGCATAATATAGATTCAACTGCTGGTGAAGAAAGGATCTTCATATTATACCGCTAATTCCAGGGTTGCCTAAGCATTATGTAATTGATCTGTTTATGAAGTGTAACCATAGATAATATTTTCATAAACACAGCTCTCTGAATATATAGAGAGATTTATAATTTGAGAGGCAAATGTCTAGGACACTGGATCCTTACCATATGAATTCTAGTTGCTACAAAATCCCTGTTGCTGTGTGTTCCCACGAGGAAGCAGCACACATTCAGAGAGGACAAGCCAGGCAAACAGGAGCTCTTGTCACTCAGACCCAAAAATGGAACTTCAGTTAGGCTGAGTGCTCCTTTTAAATACTGTATATTTGTGGGCTTTTTAAAAAATTTAAATATTCTATCTTTATTCCTTTATGAAAGTAGAACATGAAAAGAGGCAGACAAACACACAGAGAAAGACTCCCATGGAGCAGGAGAGGAAGGAATGCCCTGATGAGGTTGGCCCATGTTGTCCAGGCATCCCCTCTAACAGCTGTGCGTCACTGGAGGGACACAGCAGTCCTGACTAGTGAGGACTTAGATCAATAGTTTTCTGTTCTGTAGATATGAAGGAAAACATCTTCATATCTAGACCGTCATGTCCTTCTTGGATTCTCCCAAGAAGGAAGACGCACAGGGGAAATTTCTGGATCACAAGTTAGTATAGTTTATATTTGAATGCATATTGCCAAACTGCCTTCCAGAAAGTTTATACAACATTGCTCTCGACTCTAAGGATGGCAGTTTGCTGCTGCTGAGTTAGCAAGACTGGGTAGTTGCATCTATATCATGTGTGAACTATATAAATTATATCCACTTCTTTCTTTTGTAATTTTCCTCCTTTTATTAGTGTTTATTATATCTACAAATTTGAGAATATTACTCCCTCTCCTGTCTCCTCCCAGAACCACTCCCCCTTCCCTGTTCATCCAACTTTATACCCTCTTTTTTTTTTTTTTTAATACCTATCAAGTCCAATTTGTGCTGCCCACTTATACTGGGTGTGTGGTCTTCCACTGGATCATAGATGACTTACCAGGGATATAATCTTTAAAAATAACTGTCCATCCCTCTCCCAGCAACTATCAACTGTCAATAGCTCCTCACCCGGGGTGGGAATTCATGCTTCCATTCTGCCCTCATCCATGTTGGTTTGGACTTGCATAAGTCTTGTACATACTGTCGTAAGAGCTGTGAATCCATGTTTATAATCACCCCACTGTCTCCAGAAGACACTGTTTCCTTGAGCCATCCACTACCCCTGCCTCTTCTATTCTTTCCACGCTCTTCTGAAACCATCCCTGGGGGATGTGACGTAGATCTCCCAGTTAGAACTGAACACTGCACGGTCTTTTATTCTATGTACCTTGACCATTTTCAAGTATCTGTTGTTAATCACTGTCTACTGCAAATAGATATTTCTCCGATGAGGTTTGAGATATGCGTGACTCTATGGGTATAATAATAAGTCATTAGGAGTCAATTTAATACTATGTTCATTTATCAGCATAACAGTGGTAGGCTCTTCTCTAGAGTCTATGACTTGTCTAGCCTCAAGTTCTTCTCCCCAACAATGGTGGCAAGCATGGGTTTCATCTTGTGGCACTTAAGCATCCATCAGGAAGCATTTGGTTATGCCTATGATATTTGGGTCACGATTGTACCAATGGGAATGTCTTGCCACTCATTTTTATAGCTTGCAGGGCTCATACCTGAGTAAGATCGGTGCCTATTTTTTTCATAAGACAATGTGCGTATCCCTTCCCAGCACGATGAAGGCTAGTCAGTAAGGACAAAGCTACCAGATCATTCCCAGACAGATAAATAACTACATGTTCTATGACTAAAGTACGCGGGGTCAAATTATGGAGGGTAACCAAGAGCATTGGCAATACCCTGTAATGTTTAAGCATCTATGAGATGGCACTGATCAACAACTCCAAAAGAAGAAACCCATTCCTGGCATTGAGCCTTTAATTTGTTTGCCTGTGGTATCTAGTAGGGACATTGTCACTTGATTACAGTTTTAACCCTGTCTCTCTGTCTCTGTCTCTCTGTCTCTGTCTCTCTGTCTCTCTGTCTCTCTCTCTCTCTCTCTGTGTGTGTATGAAGCTTTTACAATACTATGCAGTAGGTAGGCTTCCATATGATTTTTTAAGGTCTTTAGTATTATTTATCCTTCCCCACATTCCCTCTTCTATCCTGCCCTCTCATCTTTCACTCCAATTTAACCCTTTCTGTTCCATTATTTCTTTTCAGTCTTTATATCACTGTGTTCTGTTTCCTATCCCTTGAAAGCCACTTCCCATGGGACCCTAGTAATTTTCTGATCTGTAAGGGCATTCCAAATGAAGTATACATATCTGAAGATTTAAAATTAACATCTACAAATGAGAGAAATGATGTGACATTTGTCTTTCTGGGTCTGGGTCATGTCACTCAGAATGATTGTTTACAGCTCCATACAATTAC
>CM052702.1:43627496-43649351 GCA_028551405.1 Uromys caudimaculatus | reverse complement strand
ACACTTGGAGCCAGAAACAGAAATAGGACTGAAATTGCATGCTTGGCCAATCCCCACCTGGCTGCATTCTTTCCCCTAAGAAACGGGTGACCTTGGCCTGGCCCCAGGGCCAGAGGCACAATGTTCCAGGAACTAGCTAACCACAAAAATGTTTGTGCAACTGCCTTGTGACTAACTTAGAACATTCTGTACTTCCCCATAACGCAAATTCTTTCCATTCTTGTGGTTTTTTTTCCTTTAACTACCCCTGACTTCAGCTGCTCAGGGTCGAACTCCTCTGCCTTTGTGTAGGTTACGAGCTCGACCCCAGTGCACTGGTCCCCCGAATAAACCTCGTGTGATTGCAGCAAGGACGGTCTTTTGTGAGGTCTTGGGGGGTCGCACCATCCCGAGATTTGAGCGAGGGTCTGCCCAGCTCTGGGGTCTTTCACTAGGTACACAACAGGCATCATTACTGCCTCTTGCATGTTTACACCCAGGGCTATTAACATCACTTCCTTGACATAACAATGATAATATAATATTTATGATATTGTTGATAATATTTGGATTAATTTATTTGAACAGAAGTAACAATCTGGATACTTCCAGAATTTCTGGAATAATAGTAGAATCTTCGATCTGGATGAGATCTTGAAGGTCAGTCATTCATTGTTCACTGAACAGTTCATGAACAATGAATTCAATGAATAAAATTCATTGTCATTTTATATTTGATTCTAACAGTATTTTTAGTTCACAGATTTGTGTCTTAAGGCTTTGAATATTTTATCGATAATTCCATCATCTATCATTTTCCTTCATGACTATTGACTGGTTTCTTAGGTATAGGTATTATTCTCTTCCTCTTTCATATGCCTGGCACAGGCTTGGTACTCATGTCTTTGAATCTCTCTGACTTCCAGAAGTTTCCCCTCCTGTTCCCTCAGGTCATTTTTCAGTTGAGAACTTGAGTTTGATGTAGCCTTTCCTGTCTGAGAGGGACTCTAGCTATCATTGTCTCTTCAAACCTCAGTCACAGTCCCTTAAACTTAGCGACTCTGTCTTGCTTGGTTCCTGTAGTGCAGTCTAGAAACTCCCTCCAGTGCAGAATCAAGGTAGCTGGGGCCTCACTTCCTTTCTCTCATTTCTATCCTGTATCACAAACCCATATTGCCTATTATCTGATGTCTCTAAGGCCACTGTTCTGTGTATTTTGCTTGGTCTCTAGTTCTTTAAAAAGAAAAGCTAAATCTAGTCCTTCATCATGGCCAGTGGTAGGACAACTTACCCATCAGCCGAACCAACTCTAATTTCTTGACTCTGAACCTCTTACTCTAACTCCTGACACAGACAAAAACCACAAGAGAATTATGCAACTGTTTCTGGACTTAAGTGTTAATGGGTAGGAAACATGTCGCTTCCATGGTTTTATAAAAACAAGAATGGAAAGTGCTCTCAGTAAGCCATCCACGGTCATTTACACGGCTTTGGTACCAACCAGAATGCAGTGTTCTGATTTCTCAGTTAACAGTTGCTGATATTTTAGAACTGCTGAGTGATGTTGGATGTAGGGTAGGGGTCCATTTAAGTATGTGAAGAATCCTGGGGGGTGGTAGGAGTAGATGCTCTTGTGTGGACCTCCTTCGTTGCTGGGAGCAAACCAACGGTTACTTTTGCCTGTGGGATGGTGAGAGCAGAAATGACAGGCGCTCGGTCCCTGGTCTCCCTGGAGCAAGTCAAGGATTGGAGAAAGAACATCAGATTGGGCCCAGTCTCCAGCTCGTCAACTTTCTCCCTGTGCAAACCCCTTGAACGTCTGCAGGCAACTGCTTTGTGTATGTGCTGTCCTGAGAGCTGATGAGGCTTAGCTAACAAGCGAGGCTGCCCGTCTCTTGACATCTGAGTGTTAGGATTGGCCACAGGCGCCATGGTTGCCTGGCTTTGTCCTTGGGTTCTAAAGACCCAAATGCTGGCAAGTGAGTCATCACTGAACATCTCCCAGTTCAGATCCCCCTGTGTCTGTTTTGAGCCAACACCTGGGACCCAGGACACCTGTATGAACAGATGCATAGACGGAGGGACATCGTGTCCCTGTTCTGTCTCATCAGCAGTTGTGGGCTTTCCTTATGACAGCAAGTGAGGCAACACTTATTACATTCTAGCTTTGAAGCTTTTTTATTATAATTACATTTTAGTTACAGGGAGCATTTTAATTGGGTGATTTGGACTTATTTAGAGTTGACAGACTCCATATAACTTAGCAGATTACCTTAGGAACTTCAAAATATCTATCTCAAAATAGAGCTTAGAAAAAACGGGGAGTAGAATCTGTGTTGGCTTTAAAATCCACTTTGAGCAAGGGAAATTTCCAGCTTGGGCTGCCTTCTGAGTCCCTGCTGCTGACACTGCACTTTGGGCGACAGGCTGTCATTTCAGGGCAGGTTTTTTCATTTTAAATGATTTGTTCAAAATGAAATACTATTCTCTTTTAAGAAAACTTTAGGCTGAATTATTTTACCAAAACATTCTCCATGTCATGCTAAAGGATTACATTTACCACATCAATGGTGTTTTAGGGAAACCAGCTACAATTGGTAACGAAGCGCCCTAAATTCTCAAAAAGACAGGAAAGGGGATTGCAGTTCATCAGAAACCTTTACCGCGCCGTAGAATTTGGGACGCTTTTAAACAGCGCCACCTAGTGGAGTCCTCTAACTATAAACGCACCGCAGCACCCTATCCTTGAGTCTTTGAACACCGTGTTTAGCGTTGTGATGGCACGTGTAATCCCAGGACTAGGGGGGCTAAGGCAGGAGGATAGACTACACAGCAAGACTCTGTTTCAAAACAAATAAATTAAAGGATCGGGGGAGGTTGAGGATGTAGCTCGGGAACAGCAGGTGTTTAGCATGTTTAAGGCCTTGGTTTGGATTCCTAGTACGGGGGAAGGTGGCAAATTAATTGTTCCGGATGTCACTCAGCCTACTGATAAATGCATCCCAATTTCAATTCCTGCGCTGATTAATTTGAACGCAGATATATACTCAGTTGGCTTCTCAAAAGTTCAGTTATGTACTGATTTCATGTCCCATGGATAACTGGTTTTTACCTGGCGCCTTTCAAGCTGCTCCTCACCCCCAGCCATGAACTCTCACGGCAGAATTAAGACATCATGTATAAGGTAAGGTGCAGTTTTTCACAGAAGGGGAAGTGACACAAGGTACATACACTTGTTAGAAATGCAACAGAGCTCACAAAGCACCATACATTATTGGCATCACAGGAAGTGTCAAAATGTATGTCCGTGGGGTGGTGGGAGAGAACAGCCAGTGGATGTAGAGAGTTTCTTCTCCAGATTCATTTTATATTCTCACTGGGAAAAAGCTAAATTCCATTTACCAGACTCTCCTGCAGTTATTCAGGGCTCTGGGGTTGAATTTGGATAAGTGGAATATGGCTAGAACTTGGCTTCTAAAATATCCTCCATATTTTTTATGCCTTTCCCAAATCCCTGTCTGATAACTGTCATTATCCAGTCAGACCATGAGAGCTTTAAGTGTCTGCATACAGACTACCCTCCCATTCTAACCCCACGATCGTCAAGGGACTGTGATGTGGACACAGAACACACTTTACTACCATAAGCTAGAGGTTTGGAGTTTACTTGTTAACTGCACTGATGAGTGTGGAAGGGAAGAAAGTGGAAGCAAAGGGAGAGACGTATGTGAGAGAACAGACGTTTCCTTTAGGAAAATGTCTTGAGTTTTCTGACCCATTTGCGTGGGTCTCGGAGTAAGCACGCGATTGATAAACATCGGAAACATCAGCAACACAGCTGGAAAGCATAACCACAGAATTCACTCTGGCAGTGGGAGTTTGGGAGCCAGATAGTCAGGCTGTGATGGAGATGATGAGTCTTGAGTAGAAAAGCTTCCTGCAGCTTTAGGTGTGAGGAGTCCGGGTGACGCGCCTGCGCTGTAGGGTATTTAGGACGAGGTCTGTCTGTCAGCTTTCATGGTGGCGTCACGCCTTCTTTCAAGACTCTGTGATACCTCATGCTGTCAATCCTGCTTCTACACTAATTAAACTTCTTAATATTCTCCATTCCAAGATGGCCTGGTATATATGATGTGTGTTTATTTCCATTACAGGCAGGGTACACAACATGTGACATTAGTAAAGAGTACTTAGCTATCTGTGGGACTTCACACATTCAATACCTAAGGAAGTCCTTGAATGAACAAAGGAAAAAGAAACTAGTGGGCTACAGAGGCCAGAGTCTGCAGAGGAAGAATTGGCATAAAGCTGGTTTATGAAGAAAGGCAAGCAAGCCTGGTCACGGGAGGAGGGGAATGAGCTTTTTTTGGGGGGGGGGGGGGGAATTGAACGGTTTAGCCAAAATGGAGGCAGGATAACAAGAGCTCTGAAAACCATCGCTGAGAATTGAATTTAACGCTAAGTCAGAGCTCCAGATCAGTTAAATAGGCAGACACACTGGATCGAGCCAAACACTGCTCTGATAGCTGCTATCTTCAGTGCTGCCCCAAAGCAATCTGAAGATGGGAGAAGATAGACGGCACACCCTGCTCCTAAATAGAAACACTCAGAGATTATGGGAAGTGCCTCTCTGTACTGAGACCTTGTGTGTCCTTTCTTCTTGCCAGACTGTTGACAAAAGGACTGTATTTTCCCTCTAGATCAGTGTGGTGCTCAGCCTTCCTAATGCTGCAACCCTTTAATACAGTTGGCAACCCCAACCATAAAATTATTTTTGTTACTACTTCATAAATGTAATTTTGCTACTGTTATGAATAGTAATGTTTTTGGAGATAGAGGTTTGCCAAGAAGTTACGACCCACAGCTTGAGAACCACTGCTCTAGATCTTTCTCTGTCTTTTTTAGCTCCATATTGTCATTTCTGCTGTGACTCCCTCTCCTGTGTAGCTTACCCTGTCTCCTTGTGCAGCCCCAATATTGGATATATAACTCTGGTATTCCTGCTTATTGCAAGTATTCACTTGGCTCCCACACAAACTCTACATTCTTGAGGGGGTGGACTGTGAGTCATTTAACTCTGTATCAGAAGAATAAGGACGATATCTGCTCGCTGTTAAATAATAGAATAATATGTGTAGATGGTGGGGAAAATCGATAAGTAAAAAGTAGGACATGCTGGATCTAGGTCTTACAAAACTAGATTAGATCCTACGTACTTGGGAGGACTGAGGCAGGAGGATCACAGGTTCAGGGTTACTCTAGCTATTATAGAGTAACTTTGGGGCCAGCCTGGAGAACTTAGTGAAAGCTTGTCTCAAAATAAAAAGGAAAAAGAGGGAGGGAGATAAAGAACATTTGCCACCATACCTGAGACTCCGAAGCTGTAGGTGCTCTGTCTCTGTCACACACACACACACACACACACACATGGGGGAGGGGGCTGATGGTAATCTAGCACTTGGAAGACTGAGGTGAGAGAATCTGAATGCCTGATTCTATGGCAAAAACCCTCTTGAAAACAGGATGACAAACCCAAACAGAAGCCCCACCCATGCACCCAGCTGTGTGCACTTATCTGTCCATGTCTAGCATGCCTGAAACACAAAGTAAAATGACTATTGAACGAGTAGATGATTGAACTGACCACACAGGAGACTGGAGAAAACTCAGCCAACACGATTCAAGTTGGCCACGTGCAAGGACAATGCTCACAGTCGTGTGCAGTAAGATGCAAGCCGACATAGAGAAGAATGGTGGGGTGCACTTAGATCATAGTTAGGACACACTGTTTAAGATTAAAAAAAAAATCAGAGGGGCTGGAGAGATGGCTCGTGGTTAAGAGCACTGACTGCTCTTCCAGAGGTCCGAGTTCAATTTCCAGCAACCACATGGTGGCTCAACCATCTGTAATGGGATCCAGTGCCCTCTTCTGGTGCGTCTGAAGATAGCAACAGTGTACTCACATACATACATACATACATACAAAAATCTTTTTAAAAAACAATCAGAGAACGTCCTACTGGCTGTAAGGATTTGGGGGATTTTGATACTGGGACATTTCATCTGTGAATGGGATAGACCAAATGAGCCTATCATTAGTGTGTCGCTTCTCAGAGTAGAGCCTGTGAGAAGAAGGCCAGTCAAAAGTGAGCTGCAGGGGGTCGGAAAGACTGTTCAGCCGTAATGAGCATTGGTTGCTCTGCCGGAGGACCCAGGTTTGATTTCCAGCACTCACAGTAGCTCTCAGCCATCAATAACTCCAGGGTATTTGATGCCCTCTTCTGGCTGCTGAGGGTACTACACATCTGTGGAACAAGGACGTACATGCAGACACAACACCCATACACATAAAATAAAAATTAAACATAAAATAAAATAAAAGTGAGCCTCTATTTTCAGTGCTGTAGCAGTGAAGGACACAGGTCAGGGAGGCACTGACTTCCTCTGAAAGGTGTCAGGAGATGGACTGATCCCAGCCACAGCAAAGACTATTGAAGGGCATGCTTCATTAGATCATATGTTGTCCAGGCCCCTGCTTTTCAGTTATGCAAAGTCCCTGACCTGGCAGTTTATACTCAGTCACACCCAAGAGTGTAGAAAATGTGGAAGCATTTGGCTTCTTCATATTCTCATCTAATAAAAGAAATAAAGAACCCGGGGGTGCAGCATGTGCCTGCAATCCTGTAACTCAGGAAGCTGAGGTAGAGAGT
This sequence comes from Uromys caudimaculatus, assembly GCA_028551405.1. Taxonomy (NCBI): domain Eukaryota; kingdom Metazoa; phylum Chordata; class Mammalia; order Rodentia; family Muridae; genus Uromys; species Uromys caudimaculatus. Next base: position 43,642,662 of record CM052702.1, on the reverse strand, counting down.
CTCTCAAGCTTGGGATCTTGAGGTCAGTGGGCAATTTAGGGAGACTATTTCAACAAATGTCCCAAATCAAGAGACTGGAGAGATGGCTCAGTGGTTAAGAGCGCTCTGCTTCCAGAGGACCCTGGTTCAATTGCCAGCATCTACAAGATGGCTCACAACCATCAATTCTAGAGGATCTGATATTATTTTCTGGCCTGTGCAGGTACTAGACACACACATGGGGCATGAACATACATGCAGACAAAACACCCATGCACATAAACAAAACAAAATGAGCCAAATCAAAAAAACAAACAAAAGGATAAAAGGTCCCTTTCCCCTCAGCTTTAGAAGTTTCTCTGAAGACTTGTCACATTAGTTTTTGAGTGGTGTGATAAGATGTAAAATAGAGGATATTTTCTGAGTCTAATTTTATTTTTTTTATTTTTAAATTTATTTATTTTGTGTGCATGAGTGTTTTGTCAACATGTGTGCATGGGTACCCTGTGCATGTCTGGTACCTAAGGAGGTCAGAAAAGGGTGTTGGCTCCTTTGGGACTGTAGATATAAATAGCAAGCCACCGTGCTGGTGCTGGGAATAAAACAGGTCCTCTGCAAGAGCAACATACTCTTAACCACTAAGCCGACTCTCCAGCCCCTCTAACTCTAGGTCACTAAACCTGTAGTCTCGGCCAAGCGTGGTAGCAAGCACTTATAACCCCAGAACTTGGGAGGCTGAAGCTTGAGGATTCTGAATTCCAGGCTGGGCTACATAATGAGACCTTGTCACACACATGCGCACGGGCACGCACACACACACACACACACACACACACACATACACGCACGCACACGCACGTGTGAAGAGAGAGAGAGAGAGAGAGAGAGAGAGAGAGAGAGAGAGAACAAACCTTCATAGGCTCAAAATTCAGGTTTGCATAGCAAACACTTTACCTGCTGAGCCATCTTGCCAGCCTATGGGTGATACATTTTTAAAACTAAAGCGTAAGATAGAGATAGGATCAGAGGTGAGGATGACTCAACATCTATCCCAACATCAGTAGTAACTGGGACCAGCGGGATCCAGGGACCCAGAAACCCCACCAGACCAGTGGCACGGGTTCCTTCTGGTCTGGGCCAGTGCCCTGAGCAGATCTTGGGCACGAACTCCTCAGCCAGTCCCACAACACCCAGAGGAAGCTCCACCCCCAGGCGCTCTAACACACCCAGGATCCCAGGATCCCAGGATCTCAGGAGCTTGGTCACACCAGGATCTCAGGGTCGCAGAGGCAGCTTGACTCCCAGGAGCTCTGTCACACCCAGGATCTCAGGATCCCAGGATCCCAGAGACAGCTGGTCTCTGAGGAGTTCTGACACAACCAGGATCACAGGAAGGACGGCTCCAGTCAGATAAAGGGAGGGCAGGTAGCACTAGAGATAACCAGATGGCAGGAGGCAAGCACAAGAACATAAGCAACAGAAACCAAGGTTACCTGGCATCATCAGAACACAATTCTCCCACCATAGCAAGTCCTGGATACACCATCACACCGGAAAAGCAAGATTTGGATCTAAAATCACTTCTCATGATGATGATAGAGGACTTTAAGAAGGACATAAATAACTCCCTTAAAGAAATACAGGAGAACACAGGTAAACAACTAGAAGCACTTAAAGAGGAAACACAAAAGTCCCTTAAAGAATTACAGGAAAGCACAACCAAATAGGTGAAGGAAATGAACAAAACCAACCAGGATCTAAAAATGGAAACAGAAACAATAAAGAAATCACAATGGGAGACAACCTGGGAGTTAGAAAACCTAGGAAAGAGATCAGGAGTCATAGATGCAAGCATCACCAGCAGAATACAAGAGATAGAAGAGAGAATCTCAGGTGCAGAAGATACCATAGAAAACATTGACACAACAGTCAAAGAAAATGCAAAGTGCAAAATGCAAAAAGCTCCTGTAGTGGCTATTCCTGATTGTCAACTTGACTATATCTGGAGTGAACTACAATCCAGAATTAGAAGGCTCACCTGTGATCTAGATCTTGCGTCTGGAAGACACAAGTTTCAGGTGTGGTGGTACGCACACCTTTGATCTGGGCCACACCTGCTGCTGGAGACCTACATAAGGACATTGGAAGGAGGAAGATTCAATCTTCTTCACTTGCGAGCCTTGTGGGACTAAGCAACTGCTAGATCCTGGGATTTTTATTCACAGCTGCTGCTGGGGAGTTGGATTACAGGCTGTAACTCATCAACAAATTCCCTTACTATATAGATACTGCCTTATAAGTTCTGTGACTCTAGAGAACCCTAATACAGCTCCTAATCCAAAACATCCAGGAAATCCAGGACACATGAGAAGACCAAACCTAAGGATAATAGGTATAGAAGAGAGCAAAGATTCCCAACTTAAAGGACCAGTAAATATCTTCAACAAAATTATAGAAGAAAACTTTCCTAACCTAAAGAAAGAGATGCCCATGAACATACAAGAAGCCTGCAGAACCAGAAAAGAAATTCCTCCCATCACATAATAATCAAAACAACAAATGCACTAAACAAAGAAAGAATATTAAAAACAGTAAGGGGAAAAGGTCAAGTAACATATGAAGGCAGACCTATCAGAATTACACCAGACTTCTCACCAGAGACTATGAAAGCTAGAAGATCCTGGGCAGATGTCATACAGACCCTAAGAGAACACAAATACCAGCCCAGGCTGCTATACCCAACAAAACTCTCAATTACCATAGATGGAGAAAACAAGATATTCCACAACAAAACCAAATTTACACAATATCTTTCCACAAATCCAGCCCTACAAAGGATAATAGATGGAAAACACCAACACAAGGAGGGAACTACACCCTAGAAAATGCAAGAAAGTAATCTGTCAACAAACCCAAAAGAAGATAGCCACACAAACATAATACCACCTCTAACAACAAAAATAACAGGAAGTAACAACCACTTTTCCTTAATGTCTCTTAACATCAATGGACTCAATTCCCCAATAAAAATCCATAGACTAACAGACTGGCTACGTAAACAGGACCCAGCATTTTGCTGCATACAGGAAACGCACCTCAGTGACAAAGACAGACACTATCTCAGAGTAAAAGGTTGGAAAACAATTTTCCAAGCAAATGGTCCCAAGAAACAAGCTAGACTAGCCATATCGAATAAAGTCAACTTTCAACCAAAAGTTATCAAAAGGAAGATAAGGAAGGACACTTCGTACTGGTCAAATAGAAATATTTAAGGGGTAACTTCACCAAGTGTTATAGGTATCTGATGAGTCTCAGTGTAATGGCCTTGGGAAATGCAAAGGAATGTTGCTCTTTGCTCAGAGTGAAGCTAACATATCTTCAAGGGAGAACATTGGAGGTATTTGAATTTATGGTCACATTAGGGAGGTGAGTCCTGTATATTTTAGAAGACTAGTATTTATTTTCTCTGAATTTAGTCAGGAGTTGTCAACTTATTTCTAGTTGAGTGTGACAGTAGTAAGGTTTTCAAAGCCTACTGAAAACAAGTAACATTAAACGTGTGATTTATGAGATTAGGTTGTGTGCTATTTTGACTGAAGTCAACTTTCCTTTGTCATTTCAAAGGAGAAGAAATGAATGGCCTATAAAACTGTTAAGAGTTGATCTGTTAGAAATAATTTCCAATTGCATAATGTTTTTACAAAGTGATTTAATTTATTTTAATCATATTTATAATGTGAAAGTATAAGATGATGATAACATTGGCTTCTAAAGTTTTAGCCAAAAATTAGCATTTTAATTATTATAGAAATGTCTACAAGTAATTTCATAATTTATTAATTCTGTATTTAATCTTGACATGTTTCTTATAATTCACCATTGTATATAATACTGTGATAGATATCCCACAGTATGTACATATTTTTGTCAATATAAATTCCTAGAAATAAGTTTACTAGATAAAGTTTTATGCAAAATTTATACTTTGGCAGTTGTTGGTAAAATGTTCATTAGAAGTACTGTATTGATTTGTACCATTATATGGAACATGTCTCTAAAATTCTCTAACAATTAAATTTTATTATATAAAAAAAGAATAAGAAGTTTTTAATAGGAGCTAAAGGGATTATAAAGAAGATAATTGCATTTCAGTCATTTGGATTGAACAGTGCCTAAAGACTCTTAAGTTAGGGACTGAAAGAAGGGGCGGGGACTCCGATGTTGAGCTGATCTCTCACCTGGACTTAGTCTGATGGCCAAGCACTGCTGTCAGATCAGCTTTCCTTCTTAACGCCCTGAAATTCATGGCTTCCTCCCCGGGTCTGCTCTAACACACCTTGCCAGAGAGAAAAACCAAATCCCCTTCTGGGCTTTAAAAACACAGCTGGAAAGGTAGACCCTTTCTTAACAGATCCGAAGTCAAGCAAGGTTCTTTTCTTTCCTGGCCTCGTCTTCTCTCTGCCCTCTAAGCCTTATGCCTTTCCCATTTGCGGGCTGGCTACTGAGATCTTAGACAAAACCCCCATTTTTGGTTGTATTTGTAACGTTCTAGCAACTGGGAGTGGCATCTGGTAGGAATGTCTGGCAGGTGCCCCACTCCTGCAGCCCGCCTGAGCCTGAGCCTGAGCCTGAGCCTGAGCCTGAGCCTGAGCCTGAGCCTGAGTCTGTCTTAATGGATTATCTTTGCTTTATTTTTATTTTTTTCACAGCCTGAGGTCATGGGAAGGAATGGAACATGGTAGCTAGTAGCCAGTGGCTGAAAACATTGATTTTGTTTATTATTATTATTATTATTATTATTATTATTGACTATATTATTTAAGTGTGAGAGTGGAATGGTTTCTACAGAAGGTCAGGATGATGGCCCTCAAAGAAATAACTGGATGTATTTGATCCCGTTAATATAGGCAACATTTACTTGGGCTATAAAATGCCTTACTGAGGGACCTACATGCAGTCCTTTCCAGCATGGTTAGGCTCCCAGAGACTATTTGAATCTCATTATAACAGAGTTGAGGTCTGTAGGTAAGAAAAGTTTCACATAAAGAGTACACAGATTAATAATAGCCTAAATAATGGCTCAATACTTCAAAACACAGATTTTTAAAGCTTTGGATTTCAAGTTTTAACAACAAAAAAAGGTTTTTTTAGAGAAAGGAACACAATGAGCCCTAGTGGCCTATCACACACCAACTGCTAACTAACTGTATTTCCTTTACCCCAAATCCCTTACTGAGAAGTAAGCTCCGGACACCATGTTCTCATGTATAAATGATATGGGTGTGTTCTAAGTACCAGAAGCCCCATTTAAAATATAACCACAAGATCTAATGCTTCCTTAATACCATAAAATATCACAGTGGTGTTCAAATTGCTTTCTGCCTCTTTAATCACGGTGGTGTTCAAATTGCTCTCTGCCTCTTTATTGATCCTCATTCTGTTTTTCTCCTAACTATATTTTTGTTTTAGAAAAAAACTCAGTTGGATGATGTCTCGATAATTTGGGCTTATCTGAATGTGTCGTTTTAGTACTGTATGAGGATTTCCTCTGTTGTTTCTATTTTCTTTCAAACGAGTAGTTCTAGAAACCGTACAGATTTCAGTTCACTTTTATAGGCAACAAGATAGCTGTCCACAAGAGGGCGCCGCTGCGTTCTCCATTAGCAGCCACAGCAACAGAGGGAGGATCCCTCAGCAGACCCACCAAGGAAGAGTTGTAGAATGGGAATGTTTGCCTTAGGGCCAGCAGAATGGATGGAAATATGCAATGGGGGAGGGGGGCAGGTCGGGGACCCTCTAGAAAGTACAAAGGGGAAGACCTTAGATGAAATGCCCAGCAGTGAGGGGAAAGAACCTGTTGAGTCCACCTCCAGTGGAACGACAGGGCGTCAAGTGGAGGGTGGGGTTGCAGCTGTGATGGTTTGCACATGCTCGTCCCAGGGAATGGCACTATTAGAAGGTTGGGCCTTGTTGGAGGACGAGTGTCACAGTGGGGGTGGGCTTGGAGACTTCCTCCTAACAGCCTGAGGGTGCCCAGTCAGTTCCTGGCTGCCTTCAGATGAAGATGTAGAACTCTTAGCTCCTCCTGCACCATGCCTGCCTGGATGCTGCCATGTTCCTGCTTTGATAATAATGGACTGAACCTCTGAACCTGCAAGCCAGCCCCAATTAAATGTTGTCATTTATAAGACTTGCCTTGGTCATGGTGTCTGTTCACAGCAGTAAAACCCTAACTAAGACACCATCCCACCATCAAAAATTTTGACTCAAAATGTTCCTGTCTAAAAGAACTGCAGGAACAAATATGGAGAAGAGACTGAGGGAAAGTTGGTCCAGTGACAGGCCCAAATTGGGATCCAGCTCAAGGGGAGGCTCCAAGGCCTGATACTATTACTTATGCTGTGGTGTGCTTACAGACAGGAGCCTAGCATGGCTGTCCTCTGAGAGGCCCAACAAGCATCTGACTGAGACAGATGCAGATACTTAAAATAAATAAATATATATACATAAAATAAATAAATAAATAAATAAATAAATAAAATCTTAAAAAAAAAGACCATCCAAAAGTCAACAATGAGGTTTTTTAAAAAAGTATTTTGACGTGGTATATGTGATGTTTTTTATTTTAAAACTCATTCAATTCATACTTACTGATGCTGAGATGTTTTCATCTTTGACCAGAGAGCACTGCTAATCAAGTTGCTTACTAGTCTTAGAAACTTCCTCAGCGCTGTTACGCTAGAGAGAGCCTTATGGATCATATTCTTCTCTGCTGGAGAACTCTCAGTTTCCAGAAGCCCCACGATGTAGCCAGATTCTCCCAATTTGGATCTTCTGAAAGAGCAGCAAGTGTTCTTTACCACTAAGCCATCTCTAAATTCCCTAGTTTCTACTTTTGTGTCTGTCCTATCTTCCCTATATAATTATTGGTGGTGGTATTGTTGTTGTTTAAAGCAGTTGTTAAGTTAGGCATACTGCTGTATTCCATCCAGCTCATGAGTAGTGAAGGCAGGAGAATTAGGAGTTTAAGTCCAGCCTCCCTTAAATAGCAAGTTTAAAGCCAGCCCATGCTATATGAGGCCCTGTCTCCAAAAACAAATAAAAGTAACAAAATTAGTTTTCATTTATATTACTTTAAAAATTTCAGTGAGCATGTATATGTATTTAGTATCACCCCTACCTAATCCCCACTTTTGGATAAAAGGTAGCATACCATATACACGTCTTTCTACTTGGTGTAGTTATTTATTTATTTATTTATTTATTTATTTATTTATTTATCTATTTATTTATTTATTTTGCCTTATCAATAGACTGTAGAAGTCACTCCACAGTTACGAACAGAAGGCTCTTTTATGGCAGTAGCATTCTAATGCTTTTCAGTGTTATAAACTTTTCCACTCATCCTCTATTTAGGAATCGGAAGGTGATTTCCAATGTTTTGCTATTACAAATCTTGTCGTGATGAATATTCGTGCACACCCCTGCAAATTTTTACTACTATACCTTTGGAATATTTTACAAAGTTGGACGGCAGGTTCAAAGAGTGAGAGAGCCTATGTAAGCCTCCCAACTAAGGTGCTCTTTATTTCCGTAGAGGAGGGAAAAAACCGAGATAGCCGCTCAAGGTCACTAAAGGGCTGGGAGCTGAACTTGGATGCAATTGTCTCTAGGACAAGAAGGGAGGAATTCAAGGGGGCAGGGCAGAGTTCCCTTGTCCTTCCGGCCCCCTCCCCCACAAGTTCTTTCTTTGAATTCCAGCCTAGGACTTCTCACACTTTCTATCCCGGCCCACTTAGTCCTCGATCCAGCTCGTACTTAATCCGGGTTCTTAAAACCCAGGGTCGGAGAGAGGGCTTTGCGCATGAGCAGAGCCTGCTTTCCGCGGAGTCGGCCTGCCTCCAGAGGCTGGGCTTATGTGACGTCATCACACCGCGCCGCTCCCAGTTGCCTCAAGGTCGCTCTGCGAGTAGACCCCGGGTGCGGGCGCGCACTACCACTCTCTGATACGCTCATCGTCGACATGTCGGGGTACACGCCGGATGAGAAGCTGCGGCTGCAGCAGCTGAGGGAGCTAAGGAGACGATGGCTGAAGGACCAGGAGCTGAGCCCCCGGGAACCCGTGTTGCCCCCGCGCAAGATGTGGCCCCTGGAGCAATTCTGGAATAACTTTTTGCGGGACGGGGCCCCGTGGAAGAACATGGTGAGTGATGAGCCACACAGGTCCTGTTTCCCTTGCCCGGCCGCAACCGGACCAACCCCCGACCACTCCTCTCAGTCCCATTAAGGCTCAACCCCGTCCAGAGCCCGCACACCCGGGAGGGCGCCAAGGGACAATCAGTTCAGGGGCTCAGTTTTAGTGGAGAGGCTGTCACGTCGCTAGAGTTCAGGGCGGAGGGTGGGAGGGTCTGGAGTCCAGGAGGAGGTTGGCTTCGGATGATCCCCTGTGGCTGTCAGGTGTACTCAGAAGTTGGACCCTAGGTTTTACCGGAAGCTGCACATGTAATTGTTTCGAGTGTAGATACCGTTCCTCAGGTTAAACTGGTCAGAATTAACTAGAGTTCACAGACTGTGATTTAACTATTTGAGAACACTTACTCGCTGTGTAAGGTTGAGGTGATGGAGACCGGCCTACCAGCTACCAGAGGGCCAGCTGGTATAAGACAGCCTCATGGGATCGCAACAAAAGACAGGGTTCTGTTTGGTATACTGTGTCAGACTCTAAAACTCCCTGTCCACACATCACTGTGTGTGTTTAACACGTTTTTAATTACCTTTAAATTGCATTCCATGAATTCGCCAGGCAGAAAAACCGTTCATTCAAGGACTACTTTTTATTGTAAGGATTCCAGATATTTTCTTGGAGTCTGCTATTAAGTCACATCAGTGATGAGTAATGAATACGGTGTGGGAATTGCTTTCAGTTCCTTCCAGTAATAGTAGCAGTAGTAGTAGTCCAGAGTCTTGGTTGGTTGGTTGGTTTCTTGAACAAGAATGCCTTATGTCTTGCAGAATGCTATAGATTATAAGCCTTGTCTACTAGTCTTGCAGAATGGTACTTATTCTAAGTCTTAGAGTCTATGGATATTCTATAGGGAAGCCCTAGAGTTAGTGAAAATACTGGAATAGGTAAGTAGGTTAGCCCCAATCTGTCAGGAAATATGTTCAGTTTAGAAACTTGTAAAGTACCACACTGTTACATTGTTGGTGGTAATCACAGCAGCTCCAGAGTCAGGAGGATAGCTGAGGGTCTTTGCATGTTCAAGGGCAGGCTGGACTACAGAGTGAGGCAGACCAGCCTTGGCTGAAGAGTGGGATGCTGTCTCAAAAATAAACTAATAAAAAAAAAATGAGGGGTGGGGCAAGGCCGGAGAGATGGCTCCATGCTTAAGACCACTCGGCTCTTTCAGAGGACCAGTTTTGGTTCCCAGCATGCACAGGGTGGCTCAAAACTGTAACTCTAGTTCCAGGGCATCCGGTGCTTTCTTCTGTCTGAGTTCTGAGGGCACCAGGCATACTCCTGTACACATAAATATATGCAGACAGAGCACTTATATGCATAAAGTAAATAGATCTAAAAATAAAAACTGCGAAAAGGGGATGTTTGTTTACTTTGTATGTGTGTTTCCCCCCACAGCTCTATAAGACATACCGCTCCAGTCTCTTCACTGTCTTTCATGTGATTATACCTCTCTGGTTCGTTCACTATTACGTCAAATACCACGTGGCTGTAAGTATGTTTTAAATGTATGCTTTCCAGAACTTATTTTTAATATGGTCCAATAATTTCCTGTGGCTATGCTGCACTCAGAAAATAATATACCACGCTAAGCTGATTTTAAAGTTCTTTGAAATTTTTGGGGGGGGAGGAGGTAAAAGATTTAACTGAATTTTAAGTACACTTATATACAAGTAGTTTCAAAACTTGAAGATCAAAAGATTACTCTTATATATACAACTAGTTTATAACTTTTGCAATGCATTGAAACACTTGAAGTGTGTTTAAATGATCAGAATGTCTAAACCTGGAATCCTGAGCAGGAGATATAAAGATGATTTCTGCTGCTTCTTTAGACCCGTCAAGTATGTGATATCGTTCCAAACAGGTTTATCATGTCTCAGTTCCCTTTCCTTTGTTCTTAGATAAGATAATACTTGGATAATTTTTCATAATTCTCTTTCTTAGAATCTAGAAACTACGAACTTTTTCATGGAAAGCTCTTGCATGGGTTGACTTGAGCCCCTTGCCATGGTTTAAAGACAAGGGACAGCACAGTATGGTTGGTACACGCTCTTGGGTCCTAGGCAGTAGGAAAAGGGCGTGCACAGTTTGGGATATCATGGAAGAGGGAACATTGGTGTGGAGTGTTAGAACTTAGTATAAGTGGGGGCGGTCTGTGTCCAGTGAGAGTTGCTAGAGTAGGCTGAGCATGCCTGTCTGGGGAGCTGGAGTGGCAGGAACCTGGTATAGGATACTGGAATTCGAGAAGGAAGTCAAGTAAGGAACCTGAGGTGGAGTAAGACATCAGAACCCAAATAAGGTGAGGAGGTTAAATATAAGGTGTAGTGACAGTGACAGGACATTTCTTATATGCGAGGAGCTTGATCAAATAAGTACACTGATAGAAAGGAGTTATTTACCGGAAATGGGAGAACACCTTGGAGAATGGACTTAGAACTGGAAGTATTGGTATGAACTCATAGTTAGTACGGTGTATTCATAGGTAGATGGAGAAATAACCACGAATGTGAATGTAGGCCTGTGTCTGTATGCATGGTCACTAAGTCTGTCCATTAAGAAGGCCTGGAAACAGGGCTATCTCTAAGTTACAGTCCAGCAGGCAGCATCTCAGTGTTGTCAGCCATGAGGCAGACTGAAGCTGGGTGCTGCTTGATAGATGCAGCAAGAGGAAAGCAGCCTCAGCTTCTTGATGTTCTTGCCCAATGCACATAGTCTGAATGCAGTTACGAGGAGTCACGAAGCAAGCCCATTGGAAGAGATGTTCCAATGGAGCAAGATTAAGTGTTAAGATCAAGAAAGTTAAAGAAAGTCAGAAGAGAGCTGGAGAGATGGCTCAGCGGTTAAGAGCACTGACTGCTCTTCCAGAGGTCCTGAGTTCAAATCCCAGCAACCACATGGTGGCTCACAACCATCTGTAATGGGAGCTGATGCCCTCTTCTGGTGTGTCTGAAGACAGCTACAGTGTACTCACATACATGAAATAAATAAATCTTTAAAAAGGAAAAAAAAGCATGTCAGAAGACAGCTTGAAGGACTTGGGTTCTTTCCTTCTACCATGTGGTCTCCAGGGATCAGTCTCAGGTTGTTAGGCTTAGCAGCAAGCCTTTGTCCTGTGAACCATCTCCCTAGCCCACAATATGTTCTTTGAGCAACAAGAATGGAATGCCTAGTATGTCCTCTTTATTGTTGTAGAAAGAACATATAAAAGTATTTGACATCCAGGAATATGTACTATATTAGAAGACAGATAGCAAATTCAGGGAAGACTGTGGAGGGAACAAGTTAGGCCAGTTGGAAGGACAGATGGAAAGTCTGTGAGCATATCCCCAGACTGAGGGAATGGCTAAAGGGTCTCTATTGACCCATAAGCTGAGACCAATTAAGGAAAATTTCAAAATCTAGGGAGAAGAGGTGAGCTAAATGTATAACAGGCAGAGGTCTCCTTTTATTGTGTGTGTATTGAGATGGTTCCATATATACTGCAAGCTAGCCTTGAACCCTGGCTCTCTTTGCTCTGACTACATCCACGAGCTTCCACTCCCAGCAGAATTCTCCACTGTTAAATGGGAGAAGGCATGAGGATCGAGAGGGAAATGTAGAGAACCATTGAACACAGAGTGAAGGAAGCAAAGTCCTACACCAGGAAGGTAGCTGGAGGCTGTTGCAGCTTGGTACAAATTAGAAGTTGGGGGGAAAGGCAAAAGGATTTGGGTTACATGCTTCCATAATAGTTCCTGGAGGGCCCGTGTTGTCCTAGCCTGCCTGATGTGTGTTAGATTAGTAGGTGCCAGTAGGGATTGGAATGGAGTAGTTTCCATTTCTGAAACCAGCAGACAACCCTTCTGCACCAATAAAATGGACTAACAGTTTATAGCTCTAAGGGTCAGAAAGTGGTTTCCATTTTGTACTGACAGGCTTGAAAACCATGCTCACTTGCACCTCCACGGGCCTTTTCATGTCACTGTCTGTCTTATTTCATTGCTGTTTTCACGTGTTGATCCCTAGAAAAGAACGATGCCTTCTGCAGGGCAGGTTTGGAATATCCAAAAGTGGCTGATAGACAGAACTGGGCAGAGTGTTACTTGGGAATTTAGTTTGTTAGTTTATATTTTAAATTAAAGTATACTTTTATCTTAATTAAACTGCCATACCTCTGAAAAAATAGGAACAAAATTCTGTCCCTACCATCTTTGAATAAACTGAATTTGAACTGTTAAGACAATTCCACTTACAAACATAATCACATTTTCTTAAGTGCTTTAAACCCATTTATAAATTTATTTGTTCAGCCTTAATTTTAGGCATTTATATGGTAAAGTGGTGCCTCTAAGAAGCAATTTTTGGAAAAGGTTTATTTATTTATATGAGTACACTGTCTCTGTCTTCAGACACACCAGAAAAGGGCATCAGACCCCATTACAGATGGTTGTGAGCCACCATGTGGTTGTTGGAATTGAACTCAGGACCTCTGGAAGAGCAGCCAGTGCTCTTAACCACTGAGCCATCTCTCCAGCCCGAGAAGCAATTTTTTAATTCAACTTTAAATTCAGAAGTGTGTCCATTATACATTTTCATTATAATCCTTAGCCTAATCTGTTAGTCCTAGAAGTAGCCATATTATTTATGTATTATAAACACTCTGATGGTAGAATATGGATCATCCCAACTTTTTCTTTTTTAGTTACCTTTTTTTTCATTAGTTCTTTGAGAGCTTCATAGAACTGCAATGTGTTTTGATTACAGTCACCTCTCCTCCAACTCTTTCCAGAGCTACTTCCGTTCTCTACCACCCTTTCTTACATTTTTAAAGATTTATTTTCCATTCGCGCGCGCGTGTGTGTGTGTCTGTGTGTCTGTGTCTGCGTGTGTGTTTATGTCAGTATCTCTGTGTGGGTATGTACACATGAATGCAGATGCCCACGGAAGCCAAATGAGGAGTCAGATCTTTCTGGAACTGGAGTTACAGTCAACTGCGAGCCAAGCACTCAGGAAACTGAACTCTGGTCCTCTAGAAGAGCAGTATGTGCTCCTAACCTGTAAGCCATCTCTCCAGTCCTGTCCTAACTTCTAAAAGTTGGCATTTATCTAGTTATCCTAAGTGTAGTTTCCTTTACCATCTCGATGACCAAGTTGTCATAAGACTGAAAGTACATTTGCCCTCTAGCAGAAGCATATTTAATGAGCTGCAGGATCGGGTTGACAAAAGGAGACAGTAATAGTAGTTACCGCTCTGAGGAATCCATGCCTTCTCAGCCACTAGTGGGCATCCTCCAGCACCTCATGGCTGGTAGGGTCTGAGCTACATACCTTTTATTCTTCCTCTTGGTTAGTTTAGGTGAGTTCTGCAGCTTCATCGTAGTAACGTTTGCTTCAGTAATTGCATTCTATGTCTCTTGGAAAACATTTTAGTATCTTCCTGACTTTGGCCACAGTTCTTTTTAAAATAAAATTTTAAGATGTGCATAATTGTTGTATATGGAGCCACAAATGTCTCAGAATGTGTTTGTGGGAGGTCAAAGGACATGCTGTGGAGCTGGCTGTCTCCTTTGAGCTTCATGTGGGTTCTGGAGATTGAACTCATGTTGCCAGGCCTGTGTAGCAAGTGCTTTTTACCCAGAGTCACCTCACTGGCCCTGGCCACAGTTCATATAATAAAGACAGTTTATTTTCCTTGTATTATAGTCTTATGTTTCTCTCATAATCTTGGTCCTCTTGCCCTATATAATGCTATGTCTTACATCATGCCAGTAATTTTTAAATATTTTGATACGGTGTCTTATGCATACATACATGCTTTATGAGTTTATTTATTCTACATTTATATATTAAGTACCTCTTTTTGTATGCAAAGCACTGTAAACGTGGGTACAGCAGTATACACAGCAGATTGTTTCCCTGTCTCATGAAATGCTTATTCTAGTCTTGGAGACTGGCAATAAGCACATGAATAAGAGACATATGTTGTTATAGGAGGTGATCAATTTGATAAGGAGAAACTGAGCATGGCAAAGGGGTAGAGAATGACAGGGAGCTGCTGTTTTAATTGGACCTCTCTGTGGAGGTGATAGCAAAAGGTACCTAACTGGAATGAGGAGAGGGAGCAATTAGATAACCAGGAGTACACTTCAGGTAGAGGAATCACTAAGCACAAAAGCCTTGGGACATGGCAGGCTTTACTGATTGAATTGATTAATAGCTAAGGAGCCATTGTGACTAAGGGACAATGAGAGAGGGAATGTAGAAAGTCAAATGGTTAGCTAGATGTGAGTCCTGTGTCTTAGAGGTCACAATAAGGACTCCATCTTTTTTCTTTTAAGGATTTTGAAACTTTGAGCAGAAATGTGATCCATGTTGGAGAATCATACTGTGTTGGGAGCACAAGTAGGAGCTTATGACAGCTAAGTAGAGATGTTTAATTAATATGGGCCCAGAGTTCTGGGAAAATGGGAGACTTAAGTAAAAATTTTGGGATAAGATTACCATATTTTCAGAAAAATTCTAACACTGTAATTTACACAGAATTATTTTTATTGCAGACTAAACCATATGCCATTGTTGCCACGAAGCCCAGAATATTTCCAGTAAGTCTCAAAACTCCAGTTTTTTGCTTGTATGTTACCCCTCTCCCCTTCTACAAGTGATTGCCAAGTTCGTTAGAATAAAACGATCTTTTCATACTGTCAACCTAAATGCAGTTTGTGTATTATCTCGCAGGGGAGAACAGGAGGAGGGCTAGTGTGATAGTGGGAATGAGGAGTGATCCTATACTTCTCTGCCTTGTTCATGACCCTCCCTGCCCCACAGTAGAAGGCACCCCAGGTTCTATGACCCTGACTGCCCCACAGTAGAAGGCACCCCAGGTTTATGAACCTGACTGTCCTACAGTAGAAGGCACCCCAGGTTCTATGACCCTGACTGCCCCACAGTAGAAGGCACCCCAGGTTT
>CM052702.1:43596500-43627396 GCA_028551405.1 Uromys caudimaculatus | reverse complement strand
GGCCCACAGTAGAAGGCACCCCAGATTCTATGACCCTGACTGTCCTACAGTAGAAGGCACCCCAGGTTCTGTGACCCTGACTGCCCCACGGTAGAAGGCACCCCAAGTTTTCAGGGGTCAAGAATTACAGTATGAGCCAGAAGAGATATGTGTCCAGGCAGCTAACAACTGAAGTTCTATTTCCAGATTCTAACTTCTTTGGCTTTGTGCCTGTAGTTCTCAGTCTGTGAAGTTAAGTCACATTAGTGTGAATTTAAATTTTATGTTACAAAGATGTAAGCTCTAAAGTAATTTTAAAAAGTTCTTTCATGCCTTTAATCCTAGCACTCAGGATGTTCAACACAATAAATGACTGCTAACATATGAGTAATGAATGAACCACCATAATGGTAAATTCACACTTGAATTAAATAGCGTATGTTACAGTTATCTGTTATCAGCTGCAAAAGGAGACTTTTAGGGAGAACCATCAAATTTGGCTAACAGTCCACACTGGAACTCTGCTTTAGGAAATAACAGGAAATGTTTGTTATGTACTTATTGTGTAATCAGTATGTGTCAGACCCCAGGTAGCCTCCGAGTGGGACATTAACTTGATGGTTTTGTTAGCTAATATTTATTTTTTCTTTGCTTGCCTGATTATTTAATTATGTGTTTATGTTGCCATTCATGGTCAAAAGATAAGACAGGCTCTGTTCAGAAGACCATGTCCATGTTTTTGTAGCATTTCTTTATTTTCTGAATGTCTTCTTTTGCTACAGCAGTCCTTTCCTGTGTCTCTGTTGTTGACCAGTTCCAGAGTCTCCCTTTTGAGAAACTGCAGGATGGCCATGTCTTCTAGAAGGCCATGACAGAGTTTCAAGTCTCTGGCTTAACAGAACAAGTTTCCTTCTTCCTGATATAATAGACTAGTATGAGTCAGGCTGTCCTCCCAGTCTGTTTTGTTCCTGCCCTTTTTAAAATGAATGATAGAGCATAACTAGCTTTTTTATGCAGTGCCCGAACATGGAATAGCATACAGTGACCACCTATGCACAGTATTTTCTCAAACCTGGAGGTGGAGGTTGAGACAGTAGATTGAAGGAATAAGATACTAAATCTTGTAATGAGAAGGATGTCACTACCTTGATTGTGGCGATAGTCTCACAAGTATATCCATACTTAAGAACTATAGTCTACAGTCTAAATATGCACTTTAGTATGTCTATACTTTTTAAGTCCTCAAGTAATAATTTGATTAACCTTTTTTAGCTTGACATACAAATCAGTATAGGTAAAAAATTAGCATCCAAATTGAAATGTTTTAGGTAAAATGCAAAATAATTTTGAAGGGGCTTTTTTGGGGGTTCTTTTTGTTATTTTATTGTTTGTTTGTTTGTTTGTTTGTTTTGAGACAGGGTCGATCTATGTAGTCTTGTCTGCCCTGAAACTTGCTATGTTATGTTTATAGTCATTTATTATGTTGAGAAAATGGTGGAATATTTTACAATGAACTGTATATTTAGTGAAAAAAAAATTCTACTGAACACTTCCTTGTTTTTCCTAGGGTGATACAATTCTGGAGACTGGAGAAGTAATTCCACCAATGAGAGATTTTCCTGATCAACATCATTGAAGAGCCCTTTAAAACTTAAACACATGTATGTTCCTAAAGTGCTGTATTTACTGAATCTATTTCCTGGAAAAGCAATTAATAAAGCTTATTCTCAGAGTGTTATTACTGTCCTTGTTACTGTCCAAAGGTTCTCTGATTTGAGACTAACAGTAAAAAGACAAATACTAAACAGAGCTATTAGCTACTTTTTTTTCTGTCCGTTTTGATAAACAGGGTGCAAAGCACATTTTAGTCATATAGCTTTGTTTACAAACTGATTTGACATGAAGATGTAAAGTTTTGGAACACTAGAATGAAAAGTTCTGACCTGATACAAAAAGGGTGGTCCGATCTTTTTGAAAAATTGGCATGTTAATGCTTATCACAAAAGACCATACGCAAATTTGTATTGTGAATTTTACTTTTGAGTCTACATAAGTGCCATTTGAGGAAAAGGACTGTTTGCTAAGAATTACGAAAGTTCATTCATTCAGAAGAATTTGTCTGGAAACTCCTTCTGTAGCTGTCGTCGTGCAGCTACAGTCGATGCATAGATCACGAATCCCCAAGAGAGCAAGACGATTGCAAGTAGCAACTAAACGGGGGGGAGAGGGGAAGCAAAAAGAAAAATCAATGTGCTGGGTACTTTCCCTGCTTAGGCCTGGTTACCAGCTACAGGTGGAAAGGTATCACAGACCCTCAAATGCAGCCTAAAGGCAAGCAGGCCCTGCAACCCCTGACGTCAGAGGCGGAAAAGCGTGTCCTCCAGGAAGAGGCGGAGCTGAGGGCAGGGCGTGAACGCTCAATTTAGGAATGGGTTTTGGAGTTCCAAGCTGCGAGGAAACAGTCTGCCTTCGGCTTGCGTGCCCTGGAATGGGGCACTTTGGAGCCCTACTGTCCCCGGTACCTACCAAGGAGTAAGTCCAGTCCAGGTTTCGGCGACTCACCGGCCTCATGGTAAGGGAGCAGCGGGGACGGGGTGGCGCGGGCCCTACAGCCCGCTCCCGGGCGCTGTACACCCCGATGCAGCAGCCATTTTTCAGCGGGGCTTTGCGCGCTCCCCCGGGCTTCCGCCCGGAGTTGGAACGCGTCACGTGATCCGGGCCTAGCCCGCCTTAAGGCGGCGGAGGGAATAAAGGAAAATGTTAAGATCGCGCCTTTTTTTTTTTTCCTCTCAGATAGGAATTCCTTAACTGCTTTGTCCTGCAGTTGCAGTGCTGCATTAATACAAAATAGTGTGCCATCGTGTGCATGTAAAAGTTTATTTGAAAATAGCCCACGCTGGAAGAATCAAAGTTGCCGCCCCACACCAACATCCGTTTCCACAAAATGCGGATAGACGTTCATAGGTTTATGTTTGACTTAAATAATGTCATCCACTCTTTTAATAACAAAAAGTCTCTGGAAACTGTTAGTTGAGCCATTCATCAAGAACAAATAGAATATTATCTCTGATCACTGGAAATATTTTTAAATATGTTGTACACGTTACCCGCATGGTGGATCTGCCGGCCAACAAGAGTTGACGGGACGTTTATGGAATGCTTAGGACTGCAGCAAGTTTGAAATACTAAGTCCCAAGAAAGGCAGCTTGGCAGGCGAACTAGTAGTTCACCTCGAGGATGCTGGCGGTGTGCTGCTGGCCGGCAGAGGCTGGGCTGCGCGGCTTTGGGCGCAGATGTCAGATACAGTTTTAGTGTAGATTTCCGAGAGTGGAAAGAGGAAAGCAGGCCGCGGGGAGTTATGGCGGGGTAAAAGAGATGCCTGATGTTCATCCCAGCTGAAATAGACGGAAGGACCAGGGTGCTCTGGGAGCTCAGTCCAGTTCTTATACCATAGACAATTCTAACAACTTGTTTAAGTTTGTGAGGTTCCACTGATCCTGAGGCAGCTTTTCTGCATTTTTGGCTGTGATTATGGAGTTTGTGCTGTGCTCCCCGCGGTGGGGGCAGGGCAGGGTCTGGTGTCTTTGCCGCAGGTCCCGCCTCCTGCGTGCGCCTGCTGTCGGCGCATGCGCCCAGAGTGCGGGGTTGGAGAAGCCGTGTTTTGCTGCGCGGGCTGGGGGGGTTGGTCTCGCCTTCTCTCCGCCCCCAAACTGCCTTTGGTGATGAGCGTTCTACGTCACAGGGGTCGCAGCCGCCGCCACCGGGGTCTCCGCTGTCTCGCGAGGAGGGTGAAGCGCCCCCTCTGGCGCCTGCCGAGGAGGGGAGGCGCAGAAGCCGCCGGGTACGCCTTCGCGGATCCTGCCGCCACCGGCCGAGCTTACTGGGCCGGCGGGAGCTGGCTTCTAGCGGCTCAGCGGTCCCGGCCACCGCGTCCTCGGAGGTGAGTCGTCCGGGAACAATGGGTGAGGGGTTCGTGGGCCCTGGAGCAGCCCTATGATCTGGGCCTTCCACCGCCCGAGCTTCCAAGGGCTGGGGTCGCCTCGCTGAAGGCACCTGTGGATCCGCCTCGGTGGGCAAGCGAGGGGAGTGTCTCCCAGCACCGCCTGAAGGGCTGGAGCGCTACTGAATACGGGAAAGAGCTGTGTGTTCGCGCAAAACACCTGCCACTGATGGGAAGTGTGACCTTGGCAGGTCCCCAGCCCTGGACCCTGTCTGTGAAATGGGGCTAGCATTTCAGTTTGTCGTGGTTATGTAACGTACATGGTGAGGTTGTCTTTCCATCTGAGACAGTAGTTTTCGACTAAGAAAGCTGTTAAGGCTATAGAGTTGTGCAGTACTTCACATTGTGGGCAGGGCTTACGTGCCCTGTGACTTCATTACACACCTAGTTAGTGCCCTTTCCTCATGGGCTGTTGATTCTGATTGGTAGACTGGAGAGAGACTGTGCAAAGGTGAAGGGGCAGAGATTAAGAAGGAAACTGGGAAGCATTTCTGGTGGGTACGTTCCCATGTTAAAGGGGAGAAAAAAAACTGAACAATATGTTTGTAAGAGTTAAGCTAATACTGGGTAGAGGTTTTCGTTTGAGAGGATTTCAGGGTTTGGATTTTTCATAGAAGGAATGCAAAGTGCAAAGCTCACAGTCAGCCACACTCAATCCATGCTGATCTAGAAGGAGTGGCTTTCACCGGGATGGCTTCCTAGCAGCCCCCACCCCGCTATTTTTGGGCAAGGACTCTTATAGCCAAGACTGCTCTGAAGTTCCCTACATAGCAAAGGATGACCTTGATCTTCTGACCTTCTTGCCTTCATCCTCCAGTGTTCTGGGAATCCAGGGTTTATTCCAGGGTGCCTAGCCCCAATAAAATTCTTTTATTACTGGAATTGAAAATAAGTCAGGGCAGTGGTGCTGCACAGCTTTTAATCCTAGCACTCGGGAGGCAGAGGCAGGCAGATCTCTGAGTTCACGGCCAGCTTAGTCTACAGAGTGAGTTCCAGGACAGCCAGGGCTACTCTTTCTAGCCCGACTGCCTACCCACCAAAAAAAAAAAAGAAGAAATTAAATTTGGTCATTTAGGACTAAGTAACTTTTAAACTATTCAGATTTACAAGTAGAATGCAGATTGCTTTTGCCAGTCATCATTTTGTTTTATCTGCTTGTGGATGTTGTTAGCTATTTGCTTAGATATGTTAAATAGTTGTTACTGTCTTTGGAAACCTGTCAGAGATACGGGTGATGACTACCAAAATCAAACTTTTCCATAGCTTAAGTGACTATGTTGAACTCTTATCATTCATCAAGCCCCATACTAAGTGTTTATTCGGATTATAGCCCTTCACACAACGTTTCTTTTCTTCCTTTAAAAGACTATTGGTATTCTGTTTTTGTTTTAGTTTGGGTTTTACTGCTGTGAAGAGATACCATGACCAAGGCAACTCTTAAAAAGGGCAACATTTAATTGGGGCTGGCTTACAGGTTCAGAGGTTCAGCCCATTATCACCAAGACAGGAAGCACAGCAGCGTCCAGGCAGGCATGGTGCTGGATGAGCGGAGAGTTCTACATCTTCATCCAAAGGAAGCCAGAAGCAGACTGTTCCAGGTGGCTAGGAGGAGGGTATCAGAGCTCACCCCCACAGTGACACACTTCCTCCAGCAAGGGTGTACACGGCCTAATAGTGCCACTCTCTGGGCCAAGCATTTTCAAACTACGCTGATTTTAGAGTTGAGAATATTTAAGAAGTAAACTTTCAACTTTGTCCCAGCCTGGTCTCTGGGGAGAGCAAACTAAGAATATTGATTCTAGTTGGATGTGATGTCCATGCCTTTAACCCTAGCACTCAGGAGGTAGAGGCAGGCAGATCGATGAGTTGCAGGCTGGCCAGGCTACAGAGTGAGACCTTGTTCTCTTGACCCCACTCCCACTACCCCAAAAGTGGCAGTTCTCAGTAGTAACTGGTGCTGCAGTAAAGTGCAGTCAGATGGTTAAGTTCTTCGTCCAGTGATAATTGAAGGAATGTATCATAAAGTAATAGCAGCTTTTGTTTTGGACTTGGCTTTTTATGGAGAGCTGATTAATCTGCTCTGGTGGTGTTAGTTTGTAGCCCTAATCCCTAGGTTATTAGGGTAGAGGAACATTTACAGGGCTTCTTCTAGAGAACGAAATACAAAATATAAATTGGGTCCATCTTTGCTGCCTACATCAGGACCTCTTATGCAAACAAATCTCCCAGTCTGTCTGTTTCCTAGCTATCCCCATGTAGTTGTTAGTGTATTTACCAAGGTGTATAGTTATCACCCAAATGTAATTAGGGAACATTTTGATCTTCTCAAAAAGAATCCTCATCAGCTTGTCATCCTTCCTCTTTATTGACCTACTTGGGTCATGTATGAGCGGTGCCATACAATGTGTGTGGGGGGGTGTGTTTCATTTATTAGATGCTGTGTGGTAGCAATCAGTACTTTCTTTTATCACTAAGTAATTTTGTGTTCACATCTTTTTTTTATATACCCCACTGGGTCCTGTTAGTGCTGCTTATATCCATATGACTATCGGGTTCTCCAAAGGGGCTTGGGCAGTCTACCAGTAGCTGCTTCTTAGAGAAAAGTGACTTCCCACAGCAGCCATCGGCTACCTATAGATCTTCAGTTAGGGTGGGGCTTTGGGAGTTCTTCGGTCATCATCATCATTGTGGTTTGAACACACACTCACATCGGTATTTGATTGTGGCTGCCACCATGGTGGTGCTGACCTGGGTCCTTTGTAAGACATCTCCCTCGCCCCGATCTGTTATTTTTATCTGGCTTGAACTTGTGCAGGTGGCCACAGTTGTGAGTTGATTGTGTGTAACAGCCATGACGGATCTTAAACCCATCCTCTGGCTTCTGTTGTGTCTCCCCACTCTTGCTTAATTCTCCGAGTGTCATGGGAGGAAGTTTGAAACAGATGGCCCATCTCTGACTGGGCACTCACAGGTGCTTATTCTCACAGGTGGAATTTGATGACCAGTAATGAGTCTGCACTACACAAACTCCTCTTACCAAGGTCCAGAGAAACATTGCAAAGCCATCTGGAGGTTCTCCCCTTCAGCTGATGACTTCCCCAGCTTGGAGTTTGACCATGTTGGTAGTACTAAACCACCTTTTGTTCATCTGTCAGTGATGGACATCTCAGTTATTACATCAGAGATGTCGTCACTAATGTGACTTCAGAGCTTTGTTTAGATACTGTATGAAAATTCAACAGAAATCTAATTGGTTTGTTGTTGTTTTTCCCTTCCTTTCTCTTTCTACCTTCTGGGAATAGAAACCAGGGTTGCTTTACCTGTCTAGGCAGGGCTGCCACTTAGCTACTACATTCATTCCCAGGTCTGAGCTGTAAATTTTATGTGAATTAGAAATGTTGAGTGGCCGGGCAGTGGTGGCGCACGCCTTTAATCCCAGCTCGGGAGGCAGAGGCAGGTGGATTTCTGAGTTCGAGGCCAGCCTGGTCTACAGAGTGAGTTCCAGGACAGCCAGGGCTACCCAGAGAAACCCTGTCTCGAAAAACCAAAAAAAAAAAAAAAAAAGAAGAAGAAAAAAGAAATGTTGAGTAAACACTAAAATTCTGCCTTCCAGAGAAATTAAGATTAAAATATGTTCTATCTTGATCTTTCCCCCCACTAAACTCTGCTGCGTTGTGTTGGGGCTAACTAAAGTCCATGCAGATTCCTCTGGCTTTTTGAGCTGGTTTTGACTGAAGCCTGTGTGGCATCCATGTTGCCTCATCTGCCAGCTTCTTCCCTCTCTGCTGTTTGTGTGCTCTGAGCACACACTGTCTACACTACAAAGTTTTCTCTCTCTCTCTTTAATGTCTTTTTTTTTTTTTTTTTTTTTAAAGAAACTTTTCTGAGTGGGTTGATTATAAATTGAGAAATGTATAAAGAGTTCTACAAAGAAGATTGGAAATATCTGGACCACCAAAGAAACATTGTTTGGCTTCATTGACTTTCTCTTAAGGTTCTGTTCTAAGAAAGTCGGGGAACCCACAGTGGACACATGTAATTTGGAAAGCCTGTGACACAACACGTGGATTTCATCAGTACAGTTTCTGTTGAGGTGGTTTTGGTTTTGCTTCTTAGACCAGTGAGTTGATTATTTTGGAGAGTTACAGTTCTATCATTCACCCAACTTAGCATTTGAGCAGTGATGGAATTTCCTCTGAAGAGGGTAGAAGATGAGTGATATGCTCAGAGAAATTGAAAGAAAGGAATTTTTTAATGTGTACAAGATGGTTAGTGTAACATTTACCACAGGAAAGGATGTATAGGGGAGAGGGCTGAAAATAGAATGCGTATTTGAATTCAGCTTCGGCCAACTCACTCTGTAAGCTACAACCTGATGTGCTAAATGTAAAGAACTGAGCCTTAGTGTTCTGGTGATGGGGTGCAGACAGGAAGGAAGGAAGCGTCAAGCATGGAATTCACTTTTAGATTCATCCAAAAGGAAGGTTAGCTCTGGTGGCCTGCATGAGCACTTAGGAAGTAGGCGGGGGCATTGCCAAAGTTCGGGAGGCCAATCTGGGCTCCACAGTAAGAACCGGTCTCAACAAAACCAAGACAACAGCAAAAGAAGCTTTGAAGGCTTTGTAGAAATACCCAGAAATGATGGTCAGTGCTTGAACATAATACCTGGTACTGGCAGTGAAGAAGGCTGCTGGCTGGCTTCTCATGGTAGGCATTCACCCAGCTGTTGGAGCCAGATGCCGCCCTCCCTCGGCTGCCCTTCCTCTGGAGGGTGATGTGTTAGTGCCGCTGTAGCATTGGCTTACACAGCTGAACTTTCTCATATGTACAGTACTTTACAAACGCTGTTTCAGAAAAGTTAACGTGCTGTATCACGTGTAAAATTGCACATAAGTTGTTTTATATACTGTTTTCTGTAAATATACAGTGTGTCATGAATAGAATAATTCATTAGAACATAGTGTTAGAGGCATATATGTCTGACAAATACAAAACCATACATGAAGACATTTGAGGACAAGAGGTTTTTCCCTCTTTTTTCTTTTTTTAATAGTCCAGTCTAGGAAAGGAACATAATGGCCATAACATGAAACAACAGACCCGCTTATGAAGTCTGAGTGGGGACACAGGCACTTGTCTGCTTTTGTGCTTATGTGTTTGTGTCAAATACCTCTTAAATGATTTAAAGAATATGTAGGCTATGATTTGATATCTAAGAGCTGTGTGCTGGTACTTTTCCTGTAGGTGAAAGGTGATATTAAAGTGCAGATAATAGCACGTGAGTACAAAGAGGATTGTATCTTAGGAACTGATCTTGGAGCTTGTTTGTTGTTATCTTTTCACTGTGTACTGTCTTAATGTTAAAACCATTCATTTTGGCTGAAGTACGAACAAAGTTTTTATGAAGCATTTTTGTGTAGTTACCCTATTACTGAGTTACTGATACTCTTCTTTCCCCTTTACAGATAATGGCCTCAGCTGCTAAGGAATTTAAAATGGACAACTTTTCACCTAAAGCTGGCACTAGCAAATTGCAGCAGACAGTACCAGCCGATGCATCTCCTGATTCCAAGTGTCCTATATGCTTGGATAGGTTTGATAATGTGTCTTACTTAGATCGCTGCCTACATAAGTTCTGTTTTCGCTGTGTACAAGAGTGGTCAAAAAACAAAGCAGAATGCCCACTGTGTAAACAGCCCTTTGATTCTATTTTCCATTCTGTGAGGGCTGAAGATGACTTCAAGGAGTATGTGCTAAGGCCTTCCTACAATGGTTCCTTCACCAACCCTGAGGTTCGACGGTTTCGCTACCGGACAACTATGACGCGAGAACGGAACACCTCTCTTTACACAGCCAGTAGCACTGTGAGTAGGAGAACAACGCCGCCGCCGGACAGTGGAGTTCTGTTTGAAGGGTTAGGCTTTTCCACAAGACCCAGAGATGTTGACATTCCTCAATTCATGAGACAAATGGCATTAAGGGGGCCAACTACTACAGATGAGAGATCTTTGCGGAAAATTCAAGAACAAGATATTATTAATTTCAGGCGAACTCTTTACCGTGCTGGTGTTCGAGTTAGAAGTATTGAAGATGGTGGCCGCTACAGGGACATTTCAGCTGAGTTCTTCCGTAGAAATCCAGCTTGCCTTCACAGATTAGTTCCTTGGTTAAAACGTGAACTTACAGTTCTTTTTGGAGCCCATGGTTCGTTAGTCAATATTGTCCAGCACATCATCATGAGTAATGTTACTCGCTATGATTTGGAGAGTCAGGCATTTGTGTCTGACTTAAGACCGTTTTTGCTTAATCGAACTGAGCATTTTATACATGAATTTATCAGTTTTGCTAGATCTCCCTTCAATATGGCAGCTTTTGACCAGCATGCTAATTATGATTGCCCTCCTTCATCTGAAGAAGGTAGCCGTTCTGATTCTTCAGTCATTACAATATCACCAGATGAGGCTGAAACTCA
This sequence comes from Uromys caudimaculatus, assembly GCA_028551405.1. Taxonomy (NCBI): domain Eukaryota; kingdom Metazoa; phylum Chordata; class Mammalia; order Rodentia; family Muridae; genus Uromys; species Uromys caudimaculatus. The sequence continues at coordinate 43,616,945 of CM052702.1, read as the reverse complement.
AGAGCTAGATATGAATGTATCTACTGTTAGGCAGGCACCATGGGATGATGAAACTCCTGGACCATCTTACTCAAGTTCAGAGCAAGTGCATGTTGGCGTGTCTTCCCTTTTAAATTCTTCGGACACTTCAGATGAAGAGCTTGTCTCTGGAGGGGCCACATCTCAGATACCAGGAGTACAGACCAATGACGATGTAAATAATGACAGCGATTCGTCATCAGATAATTGTGTCATTGTTGGGTTTGTTAAGCCATTAGCTGAAAGAACCCCAGAACTTGTTGAACTGTCTTCTGATTCTGAGGAGTTGGGCTCTTATGAGAAAATGGAAACAGTGAAGACACAAGAACAAGAGCAGTCTTACAGTTCAGGGGATAGTGATGCGAGCCAGTCTTCATCTCCACGGTCCGTCCTTGGAAAAGATGAGCAAATGAGTAAAAGCCATTGTGATTCTGATGCAAGAATAAACTCAAAGAAAGAAGAGACGCTATCTACATCGTTGCCAACTCCCAGGGGCAGCTCATCTACAAGAGGTGACAGGGTATGTTCCCCATATAACCATCGACACAGGAAGGGAGGAAGATCGAGGAGTTCAGATTCACGTTCCCAGAGTAGAAGTGGACATGACCAGAGGAATCATAGGAAGCATCATGGGAAGAAAAGATTGAAGACCAGGAGATCCAGAAGTAGGGAGAGTAGTAGCAGACCCAGAGCAAGGAAGGACAAAAAGAGGTCAAGAACTAGAGAGAGCAGCTGGTCAAGGAGAAGCCAGACACTTTCTCTAAGTAGTGGAAGCACCAGCAGATCAAGGTCTCGGAGCAGTGATCATGGCAAAAGAAGATCACGAAGCAGAAATCGGGATCGCTATTATTTAAGAAATAATTATGGAAGCAAATATAAGTGGGAATATACTTACTATAGTAGAAACAAGGACAGAGATGGTTATGAGTCATACAGGAGGAGGACTCTTTCAAGAGCCCATTATTCTAGACAATCTTCAAGTCCAGAATTTAGAATTCAGTCTTTTTCTGAAAGAACGAATGCTAGGAAGAAGAATCACAGTGAAAGGAAATACTACTACTATGAAAGGCGCCGATCAAGGAGCATGTCTAGTAGCAGGTCGAGGACTACATCAGCTGGGCCTGACCGGGTGAGAAATGAAAAGCCTGGAGGGAAACGAAAGTACAAAACCCGGCATTTGGAAGGGACTAATGAAGAGGCTCAACCGTCTCGTGAGTGTGTGTCCAAAGTGAAGGGGAGTCATTACCAAAAGTCATCAAAATTGGACGGAAATTCTAAAAGTGAGAGTGACAGCTTTTCAGAGAGTAGATCATCAGACAGAGAGACAAAACACAAGAGGAGGAAAAGGAGGACGCGGAGCCTAAGTGTAGAGATAGTGTATGAAGGAAAGGCTGCTGACACGAGTAAACACCACAAGAAGAAGAAGAAGAAGCATAAGAAGAAGCATAGGAAACACCATGGAGAGAACGCTTCCCGGTACCCAGTTGTTATAACCATCGACAGTGAAAGCGACAGGGACCCCGAAGCGAAGGCGGGGGTTGAGTGTAGCAATAGCAGTCTCCCACAGCCTGGACAAGATGAAGTCCTGACTCCTTCCTCGGAAGCATTGGAAACTAAAGATGTTGTCACAGTAGAGGATGAGCTCGGTGTCCTGGCCAGGGAATGCCATGTTACGACACTTACTAATGACTTGAGTACCAGCCAAACTGTGGAGAAGATTGAATCGCCCGCAGTCTCAGTTGAGCAAACTCTTGATGGAAGAGAAGAAAGCACCTTTGCCTCTGATTTGGAGAGCCAGTCCAGTAATGTGTCTATTCAGACTGAACCATTGAGACCATTGCCATCTCCACTGACCTCATTATCATCAGCGTCTCCTGGTAGAGACTGTGATACGTCTTAAAACTGCCAAAGCATCTCCTTGATAATCCAGAGGCTATTAAAAAAAAAAAAAAAAGAGGTAAAAAGTCATCTATTGCAGTCTAGATGACTTTTCCTGGAAAAAATTTTGCCTCTTAAAATATTTTAAGTGTGTGTGTGTGTGTGTGTGTGTGTTAATTTGTAAAATTCATTATTTGTTTAAAAAGTTATGTATGTCCCATTCCCGGGTATATGCACTTTTAAGTGAAGAAAATGTTGCTAGCTGTTTATTTAAAACTTGGGAACCTTTTTAAATAAAAATCAAAAAATTTAGGAGTTATTTCATAAAGCCATATGGTATTGACATATTTTTATGGTAGTATTTTTGGATTTTTTTTTTTTTTTTTTTTTTTTTGAGAGTTATTCTGGAAATGCGTTGCAAGCTGGGAGAATGCTTTTGGACAGTTATTTTTCATAAAAGATTTGTATGATTCAAAACCATTTCTTAGACTGAAGTAAGTCATTTTAACCTGCACAGGTTATCTTGACTTCAGCCAAAAGCAAAGTTTAGTATTTTCTTTATATACTTGGTTATCTGGACTGGCAGTAAATGTGTAATCAACAAAAGACAATAAAACTGTACACTCTAAAAAAAATCAGACATTTTTCTGTGCAACATTGCTTTCTTTTGCTAGAGCCAAAGGCTTAAAAACTGGGTGAACATTTACAGGCCCAGTTTCAGTGGCTAGTTGAGTTCTTTAATTGTGACAGTGAGTATCTTTTTTACATTCTTCAGGAGAGTGTGCCTTTGGAGCATTTGACTTTCTAGAAACACAAGAAGCCTGGCCAAACCTGCTTTGGCAAGTTTTCTGCACAAAGTGGCTCTGTTTAGCTTTGTATCTAGCCTGATAGAGGATTGTCAGCGAGCAGCAGAGCTTGAACTTACTCCAAACTTAGGCCTCAATTTGCCTTGTTTGCTGTGTTCATTCTTGGTGGAAACTGGAAGGCTCGCTTCATGGCCAGTCTATTGGGTTTTAGTGGGAGAGAGCAAGGCATACAGAATCCTTGCCCTTGTGAATTTTACCGATTGTTTAGTTAAAACAATTGTGTAAAGAATATATAGTTTTCTGGAGAACTGTGTGGGTGTGAGTGTGTAAATACATTTTACATATAGTGGGAACCTGATCTTGGTGGAAGTGAGAGAGTCCAGAAAATAAGTTGGCAGCAATAGAATCTGAAAGGCAGAGAATCCACAGCGTTCTAAAGGCTGGAGTGGGGCCTAGCATGTTAGAAGCAGGGTTGTTGAAAGTGTAAAAACAATTTAGGTAAAAATCATGTTCAAAATCTTCTTAAAAGGCAATAGAAATTGACTTTCAAAAAGAATATAAAATTGATGTTGACAATTTGAAGTTCACACATTGAGAAATAGTGGAAGAACTTACATGATTAAGGAATGTACTTGTAATTGTGAGAAGCCTTTTTAAGGGTCCTTGGGGGACCCTTAAAAGGTTTCCCTCCCTTTGCTCCCAGTTCCTCCCTACCTCCTCTATTTGAATCCACTCCTTTTGTATCTCATTAGAATTCTAAGGGGTAACAGTAAAACAAAATATAGTAAGATAAAACAGAAATAGGGTAGGAAAACCTAAGCGAACACACAGGAGACACTTGTTTGCACACAGGAAAACACTAAATTGGAAGCCATACTATATATGGGAAGGACCTGGTGCACACCCATGCAAGAAGCGCTCTGCATGCTCCCTCGGTCTCTGAGGTGGTAATGGTTTGATCATGTTGATTTAATAGCCTTTTGGTGTTCTCCATCCCTGGCTCTTTCCTCTTCTGTGAAGTTCCCTGAGCTTTGATGGAGATGTTCTGTATGGGGCTGAGTGTGCCAGAGTCTGTCACTCTGAGTAACATCTGGTTGTGAGTCTCGTTCCATCTGTTGTAGGAAGAAGCTTTGATGATAGCTGAGCAATTTGGGAGTAATCTTATCACTACATTTTTTTTTTTTTAAAAGACCATTAGTATTTGGTTTTACCCTAGGTCTCTGGGCTATCTCAAATTCTTGGTCACCTAAGATGTGTTGGGTATGGTTTCCATCTTGAGCGGGATGGGGGAGGGGTGCTTCAGTCAAATCAGATACTGGTTGATTAGTCCCACAAGCTTTGTGACATCATTGCAGTAGCCGTATATTGCAAGTAAGACACCATTGTCATGGCTGGCTGGTGCTTACATTTCTCTTTTGGTAGTATCAGAGCACCTTCCTGTACCAAAGATGCTAAATAGGGTTGGAGGCTCTGTGGCCATCACCTCACCTTCTCCGTGTTGAGTGGGTCCTTGCCATTTTGTGAAGAGCAACCAATTTTGGCAACAGCCTAAGTTTGCAGATTCCCTTTGGCCAACAACTCAGATGTTACCAATTTGGTGATAGAGATGGGCGGTTGGGGCTCTCTCTCCCATTATTTGAATTTAGATTGCCTTCATGTATGTATATAGGTTAGGGAGTGTCTACTGTATTAGGTTTCTATGCAACCCCTCAAATGCCTGTTAATTTTAGCTGACTTTTCCTGTGTTCCCTCCTTCATCCTCTTCCCTGTACCTTCCCACTTGAACTTCCCATTCCAGTCCCCTTCCCCTCATCCATATATATATCTAGTTCCCTTTCCTAACAAGATTTGTCCCTCCTAATCCTGTACTCTACTTAACCTCTGGTTCTGTGGATTGTAGCTTGATTGTCACAGCTTAACAGCTGATATCCACACATAAATGAATATATACCATACTTGTTTTGGTTGTGGGCTACCTCAGGATGGCTTTTTTCTAGGTCCATCTGTATACTTGGAAATTTCATGACTCCATTTTTTTTTTAAAGTATTTTCTCAGCCAAATGTGTTTTCTCCTTGAGAATTCCATTTAGATCTGTACCACATTTTTTAATTGGGTTGTTTTCTTGATACCTAGTTTATTTTAGTACTTTATATATTTTGGATAATAGCTCTTAGTGATATATACTTAGAAAAATCTCTTCCCATTCTGTAGGCTGCTGCTCTGTGGGAATAATGTGCCTTCCGTACGTTTTCAGTTTCATGAGGTCCCGTTTATTGTGGATCTTAGTTCCTGTGTTGGTGTTCTGTTCAGAAGGGCTTTTCCTCTGCTAGTGAGTTCAGACCATTCCTCACTTTTTTTTTTAACAGATTCAATGTATCTGGTCTTATGTTGGGGTCTTTGATTAGACTTTTGAGTTTTGTGCAGGGTGAGAAGTATGGATCTATTTGGATTCTTCTACAGCAATCCAGTTTGACCAGCACCATTTGTTGAAAATGCTTCCTTTTTTCGGGTGTGTATTTCTGGCTTCTTTATAAAACACAAACAAACAAAACCAGGTGTCTATAGGTGTGTGAATTTATGTCTGGGTCTTCGGTTTGATTCCACGGATCAACTGTTCATGTGCCAATAGCGTGCAGTTTTTATTCCTGTAGCTCTATAACAACTTGAAATCAGTGATGGTGATAACACCAGCAGTTCTTTTATAGTTCAGGATTGTTTTTACTGTCCTGGATTATTGTGTTTCCATATGAAGCTGAAAATTGACCTTTTAAGATCAGTAAAGAATCATTTTGGAATTCAATGGGAATTGCATTACATCTGTAGATTGCTTTTGGTAGGATGGTCGTTTTTACTATATTAATCCTACTGATCCATGAGTATGGGAGAGCTTTGCCTCTTCTGATACTTTAAAATTTCTTGCGTCAGTGTCTTAAAGTTTTTATCATAAAAGCCTTTCACTTCCTTGGTTAGTGTTACCCCAAGACAATTTTTTTTTAGGCTATTGTGAAAGGTGGTGTTTCCCTGATTTCTTTCTCAGTCTGTTGGTCATTTGTATAAGGGAGACTCCTGATTTTTTTGAGTTAATCTTGTATCCAGCCACTTGGCTGAAAGTGTTTTATTAGCTTAGGAATCTTTTTGTGGAATTTTTAGGATCTGTTACGTATCCTGTCGTATCTGAAAAGAATACTTTGACTTCTGCCTTTCTAATTTGTACCCCTTTGATCTTCAGGCATTGTCTTATTGTTCTAAGACTTCAAGTACTGTATTGAGTAAATAGGAAGAGTGGGCAACCTTGTCTTTATTCTGATTTTAGTGATACTGCTTTGAGTTTGCCCACTTAAGTTAATGTTGGCCGCAGGCTTGCTGTAAACTGCCTTTCTTATGTCTAAGTGTGTCCCTTGTGTCCCTAGTCTCTCCAGGACCTGTATCATGAAGGGGTGTTGGATTGTGTCAAAGGTGTTTTCTACCTCTAATGAAATGATCCTGTGGTTTTTGTCTTTGAGTTTTATATAGTGGATTGCATTTGTCAGTTTCTGTATATTGAACCATCCCCGCATCACTTGGTTGAAACCTTGATCATGGTGGATGATCCTAGATGTATCTGGGATTTGATTTGCAAGTGTTTTTACTGAGATTTTTTTGCATCTATGTTCATAAGGGAAATTGGTCTGTAATTCTCTCTTTGTTGGGTCTTAATGTGGTTTGGTTAACTGCGGCCTCATAAAATGAACTTCTGGATAATGTTTCTTCTGTTTCTATTTTGTGGAATAATTTGAGGACTGTTGGTGTTAAGTCTTTGAAGAGTCTGGTAGAATTTTGTACTAAAACCATCTGACCATAAACTTTTTTTTCTTTTTCTTTTTTTTTTTTTTTTTGGTTGAGAGAGTTTTAATGACTGCTTCTATTTCTTTAGGGGTTATAAGGTAGGTTTATAAACCAGAGTGCCGGAAGGTTTTGTTTTCGTCAGCCTTCTTTGCAAGTAACCAGATCTATTCTAGGATTTCTGTTGTGTTGTACGGCTTGGTCTAGCCAGTCAGCACTTCTGGGCCTGGACTCTGCTGCAGGTGTACTTTTGTTCACTGTTGCTCGTAACCGCCACCCCCACTCATTCCAAGGGCATCATGCAAAAAATCTGTTCTTTTTTTAAGTTTCCATTTCCTTAAAATACTTAAGTATTTTGCATTGTGATGTTTTAATCAGACCAAAATAATAATAAGTTAAAAATCCAATGACATTATGGCTTAGAAATCTGAGGCTAGGCTCCAAATTTATCTTCAGCCTTCCTCTCGCCTCATTTACTCACCACCCACGTTCTTCTGAGCTGCTCCATGTGCTGCCAGAACCGTCATACATGGCATTTTCTTCATTTCACAACTGGACATTCTGGCTGAACTTTATGCTAAAGTGTGTTTAGGACCCCCATTTTTCCCTGGAAGTGACTTTGGTTTTTGAATACCAGTGGGCTCAAACAGTTATTTGATAATTAGTTACAAAGTACCTCATCAGTGTGAAAGGCCGCACGCCCGTACACGTCAGTCTCATTGCGTATATGCTGCTGTATAGCACTTCAGCACACAATTGCTTAAAATATAAACTGTTTTACATAACATTACATAATTTTGGTTTTTACAGTTTTCATGATGCAAGTTGGCAAATTAATTATGAAAATTGTAGTGTGGCTTAAGTAGATTTTTTTACAATTTTCACTAGAATGAAATCCTATTTTAATGTTGATTTTTTTCTAGTCAACTTATTCTGTTCCGTGCATCAAGTATTAATAATTTAAAGTACATGTCGTGCATGGTAACACAGTATCCTTCACAGTTAAGGGTCTTGATTTCCTTTCCATTGCAGTCAGGGTACATATATTTTTACGCATGCACCTTTTCCCTGGTTGTGCTACAAAGTGCAGCTGTGTTGCTGAGGTTGGTCTCTCAGCTCAGACCATCCCCCACAGTCCCCTAAGTGTTAGACAATAGGCGAATGTAGTTGCATCAGCTGTCCTTTTTTTTTTTTTTTTTGGTTTTTTTCGAGACAGGGTTTCTCTGTGTAGCCCTGGCTGTCCTGGAACTCACTCTGTAGACCAGGCTGGCCTCGAACTCAGAAATCCGCCTGACTCTGCCTCCCAAGTGCTGGGATTAAGGCTTGCGCCACCACTGCCCGGCCACATCAGCTGTCTTTAATGGAAGCTTTACTGTGTGATGTTTGTATTGGTTCCCAGCAGAGGATAAAGGGTCTGTAGCATTTTTATGGTGCTTGATTCATATTGCCAAATTATTTCCAGAAGGGTTGCAGGACTCTTGACTAGCAATTTGTAAATGCATGCCACGCTTGCTTCCATCTTTGGATGCTCTCTACATACGCACATACATACTTGCTTTCTTTCTACTGTAAAAATGTCTTTATTAGTATGTGGTGTACTTTTTTACTTTTCTTATGACACTTTCATCCATGTATGTGATGCACTTTGGTTGTAATCCGGTATCCTTACTAGCCCCTCCCATTCTCACTGGTCTTCTCTTCCAAATAGTCTACTTTGATGTTTTATAATCCAGATTCCAAATATATGAGAAATACTACAACACTTGTCTTTGAGTCTAGCTTACTTCATGTGACATCATTGCCAAGTCCATTCATTTTACTGAGGATATGATCCCATTCTTTATGGCCAACCAATACGTTGTGTGTATATAGTATAATCCACTCTTCTGTTACTGAGCATCTAGGGCAGTCCTACGACTCGGCTGCTTTGTGAGTAGTGCATGCAGTAGTTTTTCTGAACTACTTGTAAGTTACATGTATGATGTCCCTTCATCCTATTATTCCTGTTTTTCTAAAGAGTGGGTTTATATGACTGTTGTAATCGTCAGGGAAGTGTGATATTGACACACAATGTGTGGTTTACAAGTCGACCTCAAGATGTCCTTGTTTTTTAGTCTCAATCTGGAACAGTTGACTAGTACATGCCGGTCACCACCTTGGTACTTTAGAAGCATGTGTTTTATAGAATAACCCTGAATTTCTTTGTTGTGACAGCGTTCTGATTGTGGACTTGGCAGGAATGGTATGTATGGGATATCTATTGGTTGTCATAGCTGAGCTTTGTCATTTGTACGCCGTTTTGGTTAGGTTGCGCCTTTTCACCCGCCCACCCCCTTTTCTCAGTAGTTTCACTGTTTGGTTAATTTGTGGGAAGGTGCTTTGTAATCCTTCGAGCATCTTCCTCCTAGTAAGCTTGCCTCTGCTGAGTTCAGGATCTACCGATTCTTCTTTCCTATGGTTGTTAGAAAAGAATTTCCTATAGTTTATTAGGCGGCACTTAGTAACTGAGTGTTTTCCTTTTGTTTCCTTTTGTTTTGATAGCCCGATGGACTCTCCAGCGCCTTACAGCCTTTTCTTCCTTATCTTGATACTCAGATTTTGTCCTAGTCATTTAGTGAAGATGTGTGTGCAGCCCACCTTCTGTATCCTTTTTAGTACACACAAGGAGCAGTATGTAGACAGCTGCTGCTGGAAATGCTAACTAGATCAGGCTGTCTGCGGTTTGGATCCAAAGAGCGACACACTGAGAGGAGTACGGGGGGAGGGGGTTACAGAAGTGACTCAGTACTTGAAGAGAGGCTGTGGGAGGATGCAGATCAGCACAGGGTGGAGTGGGAGAATGCAACATGAGTAGTTGGTATATGACGTGTGACGGGGTTTCCTGAGCCTGAAGTTGGTAGTGGAGTAAGTATTAAGCACCAAACACTGAATTTCTGTAGGGGGGAGGAGTAACACGACTCCCACTGCTAATAGGAGGCTGAGGTTAGCAGTGAGATGACCAGTTAAATTATTGCACCATCCAATGGACCTGAAGACGTCAGTGGGGAGAGCTGCTGTAGTAGACTTAGAGAAAGTTCATGCTGTGGGAAGGATAAGAAGGGGAAAAGGGAAGAATGGGAGTTTAAACTGGGGGTGTTTGAAATCGAGGGAGGGGTTGCTCTGTTTTCTGTTTAAGATAGGTCCCAGAGCCTATAGGCACAGATAGTAATTCCAGCTAGTCAAAGAGCTGAGGCAGGGGAATTGTAAATTCCAATTCTGCCTGGGCGATTTGTGCAGCCTTGTCTGTGGCTGGGATATAGCTCAGTGTTAGGGTGCTTTCATGGCTTGCATAAAGCCCCAAGCACAGAACCCTAGGGAGGGACATACTTGAGTTTAGGGGGATAGAACACTTGAAGAAGGAAAGGTTGAAAGCAGTAATAATGAAGCAAAGTGTCTGAGTGATAGGGAATCCAGAACTCAGGCAAGTGAAGTAGTTAGGCATTTCAAAATGGCAGAGGGGCAAAGTGCACAACGATCTTTATAGGTAGATAGAACATTGACTAAAACATCTCTTCTGAAATAGGAAAAAAACCCAGAACATTGGGTCGGGTGGGACTGGACTTGAGTGGTAAATGCCTTTTAAAGTGGCAAGAATTAAGGGTAGAGTTGGTGATTAATGTTGAGGTCTGCTTGAGATGGAATATTTCAGTTTTAGAACACTAAGATTTGTGATTTAACCTGGTAAATGTTTATCAGTGGGAAAAGCAGAAAACAGTATTAGGAATTTTGTAGTCTGGCTAGTTTTTATTTATTTATTTAATGTGTGTGTGCTCTGTCTGCATATATACCTGCATGTCAGAAGGAAGAGGGCATCAAATCCCTTTATCCCACGTGGTTGCTGGGAATTGAACTCAGACTCTCTGGAAGAGCAGCCAGTGGTTTTAACTTCTGAGCCATCTCTCCACCACCGCTGGCACCACCCCTTTATGGTTGAAGATTGATGCCTGTGTGCGGTAAGGGACACTGAGGAGATGGTGGAGGGAGCCGCTGTTGAGTTATTGGACTGAAGCATCCGGGCTGAAGCTCTGAGATGTTCAGTATACTTGGCCTAATCCCAGCCCCAACCCTAACCATATATTATGTTCTGGCCCTGTAGTCCAAAGGGGGAAGCTGGGAAATGTAGTCTTTCAGTAGGAAACTCAGCTAGTACTATAGCATCTTACTTAGTCCCTCTTCTACCTTTGTTCCCTTGCACCTTTTTCCTCTAGTCACTTCAATTACTTAAAAAAAAAAAAAAAAAAAAAAAAAAAAATTAGCCTGCCTTTCAAAGTTCTGTGATGGTGTATGACAGTGTTTAAGACCAAATCTCTGTGGTCTGTGAGGTCCTGGGTAGCCTTGGCTGCTTCTCTTTCCCTAGCATTCCACTCTGGCAACTCTAACTACCTCCTCTCCCTTTGCCAGGACACGTGCTCCTGCCTTAGGGTCTTTCTGTTCGTTGTGAGTAGAATGTTCTTTACTCTTAAAGATTTACTTCCTGTCTTCATCAGGTCTTCTCTGACCAAATCATAAGAAACGTGGCCTCCATTACACCACGTTGTGGCAGCCTGCTTTATTTCTTCTCACTGCATTTGTGTGGGTCATTTCTGTCTGTCCCACACTAGATTTTTTTTTTTTTTTTTTTTTTATCCCTTCTTGATCTGGCCCCGCTCCCTCCTGCCCAAAGATTGATTGATTGATTGATTGATTTTTCATGTAAGCACACTGTAGCTGTCTTCAGACACACTAGAAGAGGGCATCAGATCTCATTACAGATGGTTGTGAGCCACCATGTGATTGCTGGGATTTGAACTCAGGACCTCCGGAAGAGCAGTCAGTGCTCTTAACCCCTGAGCTATCTCTCCAGCCCCAGACAGGGATTCTAAACAAGTGATTTAGGTATGCCATCCCTTGCTTAAAATCCTTCGGTTGCACTTAATTCCTTGTCTTAAAGGCCCTGTTATATTTTCACACCACCTCAGTGCTCAGAGTTCCAGGATCACATCCGCTCTGGTGTTTTGACCCTTTTATGAGCTCTGCCCCCATACCTGACAGCCACCTCTCTTTTCTGGGTATGTTTAAGTAGCAGAATCCTCCTCGTTCTTCAGGACTCGCTGAACTGTGTCCTGCTCAGTTAGGCATTCCTTCACCACGGTGATGAACGACGTGTCTTTATGTCACTTCCCATTTGGCAGTTACTCGGTTCTGTTTATACATCCATTTGTTAATACAGCTTTGTCTTTCTTTGCCAGCCAGATTTTAAGCTCATATAGATGGCTTTTAATTGTCTCTGTATGGAATGCTTTGATGTGTACTCTAAACGTATCAAGTAATAATGCACAGCCAAAGAGTGGGTCTGAATTTTAGATACATCTTCTCACCATCCTGGGGTACCCCTCTCCCGGCTTGGTCACGTTTTACCTAGGAATCAGATTACAAGTGTAGTTTAATAAATGCATTGCATTCAAGGGTACAGTGTTTCCCACTGGTAGCATAAAACAAGACATGTTATCCTTTTTCTTCTTCTGATACAGGGTCTCACTTGTGTAGCCTTGATGATTTGGAACTCCCTATGTAGACCAGGCTGGCCCCAGACTCAAATCTCCCTGCCTCTACCTCCCAAGTTCTGCCACTATGTCCAGCTACATTTTTACCTTCTGAAATCAATTCTTGATCATATTTGTTTCTTTCAGTCAAAAACCCAGGGCCTAATCTAGTGGCATACCCTGCAATCCCAGCACTTAGAAAGTAGAGACAGGAAGACCAGGAGTTAAAAGCCAGCTTAGACTACAAGGAAAGTTCTAGGCCAACTGGGGCTACACAGGGATACCCTGTCTCAAGTGACAAAAAATTTTCACTAGACCTAAGCCTGATACGGTGACATGCCTGTAATTGCAGAACTCAGGGAGCTTAATCAGGAGAGTTGTAAACTTACAGCTAGTATGTCTCAAGTATACAAAATAGAAAAGCTACATAAACGCACTGAGAAAAACCCAATTGAACCTTTGAGAAATGGGAACTGCACTGTATAAAAATAGCTGGCTTTTTTTTTTTTTTTTTTAAAGAGCCTTCTGTTTAAGGCCAGCTCTATAAAACAGCCAGGGCTACCCAGAGAAATGCTGTCTCTGTGTACAAACAAATAAGAGTGAGTCTTCCTCAGCCTAGATGGAGGCTAGAATCTAAGAAAACCATACTTGTTGTTTTATAAGATGGACCATGGGGCTTCCAGGGTGACTGGAGTATGAGGGAGACAGGTCAGAAAGAAAGGAGGTACTCAGAGAGCCCTAAGATTGTATGTAAACGATTCACTGTAGTTCTTATCTGTGTCTGATGCCTGTGTACAGGGAAGATATGAAGGACCCGTGTAAGGAAGAGCTGGGAAGGACGAGCAAGCCTGCAGCTGTCTTAGCTGCCGCAGAGAGGACATGCTAGAGGTTGGGTCCTACAGGTCCGGAACGACTGGGAAACATTTAGGCCTTTTTAATGAAGGACCAGGATCCAGACCAAGGGTTTAATTCACATCAAGGACAAAATGGAACAGAGCTGTCACAATGTGTAAACGAAGCTTCTGGGAGTTCAAAGTGGAGTGGTGGTAATTTGGAAGTATGTTAGAACCAAAGGTGACATTCCTAAGACTAAGGTCGTAGAATCTAGAGATACCATAATTTATACACAATGCCCTGCATAAAATTAAAAGTTATTAAACATGAGGGGACACAGAATCAAGAGAAAAAACAGTACCCCAAAAATGGAATTTCCAAACAAGGATTAAATTTTCCCTTACTGGGGATCAGTTGAACCCAGGGCTTTGTGCCTGCTAGGCAAATGCTCTACCTCAGAGTCACATCCCTGGCATTCCTTTTCACTTTGAGACAGAAGTCAGTAAATTATTCAGACTGGTCTTCATATTTTCTGGCCCCAGCATCCCGAGTAGGCCAAACAACAAGCCTGCCCCACCAGGCCTGGCTTGAACTTCAAAGATGTTATTAGAAATATATAGGTAATGCTAAGCATAGTGGTGCACACCTGTAATCACAGCACTTGGAGGCAGAGGCAGGTGGATCTTTGTGAGTTCGAGGCCAGCCTGGTCTACAGAGTTCTAGGACAGCCAGAGAGCTGCATAGTGAGACCCTGTCTTGAACCCCACCACTAAAAAGCAAAAACAAAATCATCAAACATATGTAAAATAAAAAGTTTACAGTGAGTGAGCAGAGACAAGTTTTAAGGTGAGTCACGGGGAATGCAGCAGAGGGGAGAGAGGAAGCACCCCTGAAATCCTAGAACTGTTAAAAAGTGTCTGAAAGGAAATGAAAAGTGAAACTGCCCTGGACAACAGATGGAGGAGCAGACTGCATGGTCAGGAGGAAGCCAGTGCCTCCAGGAGTGAACCGCTAGACTGGAGTGGAGGCAGACTGGGATGCAGGAAAGAGGGCAGGAAAGAACCGCAGACTACTCAAAACAGAGCTATCTGTCAATCGTGTCTTACGCCACGTGGAAGGGTTGTTTCTAGTGGTAGCCCATAGTAGGGGGTGGGCGAGAAGGTGGGATTCTGGGGTTCTAAGGATCTCTCTACTTGATGAGGTACAGTATCAACTCCAAGTGAACTATAGAGTCAAGTAGTATGTGTATTGTAATCTTTGGAGCAACCACTAAGACGTATATGTACACATACATACGTGTGTGAAAAGGGATATGTGACTAAAAGGTGAAAGGTAAAATTATATGTGTATAATGAAGAATAAAATTGGGCTGGAGAGATGGCTCAGCCGTTAAGAGCACTGACTATTCTTCCAAAGGTCCTGAGTTCAATTCCCAGCAACTACATGGTTGCTCACAACCGTCTGTAATGGGATCCAATGCACTTTTCTAGTGTGTGTCTGAAGACAGCTGCAGTGTACTCAAAAAATAATTTTTTAAAAAAAGGAATAAAATCAGGTACAACAAACAACAACATCAAAATTTTAAATCCATTCCAATAATTAAATGTCATTGGGTTTACTGTTTCAATTAAATGGCAAAGATTGTTAAAATCAGTAAGAAGTAATGCCCAACTACTTATATATACTAGACAGACACCTTTCATGTAAGCTGAGGAAGGGAACAAATAGGGTAGAAAAAGATTCAGTATGCAAAATATAAACACAGAAAGCTGGCACGGCTATGAGAATATCACATAGTGTAGACTTTGATGTAAGCCCTTTTGAAATGACATAAAACATAATTTATCAGAACCAGGAAGTGGTCCTAAATGTGGAAATGTCTAGTAATAGTTTCAGTGTTTATGAACACTGATCCAGCAAAGGGACACGGGACAAAAAGCAGTAATAGTTGGAGATTTTGACATTCTCCTCTCCATATTTGATAGAGCCAGGAGACAGGGTAGTATTAAGACTGTAGCAGATGTGGGCGACATTATAAACCAAAGCAGTGGTTTAATTGACATTCTAGAACGCTGTGCCTTAAAGCTATACAATACCTGCCCTGCCCTTTTGTGAGTGCCTATGCTGTATAGGTGCACGTTTGTGATCATGCATGCAGTGCCTAAAGGTGTCATTCTCAGGAACATGGTCTCATGTCCCTTGAGACAGTCTCTCTCATCTCTGCCTTGGTGATTACCAATCAGGATAGATGGATGAACAGAGAGCTGTAGAAATCCTCCTGTCTCTGCCTCCTCAGTGCTATGTTTACAAGCACGTGTTTACCATCCCTGGCATTTTTATGTGGGCTCGGGTGATTAAACTCAGGTCCTCATGCTTATGTGGCAAACTCTTTACCTACTGAGCCGTATTCACAAGCCCTGATTCTTTTAAACTTAACTGCCTCTGGGATGTAGTTAAAAATATTTTATATGCTCAGGCCCTAAACAAGTTGCACTAAATTTCAAAAAGCTAAGTATTGCAGTGTCTGTCACCACAGCAAGTCAGAATCAGAAGTCAACCTCGAAGCTGTTTAGGAAGAGTTCACAAGAATACTAGAAACTTGCAAATGGAATGTCATGAAAATAACATCAAGATTTGTGGAGTGTTCCAGATTCTCACCTGAAAAGGGGAAACTCAGGGTGACTCACGTGCTTTTATACAGGGACAACTTTATAAAGTAAGTAATCCAGAATCCTATTTTAAGAAGCTAGTAAAAGAGCACTCTAGAGGCAGAGGCAGAGGCAGGTGGATCTCTGAGTTCGAGGCTGTCCTGGTCTACTGAACAGGTTTCAGGACAGGACTATACAGAGAAGCTAGTACAAGAATGGTAAATAATAGCAAGTGCATAAGAAACACTGATATTGGCAGCAGAAATCAATAAAATAGAAAAGGGAATAATGATGCAGAAATGTATCAGTAAAAGCTGGTTCCCTGAAACAAAGTAACTGGTAAATGTCTAGCAGGGATGAGTTTCTTTAAAGGTTTTTAAAAAGAGTTAAGGAATGTCATGAACAGATTATGCCACTATTTTAGCAATTTAGACGAAACAGTCAGATGTCTTGTGCTAGAAGATTCCTGGGGCATGTTACCTTTTTAACATATTTATTTCAGCAGATGGTGAGTCAGGAATTGGCCATCTCCAAACTGGAAGTGCTTCAGAGTTTGGCCAGAAGGTGTTCTTTTGTTTTGTTTTTGTTTGCTTTTTGTTTTTTCTTTGTTTTGTTTTGCTTTTGTAGTTGAATCTGCAAGGGAGACACATTGGTTTGATTGGTTGCTGTTTGGGCAATTGCCTTACCTGGACTCTCCTGGTGAGCAGTTCAAGAGGAAGTAAAGAAGGCCCGATGGGTGGTTGGCAGAGCTTGTCCTCTTCCCTGTTTCCATGGTTTCTTTTCTGGCTCTTAGAAGTGCCCCAGTCTAATAGGTTCTCACTTAATTATTTTAGCATTTGAAAAAAATCACAATTTCCCAAAATCCATTCAAGGTGAAGTTTTTTAAAAAATCTGAATAGTCTTATATGTAGTAAAGAAATTGAATCCAAACAAATACGACTAATATGATCTTCAGCCCAAATGGTCTATTGGTGGATTCTGTTAATATTTAAGGAGAAAAGATGCTACCAGTACATAGACTCTTATGATACTAGCACAAAAAGCATTACAAGAAAATTTCAGGTCAATAGCCTTTATGAGCACAGACCAAAATAAACAAACAAACAAATAAATAAAAGTAAGCAAATAGATGAATAACCAATTGTATGAAAGTACTAGCAAATTGAATCCAGAAGTCTATAAAAAGGATGATACATCATCACCAAGAGATTTATTGCAGGAATTTTAGGCCAATTTAGTCAACCAATGAGGCAAGCATGTTAGCACATTCTTGTAATCCCAGCAGTCTAGAGGCAGAAGCAGGAGGAACAGTTCAAAGGTCATCTTTGACTACATATTGAATTCCAGGCCAGCTTAGGCTACATAAGATCCTGTCCCAAACAAAACAAAATAAAAATCAATCTAAAAAATTTGGCATGATAACAAAGTATATAATCACTGCAATAGATGTGGAAAAAGACATTTGAAAAAAATTCAACACCCATTCATGGAAAAAAACAACTTAAAAGGTAGATAAAAAGAGAGTGCCATTAATCTGACAGAGAGCATCTGTCAGTTTCTGTCAACTTGACAGAAACCTAGGCTGACTTACCTCCACTGAGGAATGGCCTCCAGGAGCTTGGTTTCTGTGCCTGTCTTTCTTAACCATGGGAAGTGCCCATCACACGTCAAGCACTACCACCCCTAGCCAGATTGCAAGTGTGAAACCAAACAGGCGCTACACTGTTGTTCAGAAGCCATGTTGTTGCACTTCTTACAAGAATAAGTTTCTGGCCAGGCGGAGCAGTCCTGTTGCAGGCCTTTGATCCCAGCACTCGGGATACAGAGGCAGGTGGATCTCTGAGTTGGAGGCCAGCCTGGTCTACAAGGTGAGTTCCAGGACAGCCAAACTGGTCTCCAAAAACCAGGAAAAAAAGTTTCTATTTCCTAAGCCTAACGTAGCCTACTGCAAACCATGTTTCTCACGCTCTGCTGAACCTGTAATCCCGTGATGTGTACCCACCAGGTTTGCCTTGCTCCTGAGCACCTGTGATGACTCCCCTTCCACACGAAGTGTTCTGTCACTTCTACCCCACAGCAGCCTTGAGCCCCGAGTCCCCACTCTTCTCTCCGGGTGCTTCTATCACACTTGTGTGCCCCACAGCAGCCTTGGGCCCTGAGTCCCCACTCTTCTGTCCGAGTTTGGCTGATAGCCAATCATCTCAACAGCTGTTTTCTACCGACTCTAACTCTTCCCCATATAAGGGATCTCAAAAGCCAATGAGGGGCTGCTCTCTGAAACCCCAACCTAGGGAGAGGCAGTCCTCTGGCCAGACTCCTGTGCATTTCTAAATCCAGTCTGCTTTGATCAAACAGCTGTGTTTTGCTTGTTTTGTTTTCTCAAGTCTAACAAGACCTAGAACAAAAAAGTCAGGATATCACATTCCTCCATGGTTTCTGCTTCCGTCCCAGCTTCCAAGTTTCTAAAGCCTTGAGTTTCTCCTGCCTTGGCTTCCCCTGCTGATGGACTTGAAAACTGGAGGCCAAATGAACCCATTTACTCTGTCAGTGTTTTCTCACGGCACCAGAAAGCAAGCCACACCCACATCTGATACCACGGTTAAAACGAGGCGCTGATTGTTTCCCACCAAGATCAGTAAGAAAGTTTGTCTGTTCCTGTCACCTTTTCATTCTGTTTTCTATTAGAGGCATTAGGCGACAAGGAGAGGAAAGGAAACAAAAGGCATAAAGACTGGGAAAACTATAAGGAAGAGAAATTAATAAATGTGGTAACCATGGCGGGAAGAAGTAAGATTCTTCATAGGTGACACGATTGCCTACCAGAAAAGCTTAAGAAATCTATACAAGTTACTAGAGCTAATAAGTGAATTTAGCAGTGTACCATGATACAAAGTCAACAATCAAAACCCACTTGTATTTCTGTATGGTAGCAACAACTTGAAAATAGGAATTCAAGAACAATTCCATTTACAGTGGTATTAAAAAACATAAATAGAGTCAAGTTAATGTGACATATAAAAGATTTGTACCTTAAAACTGTAAGGTGTGGCTGAGAGAAGCCAGAGACCATGTTCATGGAGAAGACTCAGTCCTCTGATTTCTTCTGTAGGCTCAGTGCAGTCCTGATAGAAATCCAGCAGGTAGTTATTTGGTTTTGTTTTTCTGTTGACCTGTTGATTTGTATTGGCTATGGAAATGTAAACAACCTGGCAGGGCCAATACACTCTTTATAATGAGAAACAAGTTTGGGGGACTCAGTACTACCTGATTTCAAGATTCATTTGCAATCTGCAGTAACCCAGGGAAAGTGGTAGGTCCTGTTATAAATGTCAACGAACAGAGACAGACAGAAGAGAGTCAGAAATGGATCTACACAAGTAAAGTCACTTTTGTCTTTTTTTTTTCCCCCTGATAAAGGTCCCCAGGCTATCAGAGGAGAAAGGACAGGTTTTCAGCATATGTGAGAGTACAATTACATGTCTGGGAAAAGTTGCTTTAGTCTTCCGTGTTATAGCAAAAAAGTTAATTTGAAATAACCATAGAACCAAGAGTAAAACTAAAGTATACTCTCTCTAAAAGAAGTGTTGAACAACTTCCAGAGTGGGTGTGCTGGATAGTTTTAGGTCAATTTGACACAAGCTGAAGTCATCAGAGAGGAGGGACTCTCAATTAAGAAAAGCATAAGATTGGCCTGTAGGCAGTCCTGTAGGGCATTTTCTTTTAAAATTTTTTTTCATTATTGCTCTTTTTTTTTTTTTTTCACTTATTCACTTTACATCTCACTCACTGCCCCCCCCCCTTCCCTACTCCTCGGAGCAGTTGGGGGCCCCACTGGCTATCCCCCAACCCTGGCATCATATCAAGTCTCTGGCCTCTCCCACTGAGGCCAGACAAGGCAGCCCAGTTAGAAGAACATATCCCACATAAACAATAGCAATAGCTTTTGGGATAGCTCCCGCTCTAGTTGTTGAGACCCACATGAAGACCAAACCCACACCCGCTTCAAACGTGCAGGAAGGCCTAGGACCAGCCGGTGTATGCTCTTTGGTTGGTTCAGTCTCTGAGAGCCCTAAGGATCCAAGTTTGTTGACTCTGTTGGTCTTCCTGTGGAGTTCCTATCCCGCTGGCCAGTCTTTCCCTCAACTCTTCTTTAAGACCTGGTGGTGGTGTGGCGGTGGTGTGTGGCACCGCCAGGTCCTTAATTCCAGCACTTGGGAGGCCAAAGCAGGGGTTATCGGAGCTCTCTGAGTTTAAGGCCAGCCTAGTCTATAGATCGAATTCCAGGGCAGTCAGGGCCACATAGAGAAACCCTGCCCGGAAGGGAAAACAAGGTTAAAGATTACTGCAGGACCCAGCTGATCTGCGGAAGAGGTAACGGGTGTTTCTGTTTTTCGAAACTCATTGAACTGAGTGCACTTCAATTGTGCGCACTTTACAAATATAAACCCACCACGCGAAAACTGCGCCCAAACCTCAAAGCAGTTCCCAAGGTACTTTGAGTCCCTAAGGATCAGTGGCTGTTTAGGGTTAGAAACGAAACTAGATCTCCGCCCCTCAGCGCCCTGAGGCAATTTCGATTTCCAGGCGCTGGCGGAGCAGCTGTTTCATACCAGCGCCTGGGAAAGTCCCCACCGCGTTCAACCCGGGCGGATTTGGGGGAGCCAGGGCGCTCATCGATCGCCGGGAACCACAGAATGACAGCTGAGCAGCGGCAAAATCTGCAAGCATTCAGAGACTATATCAAGAAGATTCTGGACCCCACCTACATCCTCAGCTACATGGGTTCCTGGCTCCAGGATGGTGAGTGGTCCCCAACTGGGCCTCTCAGGTTCTCCACCTTAGGAAGGGAAAACACTCAAAAACAATTGGAGGCTCTG
>CM052702.1:43575420-43596400 GCA_028551405.1 Uromys caudimaculatus | reverse complement strand
ACACTAGCCTTCTAGACTGCTGTGTGCCTCCCGTTGTCCTGTCATGAGAGATTGAGAAATAAGAATGTGCCGACCCCACCCTAAGGAGCAAGGCTTTGGGGCTGGGGCCAAAGGTGGAGGTGAGGGCCACATGAAGGAAGAGGATTGACACACATTTCTGTCAAAGGATGTTGCTGACAGGACGTCCGTGGAGGAAAACTTTCCGCAGATTCCGTGTGTTTAAGAGTTTAACCCAGGCCGGGCGGTGGTGGCGCACGCCTTCAATCCCAGCACTTGGGAGGCAGAGGCAGGCGGATTTCTGAGTTCGAGGCCAGCCTGGTCTACAGAGTGAGTTTCAGGACAGCCAGAGCTACACAGAGAAACCCTGTTTCGGAAAAACAAAAACAAAAAAAAAAAAAAAAAAAAAAAAGAGTTTAACCCAGTTCAGTATAGCTTTGGGGACTTGATTGGTGGATAATAGACTCTTTGTAAATTGCACTGGGTGCTTCCATCTGAATAAAAAGACTTCCCCTATCCCCACCCCCACCTCAAGGGAGAAGGGAGGGGCTGTTTGAATGGGGTGACCGAGGAGGACATCTGGCAGCGACTTTTCATTTTGCAAGTTAAAGCCTAGAGGTCTTTCCTGGTGTTGGACTGTGGTGGAAACTGCAGGTTAATTCCGGTGCTCTTGTGTTCCGAAGCCTAACAGGCTATGCAGTGCGGAGTAAAAGAACACTACCCAGGGTTACCCACGCCCTGTTGTGCTAGAGAGAAGCAGGAAAAAATCCTAAGAACTGGAGTGGGGGGGGGGGGAGGCTTGAAGAAAGGAAACCCACCCAAGACATCGCTTAGCCCCAGGGTCACTTGCCTTCTACTTCTTCAATCTTATCTTTAGTCATTTATGTTAGCACACAAAGTAACTAGTTTCAGAACTGCAGTTCAAACATTGCTCTGGTTCTTACTTATTCCCCTCTTCTGTTGCTCTTCCACCCTCTTTACCGTTCCTCTCTGGATGGTTTCCCTTCCTCCTGGAAATGGTACCCAGTTCTGCTTTCTTTTTAACAGGCGTCCATCTCTCTCTCCCCCTCCCCATTTAAGCTATCACCCTTCCCTCTCAGGATGCCTGTTTTAGTTTCATGAATTTTAGGTTGTTTTTAGTTCTGTGACTTTTTTAAAATTGTGGATTATGTTGAACTTGTACATTGTTCTTGGTACTAGAGCCCTTTGCACAGTACTGATTCTACCCATTTTGGGAGATCTTTCACTCTTCTAGTGTCTTCAAGAATTTTTTTTCCCACCCCTGTCTTAGAAGTTTGCATTGTAGTGATCTTTCACCTCTTTGGTTAGAGTTTGTTGTTATTTGCTTGTTTGTTTGTGTGTTTGAGGCTATTTTGAATAGAACTCTCCCTTCCCCCATGTCTTTCTCCTCCAGGTTGTTATTGGTATGTAAGTAAGCTACTAGTTTCTGTATGTTTATTTTGAATCCTACCTCTCTGGTGAATCTTTTTATGAGAGCTAAGAGTTTGTGGTAGAGTCTTTGGGGCCTTTATAGGATTGTATAGGAATCATTTGACTCATTCCTTCCTAATTGTCTCACTTTTATTTATATCTCGTCTTACTTTTCTAGCCAAGACTTCAAGCGCTTTCTTGACTAAGAATGGAAGGGACAGGCACACTTTGTCTCATTCCAGACCTTAGAAGAAACACTCTCAGTTTCCAGTATAATGTTGTCTGTAGGTTTGCCGTTGTCTATGCAAAAACAAACAAAAACAAATCATAAGGAAGCATAAAATACCAAATAGCCAAGGCCACCATTAGCAGAAAGGACAGTGCACTCCAATCAGATTGGCTACTTATCAAAGAAACAAATAACAACCAGTATTCACGGATATGGAGGAAAAGGAGCCCTTTTTACTGCTCTGGAGGATATAAACTCCTGTAGCTGCTATGCGAATCACTATGGAGGTTTCTAAAAGAAACCTGCAAACAGCACTTTCTTAGTTTCTTAATAAATATATTAGTGGGATTTATAAAAAAAATTAGTTTATCAATATTTAAAAAGATATAGACAGTTTTCAACGGAGTAAGAATCACTGAGAGGCCACACATGCAAGTTTGTACTCTATTAAATGAGAGTCCATTGCCTGGCAGTGGTGGCGCACACCTTTAATCCTAGCACTTGGGAGGCAGAGCCAGGCAGATCTCTTGAGTTTGAGGCCACCCTGGTCTACAGAGTGAGTTCCAGGACAGCTAAGGCTACACAGATAAAACATGTCTCAAAACACTGAAAGAAGAGAGAGAGAGAGAGAGAGAGAGAGAGAGAGAGAGAGAGAGAGAGAGAATATCAACCTCTCACAATCTGTAAGCTTTCTCAGATGTTACACTACACAAATCCTTAGCAAATGTTATAAAGCACAGCTTAAATAAATGTGTCCTTTTATTCACAGGCTCAGAACCCCAGGAACTGATTTAACTCTTTCAGTTTCTACATCTGTATGATGTGAGTAACAGTGACGTCAGGAGATTTTGAGAATCAATTAGTGACAGATATTCTATATCCCCAGAATTAATAATGGAACTTTAAAAAATTACTTAGATAATTTCAAAGCGTCATATTTTGGGATCAAAGGAAGGCCTGGTAGATTAAAGCACTTTCTACCGAGCCTGACAACCTGAGCTTGATGCTAAGGACCTACAAGGTGGAAAGAGAGAACCAACTCTCCACACATCTGCCATGCCACACAGATGCAACACACACACACACACACACACACACACACACACACACACACACACACACACACACACACACACACACGACACACACGATACACAGCTCAAGTGGATTGTTAACTCAAAAGAATGAAACTAAGGCATTAGTGACGTTGACTATTATAAAACAAAACACTGCAAACAAAGGACAATAGCAACCAGAAACAGTAAGAGCCAGAAAATCCCCAAGAGAGCAAATCAGCTAAAATAAAGAGCAAAAATTTAAAGATGCCTCTCTAAGGATGGAGCTAATATGGTTTCTGCAGTCTTACTGCAGAAAAGTTGCCTAATGTTTTCATATTCCAGAAGGTAGAAAATCAACCTTTTCCTAAAACACAAAGGATTCTTACAAGTTGAGTTTTTTTTTTTTGTTTTTTAAATGAGTAAACAACTCTTTCAAAAGAGAGCGTGTGGGATGTAACAGGAGATTTGGTTTAAAACATGTGATGAAAAGGGCTGGAGAGAGGGCTCAGGAGTTGAGAGAGTACTGGAATCCAAATGAAGCTGTCTATAACTCCAGCTCTAGGGTATCAGACACCTCTTCCCATGCTCATACCCACACAAACACTAAATATACACACAGTTGTTGTGATGCCTATTCCTGGTTGTCAACTTGACTACATCTGGAATGAACCAAAATCCAGAAATGGAGGGCACACTTGTGATCCAGATCTTGAGGCTAGAAGACACAGGTTTCTGACCTGGATCTTGACATGGGATGACACATACTTTTGATCCAGACTTTGAGGCATAGTGCCCATGAAAAGTTTAGGCCCTTGCAAGGTAGTATACACCTTTATTCCTAGGAGAGAGAGGCAAGCAGATGTCTGAGTTCAAGGCCAGCCTGGGACAGAGCAAGTTCCAAAGTAGGCTGGCCGGGCAGTGGTGGCGCAAGCCTTTAATTCCAGCACTTGGGAGGCAGAGGCAGGCGGATTTCTGAGTTCGAGGCCAGCCTGGTCTACAGAGTGAGTTCCAGGACAGCCGGGGCTACACAGAGAAACCCTGTCTCAAAAAACAAACAAACAAACAAACAAACAAACAAAAAAAAAAAAAAAGAAAGGTGTGGCCTTGTTGGAGAAGGTGTGGCCTTGTGGGTGTGAGCTTTAATACCCTTACTATATTGGATAACCCCCAATTAAGTGCTTTCTTTTATAAGGGATGCCATGTTCATGGTGTCTCTTTACAGCAAAAACTAGTGCCTAAGAAGCACTCATTGCATTTCTATTCATAATAGCCAAATGGCAGACACAGCCCCAACGCCTCTTGACGGTTGCACGGACATGCGCAGTGTGAGATATCCATGCAATGGAATTTCGTTTGGCTTGTCAAATTCTTATAGTATGGCTTTTTATTAAAGGAAAGAGTGATAGTGTGTACAAGATGAATGAACCTTAAAACATGTTAAGTGGAGGATGCCAGTTGCAAAGACCACATGCTACTTGGAACCATTTGTGTGAATGTCCAGATGAGAGCAGGGACTGTATCTCCGTAGGAGAGCACTTGCCTGCGAGTCCTGAAACATCCTGGTTAGTAAAAGCAGAGAAGTTGGTTAGTGGCAGTCATGAAGGGAGAGGGAGAGAGCGATGCTAAATGGGTAAACAGTTTCTTTTTATTTTGATTCAATAGTAGTGATGGAGTCCCAACTCGAATTCCATCACAGTTTTCACTTGAACAGATTTGACTGTTTTCAGTAGGTTTACTGTTGATGGAGATTCCCTAAATGAGAGCTAAGGTAAAAGGTTCTCCCTCTGCTAGTTCTTTCACATGCCTTCTTTGAGTGGTCTGGGCCACTCCTAATCTCTAAGAATATGCTGAAAACACACTGGTAACTGGCTCCCTCCATGGGAGTTTGTACTCCATCTGCTGTGGAAAAATTTGGATCTAAGAGGCTACAGGAGGACAGTGCGTTATACCCCAGGCACAGAGTTAGCATGTACATTCAAAACGAATACCATTTTAAAAGTAGCAGCTGCAAGCATCTCCTGTCACCTGGTCTTAACTGGTTTTTTTAACTCCCCCCCCCCTCTTTCCACTTTTCTGCTGTGTTTCTTTTACTCTCTTAGGAAAAATTGGAATGAAAGACCACAAATGTACTTGTAATTCAAAGTGCTTGCTGTGTCTGCTCTACTCGGTTACTGTTGCCATGGGGCATTCTTTCCCACCCTTACTCTCTTAGTCCTACAGTTGCTTCAGAGTTTTGAAGAAGAGGAAGCCTTTCTCCTTCCATGTGACACTCTCCACTGTGACCTCTGCTTACTGTGGGGAACTTGGGTGGGGGATGAGAGTGAGCACAGATGGATGAGTGGAGTCTGTTGCTTCTCCAAAGTCCTTCTGGCTCTGTGACTTGTTATGACTCCCAACCCCACATGGGGAGGTCTGGTCTGTTTTATCTTCCAGTGACTAGTGCTTCTGCAGGCTGCTCACTTCTCCATGCTTCTGTTTGCAGATGAGGTGCAGTGTATTCAGGCTGAGAAGAATAACAAGGGCCCAATGGAGGCCGCCTCACTGTTCCTCCAGTACCTGTTGGAGCTGCAGACGGAGGGCTGGTTCCGGGCCTTTTTGGATGCCCTGTACCATGCAGGTTGGTTCCTTCTTCTTCCTCACAATTCAGAGTTCTTCACTCTGCTGCGTCAGATGCTGAGAGGAGAAAAGCAATTCCTTCTGTGGTATCTGTGTGTGCCTCATGCCTCATTGAGGAAACATAAAGATTATTTTGAAGCAGATGAGAGAATGGTTTATCCCAGAAATACCCAAAGCAATCTACAGAGTTGTATCTATAGGAGAGGTGACAATAGTACTAGCATGCCAGTATCTTTCAAGAGGAGAACGAGAAAATTAGCTTTATAGTGTTTACACAGTGCTCCATAGTACTGCCGTGAACGATGTGAACATGTCTATAAATGATAACCCAGCTGAATTGTAGGCATGCAGTATTTAAATTTGAATATTATAAACTATAGTTGCTATAAAGTTCCACAGGAGTCAAACTAAACATATAGGGAAGGAAACTGGATGGTGGCCCTGGTTGACCCGTCCTGGGACGTATGCTCCATAAACCATCCCTGTCTGACTGAGGTCAGTGTCCTGTGGTTTGTGAGGCAGTTCCTGGACCCTAACACTTAGGTGGTTCCATTTCTTGCCTCTCTGCGCTCCAGCTTACTCACGGGTGAAAGGAGATGAAGAAGACTTCTTCGGTGTTACAAACAGTGAGCAAGAAAATGTGTCAGTCCCAGTGAATGTAAGAAACACCTAAGAAAAGAAAACCACCAGGTTTCTCTTGTTTTCATTGTAGTGGAATGTTTACAGACAAAGAACATTTGTCAGCTGGCTGTGGAGGAGCACACCTTTAATCCCAGCTCTGGGGAGGCAGAGGCAGGCAAATCCCTGAGAGGTCCACTAGTCATGGCTGGCCTCTCCGCTACAAGAAAGCTAACGATCACATTCTAACACAGGTGTATTAAATTAATATGATATTGTTAAAGCAAACACACTGCCTTTCTCAGTTGGGTGCTGCTGCCCCTCGGGAAGCCACACATTGTCAATGTATAAAAACTAATCAGCAGTTGTATAAAAATGCTTTTTTTTCTTTTTAATTAGGTAAAAGGGTTTAAATGCCATTTATTATAAAACTTGGTTTTCTGCTATTTCCAGGATTAGTAGTTGACATATTATTTCTATTTCTTGCCTTATTATATACCATCACTGGGACATATTATCTAGTGTGCATCGCAGTGATGCATGCTTATCTTACCTGTTCATTTAGTTTTAAAGTGTGTGTGTGTGTGTGTGTGTGTGTGTGTGTGTGTGTGTGTGTGTCTGAGAGTAGGCATGCATTTGTGAGTGCATTGCCTAGAGGCCGACATTCCCCTGGAGCTGGAGTTCCTGGCAGTTGAGGCTGACATGGGTGCTGGGACCTGACCCCAGGCCTCCGAACCAGCCATTATAACCTTACTTGCTGAGCCTGTCTTCATCTCCGCTCTTCCCTAACACTTCAAATGGCTCAGCAGGAGACAAAGAGAAAGGTAAACTCAGCTGTGGATTATTTTCCTCTTATGTAGCTAGCCCCTGTCAGAGAAGCATTGTTTCCCTTTGGGGGGCTCTAACTAATCTGAGTATTATATTTAAGACCTTGTCTCTTAAGTAAAAATGGCACAGCTAACTTTTACTGTGAAATTATATGAGGTTTACTACGAAAACTCTTGTTTAGGCAAGAAAGGGAATTTTAAAACATCTGTATTGGGACATAAATGGTCAGACATCTCTGCAGATGAGGTGCTTTGTGTGTACAACCCTAAGAGTTTCATAAAGGAATGGTCCATACTAGTAAACTCAGAAAAGGCTCAGAATATAAAGCCACTCTCCTCAAATAGGCTGCCAGTTTATGTATTAACAAATAATGCAAAAAGATTTTAATCAAGTGATTCCTTTTTTTTTTTAACTGTAGGAACTATCTTTCATTGGGGGAGGGTTCATCTTGGCCACCGCCTTCCTCATGGCTGCCGGCACATTGCTCAGCTCCTCCCGCTTTCTCTTGGCGTGGATGTGCGTTGCCACCCTCTTCCCAGATCCTGTCCCGCACGAACTTGGTGTGCTTGGTGATGCGCTCACAGCACTGGCTGTGTCATGGCTTGCTGACGTTCTTTGTCACCTTGTGGCCCTTGTTGAGGCCCACGGCCATGGGGTAATGCACGGCCATGGCTGTAGCTCTCCTATGGTGGCTGGGACAGGAAGAAGTGATTCCTTTTATAACAACACTGAGAACTTTAAATAAAGTTAGGAATAAGCACAGCTAGCTGGGCAGGGGAAGGACCTGTGACCTGAAGACCATAAACCACTTCTGAAATGAACCATAGGGATGCAGACATGAATGACATCTTACATTCATGAATTAGAAGTTGGACTTACCACTAAGATGTAAATGTTTGCATTGCTGAGATGACTCAGCAGTTAAGAGCACTGGCTGCTCCTCCAGAGGACACCAGTTATTTCTCAGCTGCCACACAGTGGATCACAGTCATTTATAACTCCCATTCCAAGGGGTTCGATGCCTTTCCCAGCCTCTATGGCATTGCAAGCATATGGTGTACATACATATATGCAGGCAAACACCCATACACATAAACGAAGATGAAAATAAAAGATGCCAGTACTAGCCAGAGTAAGCACAGTAATACCTTTCAAAATGCCAAATGGTGGCGGGAGGATTGTTTGTTTATTAAACAGGAATAGAAAATTTTACTCGAAAATTCATATGCAATCTCAATATACTTCAAATGGTCAATATGGTGAAAAGAAAAACACACTTGGAAACCTTGGCGGACTTATACTTCCTGCTTTTAAAACATATCACAAAGCTACAGTAGTCAAAACAGTACAGAACAGTCATAAAGCCAGATAATTAGACCATTAGCCCAGAAGTAAACTCTGAAGGATATGGCCAAAGGTTCTTCCACAAGGGTAGCATGACCACCTAGAAGGGGAAAACCAGCCTCTTTAGTGTGAAAACACATTGGGGTAAGCGCATATACATATGGGAATGAGCGGTATCCAGCATCATCGTGTGCTCTGGTGTGAATTTGAAATGTCCCCATCACATTTATGTTTTGAGTGCTTGGTCCCCAGCTTGTGGGGTTTTAGCCTAGCTAGCTGAAGTAGTGTGTGTGTACTTTCATGTGTGTGTGCACACAGACATGAGGGGACTTTTATGCAGCCCAGAGGCTGACATTCAGTGGCTTCCCCAGGAGCTCCCCACCTTATGTTTTTGGGAATGGACCTCTCATTGGACCCAGAATTTACCCTTTTGGCTAGGCTGGCAGGGATTGTAGGGTTGTGCTGCTGCACCTGGCTTTTTACATGAGAGCTGGGGAGAGGAACTCAGGTCCTCGGGCTTGTGAGGTGAGCACTTTAGTCACTAAGGCACCTTCCTGGTCCTGGAGCTACTTTGATTGTTTTGGATTTGGGGTATGTAAGGGAGAAAACCATTGTCTTCCCAGGCTCTTGAATGAATAAATGTGGGTGTTAGAGGCAGGCAAGCCTGGTGGTTCTGTCTAAGAACCTGAGAGTAAGGCGTTCTTGGATCTTTTTAGTTGGAAGTTGTTTTCCTTCCTTATCGATTTGCTCGTTGACTTTTCTTGGAATGGTGTGAAAGGAAGCACTTTTCAAGGGCAGGATGTGCCGGCAGTGGTGGCACACGCCTTTAATCCCAGCACTTGGGAGGCAGAGGCAGGCGGATTTCTGAGTTTGAGGCCAGCCTGGTCTACACAGAGAAACCCTGTCTCGGAAAAAAAAAAAAAAATCAAGGGCAGAATGTAAGTTCATATTTCCTCTTATCTTCTTTACTGTTTTCTCCTGAGAAGATCAAATGATGAATCTGACTAATTTAAAAGTAAATTGAGGCCCCAGGAGGCTGCTCTGCGGTTAAGAGCACTTGCTGATCTTGCAGAGGACCCAGATTTGGTCCCTAGACTCACATGATGGCTCACAACCATCTGTAACTTCCGTTCCAGGAGTCTGACACTCTCTTCTGCTCCCCGAAGGCACCAGACACACTCATGGTACACAGACACGTGAAATAAAATAAAAATAAATAAGTTGTGGGTTGCTGTTGAAGTGCATGGAGGGGCATTTTGAAGATTTTATCCTAAGGTCAAATGCAAGGCCTCATATCTGTCCTTAGGACTTTACCCTGAAAGATAATGAATTTTAGGAGACCTAAACTGTTGGGTACCAAAAATGAATATTACTTCCGTTTTGGAAAATCATGAATAGCTGTGTTAGTTGATTTTAACTACTGTGAGTAAATGCCCAAGGAGATAAAAAGCAGAAAAATGAGAGCCAAGTGGATCTGTAGCTTCTGCAACTATGTGTGATGAGGCAGGGCACCATGGCGGGAGCATGAGTGAAAGAAAGCAGCCCTTTCTGGTGGGCAGGTGGCAAAGGGTACCGGACAGGGGCCTCAGACAAGATGCATCCCTCAAAGCACATCTCCAGTGACTCACTTCTGCCAGAGAGGCCACGGTTCTCAGTCGTTCCTTCTGTATGAACTCAAGGTGCTGCCAGTGATGGCGCCAGGACCTGCATGGTGTGGTCACCTCTAAAGACCTCCACCAGCTGGGTCCAGGCCTGCAACCTGTCAGCCTCACGGTCTGGCTCCCCAGACTGTCCAGTGACTGAGGCCATTTGCAGATGGTTTTGAATTTCCTTGTCATTTATTCAAACAGAATTCCTATGATTTTAATGTCAAAGCATTTTTATGTTGGATTCACTTAAGAAATCCCCATTTCTCTTTCTTTTAAGGTTACTGTGGACTTTGTGAAGCCATTGAAAATTGGGACTTTCAAAAAATTGAAATGTTAGAGGAACACAGATCACTTTTGAGACGTTTAGAGCCGGAATTTAAGGCCACAGTTAGCCCAACAGATATCCTTTCTGAAATATCCGAATGTTTGATTAACCAGGAATGTGAAGAAATCACACAGGTAAACCAATGCCAGGTACTAAATTTGAAGAAAAAATGCTGAGACATTGGAAATGCCTTTGTTTTCTGTCTTGTTTTAGGCGCAAAGATAATTGAAACCTGTAAAAGCTCTCACCTAGAAGACATAATGACTAGAATAGAATTTTTAAAGAGAATGGGATAATTCTTGTGCTAGACTATTGGAAAATTAACCTATTTGCAGTTAAAGTTGCCCCCTTACTTTTTCTTTAAAAAGCATTTTATTCACATGCGAATCACACAAACAGTGCAACAGATAAAAGGAAAAACATGCCAGGCTCTTGGGTGTAGATGCATTTATTACACTCTCTCAATCACACAATTTCACAGGGCAGTTCATTTAGCTTCTCTAAGTGTCTGGTTTTTTTCATGTCTAAAGTAAGAAAAATGTACTTTATTAGCATGCTCTTAGGGTTAAATGAGTTATCATGCACAAAGTGTGTATGTCAGCTTGATGCATAGCAATATATACACAATGCATTTTAGTTATCATTAGAAATAAAAGTCACAGAATACCTGCTTTGAAAAAAGCCTGCTGCTGTGTTGTCAGGCATTTCCAGATGGCCCTGTATGCTGACACATCCTTAGGGTGAGTGGTTAGCGTCTGGGCTAACTCTCTAGCCCGGGATTGCTGATGGTAATGGATATGAAGACTCAGAAGATTAGAACATTTGCCTTGGCATATTGAGAGCACATGATGAAGGACGAGGGTGAAGGAAAGAATATCTTAAAAGCTAGTGCTGGGTAGGGCAAAAATGATGCTAAGACCTACTCAACTCTACTTCACAGTGATTTCAGTCTGCTTGTGCAGATGGTTCTTCAGCAGAAGCTTGTGAGGAAAGGCTGGGCCGACTGATCAGTGTGGTGCATTTGTCTCCCCCAGATCTGCTTCACTAAAGGGAGGATGGCAGGTGCGGAGAAGATGGTCCAATGTCTTATCAGATCCGATAAGGAGAACTGGCCAAAGGTCTTGCAATTTGCTTTGGAGAAAGACAACAGCAAGTTTAGTGAACTATGGATTGCTGATAAAGGTGGGCTGCTCCAAGAAAGAGCTCAAGACCCTGCTGTGCCTCTAACAGTTCTCCCGACTTTACTCTCCGTCAGAGACAGATCCGAAGCTGTATCCCTAGGACACAAGCAGTGGGAAGCTGAATTCTGGGCGGAAGGGAGCTACATATCATGAAATTAACCCGCCCAGGTCAAAGAATTTGGGGGAGGAAGAATAAAGGCTTCTAGCCCAAATTTAAGTTATCAGAGAAATAGCTTGAGAATTTCAGATCTAAAGGTTCAAACTACAAGACTTATCTCCCTATCAGAGTACAGGCAGAACGCTATTGACTGGTTCTCTTGCCCGGAAGCCATCTTGACCTGAACAGAGCAAGAGTAAACAAAGATTTGCTGTGATTAAGCCAACCTCATTTGACTTCCGGAAACTCACTTCTTGCTTTAAACCAGTCTTTGATAAATTCCTGAGTTTCTAGTTTCAGTTCTCGGCTAGATTTCCTTAGAACATAAATTATTCCAGAAACTGTCTATATTGTTGGTCAGAGCTGAAATCAAGAGTGTCTCTTTAGAGTGCTCAGGAGTGACTCTCCTGCGTTATCACTGTGAGCTATCGAGCAGGGAGGGGCTCCGAGATGCATACTGCTAATTGCCGCAAGTTCCACACTTGGAGTCACCTAGTTCCAGGTGACACCAAACTGAACTGCAAACTTAAAATGATGCTTGCAGTTGTTTTAAGCTGTGAAAGTCGGGCTGGTGAGATGGCTCAGTGGATAAGGTTCCTGTCACGGAGCCTGAAGACCCGCGTTCAGTGTCTACAGCTACGTGATCGAGAGAACCAATCCCCAAACAGTGTCCTCTGCCCTCCGCACACTCACTGTGTCATGTGTGACACACACAATAAACAAATCCATTTCAGAAGTAAATTAAATGTTAAGAAAGTGCAAGGCCATAGTTGTAAGAGCTCAGTGGAAATTTAGATGTTTAGTGTTAGGACTTTTTGGGGCTTCCTCAACCCAAACCATAATCATATTACATTAAGAGTCTAAGCCGTTAATTATGTTTATGTTTGCTTGTTTACCACAAAGGTTTCAAAAGGGTTGAAAGTAAGACTGTTGAGGATGATGGAACGGAGACGTCCAGCATACAGATTTTCATTCAGGAAGAGCCAGAATGTCAGAATCTCAGTCAGAATCCCGGGCCTCCTTCAGGTACCAAGCATCATTTGCTCTTGTCCATGATGGTGTTTGCCCAGCACTTTGATGCCTTTTGAAAAATCTTTGGTGGGGCAATAGAGACCTTATAATTAGAATCCCTGTTCCATCTTCCACGGCGTCTGCTGCTTTTACAGCCTCCGACCCCAAGTATGTATGCCTTCATTTGTACAGTGTTCCCAGAACTTCAATGTCCGTGACATCCCAAAGCAGCCTTTCTCTCTAAAGAATACTTCTGTTTATGAGCCACTGGTTCAGTCTCTTCCCAGGACCCCAAGTGAATGAGGTGGCTGTGTGCCCACTGTTTGCAGCCTCGGTGTGAGGGCTCACAATAGGTTCTCATACTCATGGGACGAGGGCCCTAATGCTCCTTGAAATACATCTTCATCATAAAGAGATCAGAAAGTTGTAAGACATACCATAACAAAATATTTGTAAAAAATATATCAGGAAGGAAGTAAGATAAATAATGTTAAAAGATGTGAATTTTTTTAGAGCAATAAAAAAAAAGATACCTTATAAATGATGTCAGCAACTGAATGGCACAGGTTTCTGTAGTCCTAGAGATACGGATTGATTTATATGTTCAGACACACAGTGATCCCTAATGCCTTTTAAACAAAGGCTATTTTCTTCACCTAGAAAGTCTTTCTTTACAGTGGGAAAGTTAGACACACTAGGTTATTTCAGTCTTTTCTGTGTCTTGACACTTGTATGCTGACCCATTACTGAGATAAAGCTTCAGATCACTAAACCTGGTTGTGCTGAGCATACTGACCCATTACTGAGATAAAGCTTCAGATCACTAAACCTGGGTGTGCTGAGCGAGAATACCATTGGGGGTTCCGAAAGCACACAGCATGGCTCCTACTCACTAAGAAATTGCTTTGAGAATCTGGTGCTAACAGCTGGTTTTCCTCAGCTGGTTTTGATGATCTGTTCTTCTTTTGTTCCAAGTTCCTTTTTCTTGATAAAGTTTCCATGATTAAGAAAGAATTCACAGGGCTGGAGAGATGGCTCAGCGTTTAAGAGCACTGACTGCTCTTCCTGAGATCCTGAGTTCAATTCCTAGCCACATGGTGGCTCAGGACCATCTGTAATGAGATCCAGTGCCCTCTTCTGGTGTGTCAGAGGACAGCTACAGTGTGTGTACTCATATACATTAAATAAATAAATAAATTTTTAAAAAGGAAGGAAGGATAGAAGAATGAATGAAAGAAAGGAAGAAAGAAAGAAAAGAAAAGAAAAGAAAAGAAAAGAAAAGAAAAGAAAAGAAAAGAAAAGAGGAAGAATTCACTTTGGCCAAGATCCCAAACCTCCTCAAATAGGGTATTGTTGCTAGAGACAGAACTCATGTCCTCTGAACGGCAGTTACGCCATGATTCCTCAGAGCAGGAGCCCTTCGATGACTTTGTCCCCTCTATATTACAGAAGCATCTTCTAATAATCTACACAGCCCATTGAAACCAAGAAATTACCAGCTGGAGCTTGCCATGCCTGGCGAGAAAGGGAAAAACACAGTAATATGCGCTCCTACTGGTGAGTAGGTCCCTGTGACTCACAGCTTTCTTTCTCTGCGTTTTCTTGTCCTTCCGGGTACTGTAAAACCAGGAGTTCTTCTTCCCTGTGGTGTTTGCCACCAGGAAAGCTGCCCTATCAGCAATCTCACCGCATTTCTTAAGAAACCTGGACCTTGATAAGGAGGGAGATAAGTGCCCTCTTTAGCTTGCTTTTGGTTCTTGCTACTTGAGTGCATGTCACTTAAGGAAGTAGCTTAGCATTTTTCAGACATGGTTTAAACTGTCATTGTCAGTGCAGAGGAGGGATTAGTTTTTTTGTATCCCAGTGGTCATAGAGAAGCCAAAAATAAGTACCACTCTGGAAAACCAGCTAACACTGGTTATCTGTTTCTTTTTCCTTCCCTACTAAAAGGTTGTGGAAAAACCTTTGTGTCACTTCTTATATGTGAACACCATCTTAAAAAATTCCCACGTGGACAAAAAGGGAAAGTGGCCTTCTTTGCTAACCAGATTCCTGTCTATGAACAGCAGGCAACTGTGTTCTCACGATATTTTGAAAGACTTGGGTATGTATTACAATCAGTCCAACTGTTTTTTTTTTCTTCTTAATTCTAGCTTCTTTGTCTGGTTTTGGGAGTTTGGTTGTATGTTTGTCTTCTGAGACAGGGTATCATGTAGCCTGAGCTGTCCTCCGACTCACTCTGTAGCTGAGGTTGGCCTAGAAGAGATAATCTTCTTGCTTCTACCTTCTAAGTGCTGAGATTACAGTGTGTAAGGAGTGCCTAGCTGTTCTGTGTTTTTAAAAGCTATGATTAGAAGAAAATGACTATAGACTTAACTTTTAGAGGAACTTTTAGAGTTCCTTTGAGGAATAACATTTTTTGTTTAACTTTACCAGAAATGCTAAGCCCTCATGGATTGCTCTGCTAGTTAATGGCTTGGTGGCCGAATTTAACACTTAGGCGATACACCAGTTATCCTTAATGATTTTATACTTGATTGGCTATTGCTCTTTTAAAAATCATTTATCTCCTAATGACTTGAAAGAATAAATACACCGTGTCCAGTTATAACCCCTTCAGTTCTAACAGCCTGCTCCCTGGCTTTGTGTCAGGTCTGTGAGAAAACTCAAAGTACTCCCCAGTTGTAGTATTTTGGGCTTGGGGGGACTTCCTTAATTACTGCTCTGACCTAGACCTCCACTTTGTCTCCTAGTTCACATCCTAGTTGGCGATAAGGGATTTCTGTCCTTCCCAGGTACAATGTTTCCAGCATTTCCGGGGCAACATCTGATAATGTCTCGGTGCAGGACGTCATTGAGAACAATGACATCATCATCCTGACACCCCAGATCCTTGTGAACAATCTCAGCGACGGAGCCGTCCCCTCGCTGTCTGTCTTCACTCTGATGATATTTGATGAGTGCCACAACACCAGCAAAAACCACCCGTACAACCAGATCATGTTCAGATACCTGGACCACAAGCTCGGAGGGCCGCCGGGCCCGCTGCCTCAGGTATTCCAGTCAGGTGACTATAGACCACAAGCTCGGAGGGCCTCCAGCCCGCTGCCTCAGGTATTCCAGTCAGGTGACTATAGGCCACAAGCTCGGAGGGCCGCAGGGCCCGCTGCCTCAGGTATTCCAGTCGGGCGACTAAGAAGAGCCACAGTCTTCCAGAGGCCCACTTAACTGCTCTTCTGTAGTCACATTTAAGCTTGCCCTCCTCAGGGTCTCAGTCCATCAGTTACGACTCAGTGCTCAAGGTTGGTTCATTCATTTGACAAACAGTTGTCCCTCGGTGTCCAGAGTGGATGCCCTTCACAGAACACAAAATCTAGGCTGCTTAAGCCTCTTGTATGAGATGACATTGCACTTATAAATAATTTACACACTTTCCTCCTGCATACTTTAAATAATCTCTAGATTACTGGTATTGTACAGTATGATGCAAAGTTTATATAAATAGTTCTTGTGCGGTATTGTTTAGGGGATAAAGGTGGGAAATTCATACATGTTCAGTACTTTTTAAAAAATATTTTTGATCCATGGTTGTGTGAACTCACAGATATATAACCTCTGGATTTTGGGGGCCAACTTTATAGACCATGGGCTTCCACGGACCTTGTGCATTGTTCTAGGCTTGGGAACACCAATATAGAAGATATAGTTCTGGCTCTTATACAGTTAAGTTTGCACAGGGAGCCAGGACATAATAGTCACAGCTTACCATGGGATATGCTGCAGAGACAGGTAAAGGGTGCTGACAGTACATATGGGAGAGTAAGACAAGACCTGATAGAAATGAAGGAACTCACAGGAGTTTGCCAGGTAGATGGCTTATGGTTTCCAGTAAGAGTGTGCTGTGTGTCCAGGGGCTCAGAGGAATGGAAGGGCCTGACCTGCCCCAGAACCTTAAAACTCTACAGTATCACTTGAGGGTAGAGTGTGAGGCAGACAACAGTCAAGCTGTTTGTTATGACAGATGGCCCGGAGACATCAAAGGCAGAGCATCAGTGGGCAAGTCGATGGCTTAGAACAGGGAACAAGCAGCACCCTTCTGATGTCATATGAGAAGAGTCACTTCAGAGAGTCATTCTTGCATGTGACAGGAAGGAAGGGAATCTTGAGTACAAATTCTCCTTTCTGCTGGTCATAGGAGAGGCGGGTGCTTTGCTGAAAGTCAACAATATAGAAATGGGAGAGGGGGCTGGAGAGGATGAGGAAGATTTGACTCAGGGGATGAGAACTGATAGGTGCAATGAAGAATGACAATAGTGTATCTATCAGAAGCTGTAAACCATGAATTATGTGCAATTTTTTAGCTCCAACAATTACCTATTTAGGAAGTACAAGTTAAAGGACATTTAGTATAGGACCCACAGTTTGTTATTCCTCCTTAGTAAGAGACTCAGGGATAAGAAAGGAGTAGCCCTGCCTGGAAAGGTGTCCTCTCCACTCCTACGCTGATCAGGACCTGGATGACCTGTTTTATTAGAGCTTCACTTCAGGGGCCTTTGGGCTCGCAAACATCCCGGAGAAGGTCAGAGAGCCAGTTTTGGGATGCTCCTTACAGGTCATTGGGCTGACTGCTTCCGTCGGTGTTGGAGACGCCAAAACTGTAGAGGAAGCCATGTTACATATTTGCAAGCTCTGCGCCGCCCTTGATGCCTCTGTGATCGCCACGGTCAGAGACAACGTGGAAGAACTGGAGCAGCTTGTTTATAAGCCCCAGAAAAGTAAGTGGTATTCAGCAGCACACCCCTTGGGAGTTTGTAACCCTCTGTTGTCCCTACTTCAGGGACAGTGGATTAAGTCTGATGCTGTATTTGTTTGGTACAAGCACTTTTAACTCCAGACTTCAGAAATAGTCACGTTTCTTATCTTTCTCCCTAGTCAGCCTCTTCTCCCCTAGTGACACATGCGTCTCAAAGGTAGCCGGAAAGGGACAAACATCCCTATGCTCTGTCTCTAAAACCTCTAAAACCCGTCCAAGGCACCTGCAGCAGGGTGAAGGAGGCAATGGGAAGATTCAAGCACTTTGAAAGCTTGACTAGCTAGTGGCTGAGTCAGGCCTCTGTGCTCCCGGCCCTAGGTAGGGTCACCTTGTTCTTGTCTTTATCTGATCATTGTAGTTGGAATGATCCAAATCATGATAGTTCTCATCGAAAGGCCAGAACATGTTTTAAAACTGAGCGTTGCTAGCAGCTGGTTATTACTTATTAACTACCCACGTAAGCAGGAAGGTACAGTAGTTACCCATGGCTGGATTGTCCCGAGCACTTGCTCTGTGAGTCAATGGCAGGTTGGGCACAAGGGAATGGAGGGGCACAGCCCACGTTCTTCCTGAGAGTCCCCGGTGAAGAGTGTGAAGAAGGTGCCTCCCACCCACTCCAGCCCCTTAGCAACACTCAAGGATTTCTTGAGCTCTTGGAGCTTCATCTACTTTAAAGCCATTTTGTGTTGCTTTCTCTGGCTATGCAGACCTCCCATGAGCTATTTTGAGGTTGTGACCCTGCTCCTGAGCCGCCTTCCTCCTTCCCGAAGTTTCCCCAGAGACAGGCTTCCTCCCCTTGCTCAGCGATGCCTTGCTTGCACCTGCTTCGCAGGACTGATGGGCGGGGCTAAGGAGCGCACCTTTGTTTTCTTTAAGAACCTGCCTTCTGTGCAGCATAGGGTCGTTCCCAACTCTCTGTCACTGAAACGTGTGACAGGCAATTCTTTTCCTGCCAAAAGTACACAAATGTGAATGATAAGATCAACGGGGGCGCTTTTGGGGGCTCCGGGGTGTGCAGAAGGAAACAGGGCTGGAGTGTGGTATTTGCAGAAACCAGAAGGCTGCCAGACCTGTCTGAGTAGAGGCACCAGGAAAGCTTGACTGAGAAGCTAGCTTAGACTAGACCAGGAGAGAGAGAGACATTAGACTCAGAGCAGGAAGCAATGGGAAGCAGTTTCAAGGCTTTTGACCACCTGCTGTGATTTGGGCCACTCACACCTGAGCTTGAAGCCTGTGACTTTAGAGGACTTAACCAGGACAGAAGAGCAGGATTTGGAAATAGCTGCATTTGACCCGGGTTTCCTTCAATTACTTACATGCCTTTGCCCCTAGTTTCCAGGAGAGTGGAATCACGGGCTTCGAACACGTTTAAATGCATCATATCTCAGCTGATGAAGGAGACAGAGAAGCTGGCCAAGAATGTCTCTGAGGACCTTGGTAGGTCTGTGCTAAGTCATGGAGAGATAAATCAAATTTTTTGTGTCCCTTCCATTTAGAGATACTCATATATTGCTCATTAGTGTCTTTAGTTTAATTGTGAGATTATTCCCAGATGTTGATTGACTTATTCTCATTTATTCACACATATTTCTTTCTCTCTCTGTATCTTCTTTATCTCTTCATTCATTTTTGCCATCCTTTTTGTCTCTAGTCCTTTTAAAAAATAATTATTTTTATTTGATATGTATAGGTGTTTTTTTCTGCATGTATATAGGTGTACTACATGTGTGAAAGGGTGTCAGATACCCTGGAACTGGAGTTACAGACAGACAGTTGTGAGCTACCACATCTGCTGGGAATTGAACCCATGTACTCTGGAAAGGTAGATGGTGCTCTTAACCACTGAGCAGCTCCCATTTCTCTAGGTTTTTTTTTTTTTTTTTTACGTGACAGGGTTTCTCTGTGTAGCCCTGGCTGTCCTGGAACTCACTCTGTAGACCAGGCTGGCCTCGAACTCAGAAGTCCGCTTGCCTCTGCCTCCCAAGTGCTGGAATTAAAGGCGTGCGCCACCACAGCCCGGCTCTCTAGTTGTTTTTAAGACAAGATCTCTTCCTATGTTCCTGGTTGGCCTGAAACTTGCTATGTAGACAGAGCTGGCCTGAATTTGCAGGAGTCCTCTTGCTTCAGCCTTCGGAGTCCTGGGGTCTCTGGCGGGCGCTGTCATACCTGGCTCAGATGTACTTTCTTAATCCCAGGTTACTTGGGGGCCTTGTAAGAATTCTTTAATTCTCTCTCTTTCCTTTTTTTCTTTTTAAATACAAAACATATCCATCTGGACATACATACCTGAAAAATACTGTCTTTAAATCATCTTCTAAATTTCCTTTCTTCCTTCCTGTGTTTTCTTCTCTTGAGACAGAATCTCTGTATTCAGTGCAGGCTGGCCTTGAGCTGGGAACTCTGTGCCCCCCCTCCCAAGAAGTGCATCACCACTGGGCTGCCATTAGAGCGCCCTTGCCCTTAATCCCTTCCAAGAGCAGTGCCCACAATGGCCTAACACCCTCTCACTGTCCTCAGCTCTTGGAAGTGTCACCACCTCCTAACCTCACAACACTGAGGACCAGCCTTCTGTCACATGGGCATCCAGAAGATACTTAAGCAGTTGCTAAGGCACACACTGGGGGAGGAGTTTGAATAATGAATCCACTAAGGGCCTTAAAGTTGTAGGGTAGCTAGCATGCTCTCTCCTCTAGAGTTTTGGAAACTCTCTGTAAGGTAAGCGGTAAAGAGACCAGCTAGGTTTGACTAAAGCGGTGGATGGACAGACAGACGGGCATAGAATTATATGGCTTACTTTTTGTTGTTGTTGTTTTGTTAGACTTTTTGTTTGTTTGTTTTTGAGATGGTCTCTCTGTAGTCCTGGCTGTCCTGGAACTCTCTTTGCAGACCAAGCTGGCCTCAAACTCAAAGGGATCTGCCTGCCTCTGCCTCCCGAGGCATCCACACTTTAGAATATTTTCTCACGTCCTCACGTTGAGTATCTGTCAATAGCTGTCTCGTGTCTTCTGGAACTTGAAAAGTGTATCATTGTGAGCTGGATGTGGTGGCACCATCTCATCCCTGTACCTGGGAGCCTGAGCCTGAGGCCAGCCTAGGCTACAGACTGAGTTCCGTGGGGCAGAGGCGGGGAAGAGCTTGCTATCATTTCTTGTTGGTACCCGTCCTGTGCTCTGTTGTTAAAAATGAGTGGGTGAGGGGAGCCATTTAAATGCGTTTCTTTTCTTTGAATTTTACCATACTGTGCTTGTCTCAAGAAGCCCAGGACATGAAACAATAGATCAAACCTCTGGGGCTGTTCCCATTTCGTCTTTTCACCCCTCCCTACACCAACATTCCCCTCAGAGTCTGAATCTCCGTGGATCCCACAGCTGAACCAAGCAGCTGAGCCCTAACTTCCATGCGCGCGCACGCGCACACAGATGCTTCTAGGATAGACATGTTTGCGCTCCGCCTTGTGGTTGGTGCTGCTCTGAGTTCCAGTGTTTGGGCCTCATAGCAAAGTTTGGGCCTCATAGAGCATGCTGGGAAGGGTCCTGGTGCTCCCTTTTTTATATAACTGTCTCTGATGAAGCTCTTGAGATTTGTTATTCTAATGGTATCTTCATTTTGAAAGACAAAGTGTAGTGTTCCTCCTCCTCCTCCTCCTCCTCCTCCTCCTCCTCCTCCTCCTCCTCCTCCTCCTCCTCCTCCTCCTCCTCCTCCTCCTCCTCCTCCTCCTCCTCC
>CM052702.1:43530086-43575320 GCA_028551405.1 Uromys caudimaculatus | reverse complement strand
TTTGGCTGTCAGCCCCTTGAGCCTGTAGAGCTTACACACCACAGAGCTAGGTGTGGATTCTTGCCTCACTTACACTACATGAGCTTTATGACATTGGGTAAGTTACTTAGTTTTCCTTTTATAGAAGATTTATTTACTTAAAAAAATTATGTGTATGTGCAAGTGTGGGATGAGTGCTGTTGCCTCCAGGGGAGGGCGTGGGATGCCCCGGAATTGGATTTACAGGTGGTTGGAAGCCAGCCAATATGAGTGCAGGGAACTGAACTTGGGTCCTCTACAGGAGCCTAACTTCTGAGCCACCACTCCCGTTCCTTTCTTAGTCTTTCTGAATCGGTTTCCTCTTTTTTAAAATGAAATATTGACCTCATGAAAATTAGAAAATTAGAAAAATTCAATGCAATTATGAACTTTGATTTTGGGTCATTAGTAAATAGTTATTTTACACTCCACCCCCCCCCCCCCCCATAGCTGAGGCTCAGTCTACTTCAGGATATTTTCCTTATAGTGAATAAGAAAGACAATCAGAGGGTGAGGCATGTTAGGACCAGTGTTTGCAAATCTTTTATTTATTTCTGTTCTTACCCTCTAGGAAAGTTATTTCAAATTCAAAATAGAGAATTTGGCACCCAGAAATATGAACAGTGGATTGTCGCCGTTCACAAAGCCTGCACAGTGTTTCAGATGCCAGACAAAGAGGAAGAGAGCAGGATCTGCAAAGCGCTCTTTCTGTACACATCTCACTTGCGGGTACGTTGCTGCTCGCCATGGCTTATTTGTGTCGCTGTGTCTCCTGGGATCTGTACTGTGGCAGCTGAGAGAACATTAGCTTCTCATCAAATCCGAGAGCTTAATGAGGACCCTTTCCCAGAAGTCATCACCAGCCTCCTTTGTTTTCTGAAACATATCATTAAGTCTCCAAGACTGGATCAAAGGCTCAGAGTCTACGCCACGCCTCCCCTCGGCTTGTGATTGGTGACCACCATCTAATTGAGTTCAACAAGTGGCTCCTGAAGCTTGTGTGGTCTTAACTTTGTTATAAAGCCATGTATTAGATCCCTGGGGGCTCTGGCTAACATAGAGGGAAGGAATAACAGTAAGAACCCTCAGCTGTATTTGCTATGCTCTGGGAACTGCTTAAAGACTTACACAACACCATGGGCTTGTGGGATCTCAAGGCTTTAACGGACTTTCAGCATAGGCGGTACGGGCCATCGTTATGAAAGGCCCAGGCACACTTTAAGAATGACTTGGAATTTAAGGGAAATGTCAGAGCTGTCTCTCTTTTGCTATTGTTTTTTATAATATGCTGTTTCTCCTCTTCCAAGGTGGAATTTTATAATCCAAAGTGAATCTACGTTTACATTTTTAACTGAGACAAAAATAGAAAATAGTTTTTGGTTCAGAGGTTTTTATTATAGACCCACTAAGGGCCATCCACCTTTAGAAACTCATCCACCTTTAGAAACTCATCCACCTTTAGAAACTGTATGAGAAAGATTTTCTCCAAGCCAGTTTTGTGTTAAATACAGCGAGTTTAACTTGAGTGCAGTGAACATGGCAACCTCGGAAACGTGTTGAGAATCACTTTTCATTTCAAACAGAAATACAACGATGCTCTCATCATCAGTGAGGATGCACAGATGAAAGACGCTCTAAATTACCTCAAAGCCTTCTTCCGTGATGTCCGAGAAGCGGCGTTTGACGAGACCGAGCAAGATCTTACGCGGAGGTTTGAAGGTGAGGGTGATTTCCGAGGTGGGAAGTCCCCGTGGTCTGGTAGCTCCAGTGGCAGTGTGCACATCGTCGTTAGCATGCATTTATTTGCTGATGCTCAGGCCGTCGTGCTGGGTTTAAGGTGAGATTTATAGGGGCTGTGACAGAGCATGACCTTAGCATGGCTGAAGTCCCCAGCACTACAAAGGAAACTCTGCTGAAGCTTTAAAGCCAACTAAATGCAAACAGGAGGGTGTGGCTTCGGAGAACTCTAAAGCCTGTGGACACACCTGCTGCTCATCCCACTTCTCACCTGGGAAAGGGGAAACCGTGGGGTTTAGAGGAGGAGCTTCCCACAGTAGTTAGTACCATTCTGACAACTCAGTAATTTAGGTTTAATAACACCAGCACGTGTTCTGACGATGTTAAGAAGACTGTGCTTTATGTTCTCTCTCTCTCTCTCTGTTTTATTTTTTTGAGACATGGTCACTGTGGAGCCCTGGCTGTCCTAGAACTTGCCCTGTAGACCAGGCTGGCCCCGAACTCACAGAGATCTGCCTGCCTCTGCCTCCAGAGTGCTGGGATCCAAGGCTTGCAGCACCAACACCCGGTTTATGTATACTTCTAATAATGAGAAAAAGGCCTTACTACCCCTATATTATACTCCAAATGTGCAAGGGCAGTAAAGGGAAAATGTTTTCTTTTAATAACTTTAATAGTAATAACTTTCTTGTTGATACTAAATTCTTTACTGTACATATGTGTGACATGCTGTGTTGATAAATATGCTCTTTGTTTTCTGGGGGAAGATGTATACACATATATGTGCACATGTTTATTATAAATTGTACTGATATAGGAGATGGCATAGATCACAGCACACAAATAATAAACATGAAATTCTTCACTGTAAATTACTTTTTTTTTTTTTTTTTTTTGGATTTTTCAAGACAGGGTTTCTCTGTGTAGCCCTGGCTGTCCTGTAAATTACTTTTGGCCATTTGTGTTCCACAGAATGCTTTTGGTGGTCTTTTTAGTACCCTTGTGTTCAGAGCCAACCAGAGACTGCAATTACGCAGTATAGAGTTCTGAAATGAATGTTAGTTCTATTTTCTGTTAATGCCAGGAGTAAGGACAG
The DNA here is from genome assembly GCA_028551405.1 of Uromys caudimaculatus. NCBI lineage: Eukaryota > Metazoa > Chordata > Mammalia > Rodentia > Muridae > Uromys > Uromys caudimaculatus. The sequence continues at coordinate 43,572,469 of CM052702.1, read as the reverse complement.
AATGAAACGGTAGAGGCATGCTGGAACCTCGCTGGTTTCTCAGTGATGTGAGCAACTTTCTTTCTGAGCCAGATAATAGTTTTTCAAACATGGGTGGGACATTTCTGCATTTTTACATGATGCATAAATAATAGCTAAATTTAATCCGAATTATATACTTAGTACTTTACAAGGTCTAGCCTAACAATAAAGGATGAAGCAAGTGTCATCTTATTTCCGTGGTGTGGGTACTTCTAGGGTCATCAATTTCCAACCATCACCATGTCGCTGAACTTATGTAAAGTTGAGCAGTAACACACACTAACATTTCTACCATACACACACTATAGATAAGTACACACTCACGAGCATAAATAATAGTAAACTGTAATAAAATGAGTTAGGAAGTTAATAAGCATGGCTATTTGTTATATACCTTCTTAGTATAAGTCATTGAGCTGCATGGACATAGTGTTGAATTTTTAATGATAGTTATATTTAAAACCAGGTCCCTCAAGTCTGAAGAACTTAACAATTGACCATCATAATCTGGTTTGATCTGGCTCTAGCACATCACCATTTCTGTGTGTGTGTGTGTGTGTGTGTGTGTGTGTGTGTGTGTGTGTGCACTCCTGTGCACATATACACATTTTTTTAAAAAAAGATAAGATATCCTGTATTTCAATTTTTAACTTAAAATATCTTTTTTGAAAGCTGGGTAGTAGTGGCGCACACCTTTAATCCCAGCACATGGGAGGTAGAGGTAGGTGGATCTCTGAGTTCTAGGCCAGCCTGGTCTACAGAGTGAGTTCCAGGATGACCAGGGCTACACAAAGAAACCGTGCCTGGAAAAAACAAACAAGCAAACAAACACAAAGAAAAAAATATCTTTTTGATGTTTCTGTATCAGCTGGTATATCTAACTCTTTAATTTTAATAGTAACAGCGTATTTACCTCGGTTGGGTAGCCTGAGATCTGTTGAGCTGTTTCTCAGTACTCAGTGTTTGGGTTGGTTTTTTGTATTTAATTTGGAGTCTCAACATTGACTATCCTTGGAATCTTCTCCAGAGTTTTCTAAATAGAACTGTGCGTCAAACTCCTAGCTGTGGATTATTGTGTCAAAGAATGTGTGAGCTTTATTTTGCTAAGCTGCTTTTCTAAAGGGGTATTCCAGTTGAGATGAGTGTTTACTTCTCAGATTTCTGGTTAACAATGGAGAGGTTAGCTGTTTGAAATGGACGGTCATAGTTGTTCTAAAGCTTTAACATTTGTAAGCTCTTTGCAAAATGCTCTATTTGCAGAAAAACTGGAGGAACTAGAAAAAGTTTCCAGGGATCCCAGCAATGAGAATCCTAAACTAAGAGACCTCTACTTGATCTTACAAGAAGAATACCACTTAAAGCCAGAAACCAAGACCATTCTCTTCGTGAAGACCAGAGCACTTGTGGATGTAAGCTGTGTGTGTATATGTGTGTGTGTCTGTGTGAGTGTGTGTGTGTATGTATGAGTGAGTGTGTGTGAGTGTATGTGTGAGTGTGTGTGTGTATGTGTGAGTCTATGTGTGAGTGTGTGTGTGTGAGTATGCACGAGTGTCTTTATGTGTGAGTGTGTGTGAGTGTATGTGTGAGCATGTATGTGTAAGTGTGTGTGAGTCTGTGTGTGTGTGTGAGTATGTATGAGTGTATGTGTGAGTCTGTGTGTGAGTGTATGTGAGTATATGTGTAGTATGTGAGTGTGTGTGTGTGTGTGTGTGTGTGTGTGTGAGAGTATGTGTGAGTGTCTCTGAGTATATGTGTAGTATGTGAGTGTGTGTTTATGTGCGTATGTGCAGGTATGTGTGTGTGAGTGTGTGTGTGTGTGTAAGTATGTGTGTGTGTTTACAGATTAGCCCTACTTTATTGAGAAGGTTGTCCATCCTTCACCGCCCTGTAACCAAGTATCCATACATGTGTGGGCCTGTTCTGATTGTTTATTCTTCCACTAACCATCATCGTTTTACTGATCCGCAGTTAAAAATCTTGGCACTATAGAGCAAGCACTGCATCCTTTTTAAAATGTAAAATGTCCACTTCCAGCCATCCTGTAGGTTTTGATTAATGATTAATGTGCCTGGATGTCTTATATACATCGAAGTTATCTTGATATCATCTTTTAAAAGTTATTTCTTCAGATTTTAAAAACCAGTTTTAAAATTGGGCTGTGGGCTGGAGATACAGCTCAATGGTCAAGTACTTGCCTAGCATGCATGACTTTAATCCCCAGTTCTGGAAAAAAAACAGATTACCATCTTATTGTTAAGTTTTTAAGATTCTTTTTGCAGGCTGGCCAAAAAGTAAGTCCTCTGTGAGACGGGTAATTTGAAGTGTTTTCTGCTGGCCCACAGCCTGATTTTTAATTATCATAATAGTGTCTCTGTGCACTAAATGTTTCGAACCCATTTTTCTGGCGTTGGCTGGTATTTAAGGTCACAACTTTTTCTCTGTTGTCATCTAGAAGTTTTTGAATGTTTATGTTAATGTGAAGTATAGTTGAGTGATTTAATTTTTTCCTTTGGATTTGTATATCTTATTATCTGTTGACAAGGCGATCCTTTATTGAGTTACTTTTGTAACTTAGAAGAATCGCTTGACTGTATTTGGATGGACTTATTCCTATTTCTTATTGACTTATACATCTGTTGCTTTGATCTAAGCATCAATTCTTGAATCTTGAATCTATTCCATAGTTATGAGTACTCTAGCTTTCTAATAAACTTGAAATGGGACAATGTAAATACCTTAACTTTTTTTCTAAGCTTTTAAAGCCTCATTCCATTGTCTTGTGTACATTTTGGAATCATATTGTCCATATCTATAAGGAATATCTCCTGAAATCTGTCTTGAGGTTGCTCTGAATCTGTGGCTATGGGGAGAAAGACGTCTTAACACTACTGAGTCTTGGGCCTGTAGCCATAGCGTGTCTCTCTGTTTATGTAGAGTGTCTATTATTTCTGCTGAGTAGTAAATTACCTATAAAGCCAGAGCCAGAAAATTACTAGCTTTATTATTTTATGAAATCCATGTGTCAGGATCTGGAAACGACTGGATACTTAGGCCTCAAGGTCTTCTGAGGCCGCAGTCAGCTCAAGACTTAAGACTGGCCTCTCTGCTCCTTTTGCAGGTTTGTTGGCAGGCTTGTAAAGATGTGCCTCCAACATGGCTGCTGCCCTTGCCTACAGTGAGTGAGATGAGACACTGAGAAGAAGAGGGCCTAGTAGGCAGACACTGTCATTCTTAAAGTCCACCTTGGAACTCATATCCCCACATATCTCCCGTATTTCAGAGATAAGCTAGAAAGTCTTTCTAGAATATAGGATGTAGAAGTCATTAAAGGTTGCTTGTCATGTGATCTCTGCTGCCTTTTTTTTAAAAAATGTATGTGGGTGTTTTGATTGTGTGTATGTCTGTATACCGTGTGCATGCAGTGCCCACAGAGTCCAGGAAGAGGGAGGGCATGACATTTCCTGGAACTGGAGTGAACAGACAGTTGTAAGTTGCTATGTAGGTGCTGGGAATTGAACTCAGGACCTCTGGAAGAGCAGCCAGTTCTCTTAACGACTGAGCCATCTCTCCAGCCCCCTTTGCTGTGTTTTATCATTTTCATAGAGGTCCTGCATACATTTTGTTAGATTCATACCTAGGTCTTAATTTTAGTGTTGCCATTCTGAAATTGTACTTTCAACTATTTCTCACTGGGGGCTGGGAAGACATCTCAGTAAAGCATCTAAAGTACAGGTGCCAGGACCTGGCTTCCAGCAACCTGGCAAAAAACCCCCAAGTACAGTAGTGCATACTTGTAACCCCAGCCCTGGGGGGCCGAGATAAGCAGAACCCTTGAGCTTGCTAGCCAGCTAGCTAACTGGCAATGCCTAAGTCCTAGGGAGTCTCTCAGTCTCAGACAGAACTAATGTGGGTGGCTCTCAAGGAATGAGGTTGACCTCATGCTTCCACATGCATGTACACACACATGCATACTCCCCACCAACATGGCCAGCTATGTACACGTCCACACAGCACACAAATCTTCAAATCGCAGCTGTCTGCTGCTGATATGTACAGTGCAATTAACTTACATGTATTGATCTTTCACCTTAAAGTCTTGCTAAATTCACTTATTCTCTGTCTGAAGCTTGCCTTTTTAATAACTTACAATATCTCATACGTTAAGCCATAACCAGCCAGAGTTCTATATCACTAGAATTGATTGTTGCGTGGAATTTAGGGTTTGCCAGCCTGAAGTCTATTTGTATCTTCAGTTGTATTCTCTTTTTGTATATACATTCATTATATCTAATTGATGCAAGGTTTAAAAGTTTACAAGTAGTGTCCAACTGGCCATTGCTTTTCACTTTTAGGCTCTGAAGAAATGGATTGAAGAAAATCCTGCATTGAGCTTTCTAAAGCCTGGCATACTGACTGGGCGTGGCAAAACAAACCAGACAACAGGTATTCTATGTCTAGTGAATTAGATTTAGTATAGTAAGTATATGAAATGTATATTACACTACATTGTTCTAGTGTTTAAATCAGTCAGAGCTCAACCAGAGAAATAAAACTACTAGGAGATTATACATATGTAAGTTTGTGTGTATGTTTGTTTGTGTACTTAGGGATAGGGTTCTCTGTGTAACCCTGGCTCTCCTGAACTCACTCTGTAGACCAGGCTGGCCTCCAACAGACATAGAGCTACCTGCCTCTGTCTCCTGCGTGTTGGGATTAAACCCCCGTAAGCCACGCACAGCTGTGTATTTTTATCTGTATACAGCACACAGAGATGTCTTGAAAATGAACAACAATTAGGCTGGCAGTGCAAGTCTGAACCCTACAGGGCCTTGGTTAGGAGGGGGAGACCAAGAGCAGTTTGGAACCCATGAACTGTTTAGTTCTTTGAGCTCAGAGAAGGCCCAAAGCTTCTTTCTAGAAGGTCATGAGACTGGGTCAGGCCCACTTCCATGAACTCGCTTCTCATTTAACTCGACACCAACTGATGAGGGGTCCTAGCCATGTCTACAGACTCCCTTCACGGCAGCCCCTGCTTGAAGGGCTGCAACTGGAGCTCTGCCGACCCAGTCAGTGCCTCAGAAGGCCGGCACATTTCCCAGGTGCCAAAAACTACCCTCGTCTCGTCCACAGGAAGTTGCCTTTTTTGTGTTCTACACACATGCCAGAGTTGCTTTCTCAGCTCTTTTTAAGCCGATTTCTCTCTCCAAATTCTGGAAATAAAAATATTCTGGGTCTATTATTATACTGTAGATTTACACAGTAGATTTTTTTTCATCTACCACCTGTTTTATAGTTTTTAAAAAATAGTCCCGGCAATCCTGACTCCAGCTAGTGTGGTCTAGGAAGGGAGGCTGTCCTTTCCTGAAAGAACCCTGGGTGGCTAGTTCTCATCACAGCTGTCCCAAGTCCCATCTCACAGCTGTAGGACCTGTTCTCGCTGTTCTTCCTGCCGGTGTCGTTTAGACTAAACAAGTCTCCACCCCTGCTCTCTCTGTCTTTGGGCATTGCTCTTGTACTTTTCCAGCATGGAGTTTCCCGATCTCATAGATACAAAACGGACTCAAGGGTTGAATGTGTGGTCCGAGTCTAATACCACCCTAATGTGGCTGGATTTCAATGTTCTTTGCCATCTCTCCAACATGAATCCAACTTGATTTTCAAACTTTGTTACCGGCATACAAATAGAGCATTGGATAATATTTTGTCTGCTCACCCATGCATGCATGGGTCCACGGATCCATTCATGTATCCAGCCACCCATCCACCCACCTGTGCATGCGTCCATCTTTCTGTCACGCATTTAGATCTTACTCAGCGCCTGCTTCTGCAGAGCAGCCATCCCTGACATCTCACACGGGGTGCCCCTCCCCCTCCACGTTCCCATCTTGCAGATCTCACCCCACGTCCTCCACCATGGCTTCCTGCTCATCGTTCTTATAGATAAAAATGGAGTCTTTAAGCATCGTATTCTCATCTGCCCTGCCATAACCCATAATTGCTGACTGAGTGTTGGGTTAAGATGATTCTGCTATTGTTGTTTTCCAGATGATTCCTTCTCATTTTATAGCTAACCTAGAAAAAAAAAAACTTTTACAAAAAGTTGCTCCAGGTTGCTTGGTGTTTGGACATTCTCAGATTCCCTTGTCTGCTGTATTTTTATTTCCTAGTTGGTGAAGCGTGTTGTAACGTTTATGCCTTACTTTCTTCATCTGTCAAATGGAACAACCAATAGCAGCTCATGGGTTCACAAGAATGGTGAAGCCTGAGCGCTTTTTGTGAAAATAACTTTTCTAGTTTTAAATGGTTCATCATTAGTAGTCAGTTTATGAGTGAGGTATACAGTGTCCTCTTTATCCAACACAGGAATGACACTCCCGGCACAGAAGTGTGTGCTGGAGGCATTCAGAGCCAGCGGAGATAACAATATTCTGATTGCTACCTCGGTCGCTGATGAAGGCATTGACATTGCTGAGTGCAATCTTGTCATCTTGTATGAGTACGTGGGCAATGTCATCAAGATGATCCAAACCAGAGGTGAGAGCGACTGACGTCATTCTACCCTGCCCCCATTTTGTCTGGCCGGTGGGTGTTTGTCCTTTGACATTTTTCCTTTCCTGAGCTGTATTATGTGATTGAAGGCACAGTTAACTCTGGTTCTCAAAGTCTAAAAGATGACTGCCTTGGTCAGGATTGGGTGGTTATAGTTTTACCCATAATACCCCATTGCGACTCTTCACAGTGGTACTGCTTACTTGCCCAGTATTCAATGGCATAGTCATGAAAATATCCTCTAGGCCTGAGGCTTTGCCAGTCGGCAAGTAGACCTTCATGGTGTGGTGAGTAGCTCCCTGTACTCAGACCAGTCTTCCTTCCTTTCCCTTCTTATTTCCCCAAGAACAAGCCCCACATTTCCTTTCCTGAATAATATCTCTGTGCCTGTCATCCATCAGTCACATCCATTATTCACCCTCTTCAGCCAGCCAGACTCCACTTACTGTTCATTCAGTTTCTCACTTACTGCCACTCTGCATGTGAGGTCCTTCTCTGTCGCCGCCACACATAACCTGATTCTTCCACCTAGAATAAGCGCTCCTTCAAATGCCCATGACTATATCTGTCTCTGCAAGAGCACTGACCATTGCATTCCAGGGGTATGAGCCTCTCTCCGCGTTGCAGAAGGGTCAGGTGGGCGTGCATGGTGCTATTGCTGAGGGCTCATGCCAGATTATCTGTAAATCATGTTGCTGGTAATATGGCTGTGCAATCAGACTGTGTTATTGGCGACCCCATGAAAACCACCAGAGGTGGGGTGGTTTATCTGTCTGCTGAACACGCAGGCCGGAACCTGTGTTTGAGTCTACTTTTCAGTTCAGCTTCCCTAGAAACTAGGATGCAGTGAATCAAAGTTGAATTTGAGAAATACTTCTCACATCTCTTTCCACATAACCTCAGAGTTTTACATTAACACACAAGCAAAACATTTTCTGGCAGGCAGAGGAAGAGCACGAGATAGCAAGTGCTTCCTCCTGACCAGCAGCGCTGATGTGATTGAAAAAGAAAAGGCGAACATGGTCAAGGAAAAAATAATGAATGAATCCATTTTAAGACTGCAGACATGGGATGAAATGAAATTTGAAAAGACGGTAAGTCTCTTTTTCTGTGCTACTCTTCTGGAATCTGACTAGAAATAACAAATAAGCATGGTTGGTCCCAAGTGTGTGTGTCTGTGTGTGTGTGTCTGTGTGTGTGTGTGTCTGTCTGTCTGTCTGTCCGTCCTTGTCTGATTGTATTTTGAGAGGGTTCCAAGAAGCTCAGGCTAGCCTTGAACTTGAACTTGTTATAGACCTGAAGGTGACCTTGAACTTTTCATCCTCTGGTCTCTACCTATCATGGGTCAGAATTAGAGATAAAAGGGAGCGTGATGGAATTCATGTGACATGAAAGGGAGACCATATGGGGGTGGGGGGGACCAGCCAGAGGTGAAAGAGAGCTCAGTGTGGGGATGGGCTCTGGTTACCTACCTTATAGCAACTTGACATGTACAGTCTAGGGCAAGCCAAGAACTCGTGTCCATGGTGATAGCTTCAAGACTGGATGGTAATTCAGGAAATGAGGTAAAGATTATTGGGCCATTCTGGTTACAGCTGCCATTAAGTGTAATCTGAAATCTACATGAAGAAGTCTGTTTTCCAGCCGGGCAGTGGTGGCGCACGCCTTTAATCCCAGCACTTGGGAGGCAGAGGCAGATGGATTTCTGAGTTCGAGGCCAGCCTGGTCTACAGAGTGAGTTCCAGGACAGCCAGGGCTACACAGAGAAACCCTGTCTTGAAAAACCAAAAAATAAAATAAATAAACAAATAAATAAATAAATAAAAAGCCATACTATAAGAATTCGACAAGCCAAACGAAATTCCATTGCATGGCTATCTCACTTTGCAGAGAAAGTGTTTCCAGGAGTTTAATCATAGGCACCTTTGGGTGAATGGCTTTGCTGTCTATTTGAGGCTTGTTTGGCTTTCATGAATCTATGATCATGTTGCTCTCACAGTTCAGAATTGTGACTTTCCAAAGCCTGCTCTTTTGCTTCTGGACTCTGATGACATGGATGTTAGCTGTAAAAACATTCTTCAGTAGCCAGCCATGTGTCCCAAAGAGTTTGGTTTTTGTTTTGTTTTAGTCTATTTTCTTTGTGTTATTTGATCGGGGACAATTTTATTTGATAAATATATATATAATATATGTGTTTTGCCTGCATATAAGTCTGGGCACCAAGTACTCACGCCTGTGCTCAAGGAGGCCTGAAAAGGACATCAAGTTCCCTGGAACTGAAGCGACAGAGAGTTATCAGCTTCCACAGAAACTGAACTCATGTCCTATGGAAGACCAGCCAGTACTTGTTATTAAATATTACTTCCATCATTTGCTCTAGTTTCTTTTTATTTTAATTGATTATTTGGGAATATCACATTATACACCTAATCTCACTCATCTCCCAATCTTCCCATCTCTGTTCCCTCTGCACCAAAAAAAAAAAAAAAAAAAGGCAATCCATTTTGTGTTGTTCATATACTCACTGGAGCATGGTCAAACTCCTAGTGGTCAGCCTCCTAGGGAGGATGAGTCTTCTTCAGCATCCAAGCCAGAAGTCACCAGGATCAGTTTTCTGCAAGGGGTGCTCCTTGTTCAAGTTTTTAGTTCATGGTTGCTCCCTGGTCCCCTGTAGTCTGCTGTCCAGTCCATCTGCCAGGCTTTTAGTGTGGGTTATTATAAGCCTGTATATGTTCCATAATCAAATGTGTGTGATTGTTCATTGAAGTGGTTTTTATCATGGCTGTTAAATTCCTTACCACGTAATTCTTAACATTTTCGAGTTGGTGTCATTGAATGTCACTTTTTCATTCAGCATGAGGTCTTCCTGTCTCATGATATGAGATGTTTGGAACTTAGCCGTTTTTATTCACTGTTCCTGAGACTCTGGACTTTATTAGTATTCTGTGTTAGCTGGCTTCCAGCTTGGCTCTGGTTAGGAGGCCATGACCCTAACAGGCCTTAGCACTGTGAAAGCAGATATCCAGCCTCTGATAGGAGCTAAGGGGAGGGACCCACTTGTTAGTGCTTCTCGGAGGTGGGGACTCTGTCTCCTCATAGAATTTTGCTGTGCAGGTAGGCCTCGCAGTGTGTGTGTGTGTGTGTGTGTGTGTGTGTGTGTGTGTGTATACAAGACTGAAGACCCTGGCTCCATCCGAATAACTGGGGCCGAATCACAGCTTTGTAATGTAGAAATCTTAGTTCTCCTTGGTACAGGTAGGGAGAGGCTAGGCCACGGGGCCTCCTCCAGGGAGCAAAGTAGTTATATTGTCTAAATTTTAGGCTATAAGATTTTGTTTGCTAGGCTCCTCTTTTCTGGTCTTTTTCTGAGGGACACCAGACTTTTCTTGGAACTTTTTCCCCTATGCCCATAGGCATTTCTGATTGTTAGCTGCTTTGGCTTCAAGTTTGAACATATCAGATGAAGAGGAAGTTCAGGGAACCCAACGTATCAGTTGAAGGGCAAGTCCATGCTATTCCCAGGGCCTAGTAGTTCTGGCTGGCCTACCCTCTCCTCACTCTTCAGTCTCTTATTTGGTTTGTCTATACTGCACTATTCTGTGCCTGGCCAAAGCCTGCACGTGGGTTAGAATACGGCTGTGTTATGCAGGCTTTATGCTGTACTGGGATTCAGCAGGACGCGCTGAGCTTATGGGGTGGTTTCAGAGGGAGAGGACTGTTCTTCCCTCGATCCGTTCCTTTTGCTCATGCCTGAAGTATCCATATGATAAGTCTGTTTGTGAAGGATTGCTAAGGCCTTGCGAACCACTAAAGTCACAGCTCATGTGACTCTATATGCATGTTTATGGCAGTCACTGAAAGACTAATGTAGGATGCATTTAAGCGCTGATCTCGAAAGAGTTGGGAGAACATAAGGAATTATGAACTTGGTTTTTAAAAGCAAAATGATACAAATAGGTGCTGTATGGAAATGCACTCATGGAAATTATTTTCATGTGTGTGTGTGTGTGTGTGTGTGTGTGTGTGTGTGTGTGTGTGTGTGTTGTGGCCACGAGCATTTATTTATCTTTGTGTGCTAGTTACGGTCATTCAAAAAACCTTTCTGTTGGCATGTAGGTTCGCCGCATACAGTTGGATGAGAAGCTCCTCAGAGACAGTCAACGCAAACCACAACCTGTCCCCGACAAAGAAAACAAGAAGCTGCTGTGTGGGAAGTGCAAGACTTTTGCGTGCTACACAGCTGACATTCGAGTGGTCGAGGTCAGTGGCCCTGGGCGGGTTTTAGCACCAGTTAAATCTTACTGTCTCCTGAAGAAATGTTTGCAGCAAGAGCACTATTTCTGCTGTGGGGGTTGCAAGTGTTAGCCATGGTCCAGTGTTAAGAAATAAAATCCTGCTTCTATGTGGGGGCCAGAAAGGCTGATGTTATTGAAGTACAAAACAGAATAGTGCTGGCAGCAGGGAGTAGAGTGAGGTCTAGTTGCAGCTGCCCCAGACAGACAGACAGACAGGCAGGGTGGCTAAGGTTTACGGTTCCACAGCACAGCAGGGTGAGTACTGCTTCTAGTTCCCGATTCATTGCAACTCTTACAAAGAATTAGACGAGAGAAATTCAGAGTTTCAAACACAGAGAGATGAAAACTGTTCAGGCAGAAGGAATGCTAATTACTCTGGTGAGACCATTGCATGCTTAGATTATCACACTGCACACCATACGTGAGGACACTGTTTTGAAAGACAGTCTCACTTAAGCAGACCAGGTTGGCTTCAACTTGTGATTCTGTGTGCCTCAGCCTCCCCAGTTCAGGGAATACAGGTATGTGACACCACTCTCGCCAAAGAAACAGTTTGGGTTTTTTTTTTTTGTTTGTTTGTTTTTCCGAATGCAGTTATAGAAAATGAAGGCTACGCTAGATACGGTGTTATGTCCTTGATTAGTTCCAGGAACAAATAAGGATTAGGCCTAAAAATCTGTAATTGATTTCTTAGTTTTAACAAATGTGTGACTGCGTGTAAGACAAAACTGGATCAAAGGCATTCACCAATCTTCTAAGGCATCTCTGCGACTTTACTGTATGTCAAAGATTATACCAAAGAAATGTTAAGGCTGAGGGTTTTTTTTTTTTTTTTTTTGGTTTTTGGAGACAGGGTTTCTCTGTGTAGCCCTGGCTGTCCTGGAACTCACTCTGTAGACCAGGCTGGCCTCGAACTCAGAAATCCGCCTGCCTCTGCCTCTGCCTCCCAAGTGCTGGGGTTAAAGGCGTGCACCACCACTGCCCAGAGATTTTGAAGCATACATGGCATAGTGTAAACCTGCTAGCAAATTAGTGGTAAAGTGGGAAAATAACCTGAATATAAAATTATGAAGATGGTTTTCTTATGGCTGCGTACAACATGAGCAGCAAGATCTTTGTCATGACCAATGTGGTTCTGTCTTTGTCAAAAGGGAAAAAAGGCTAACTATATTAAATGATATATTCTGCTAGCGAAATCCTCTCTTCCTATTATTTTGTTTTCTAAACTTCCTTATTGGGATAGAGAATGCTTTTATAATGAAAACAAAATACCTCATTTTAAAAAATGTGACACTTGCAGGTTAGCCTACTTTTCCCCCTTAAAGCTTTTTTTTTTTTTTTTTTTTTTTTTTTTTTGAGACAGGATCTCTCTATATAGCCCTGGGTATCTTGAAACTCACTATGTAGAGATCCCCTTGTCTCTGCTTCCCAAGTACTGGGACTTAAAAGACATGTACTACTAGTCACGGTTCCCTTTAAAACTTTAAAGGTTGGCAAAAAACCTCCAGAGACTAATTTTGCTGTCTTTATCCTTGCTACCAATGGAGGGTGGCAGTTGGCTGGACTAGCTAGGGGATGGGTCATATGGGGACATTTGGGCAGAAAGCCTATTATATCTTATGAGTTCCATCCATTTTCTGAGTTTGATTCTTTATATGTAAAAGGTCCTCTCAGCTCCAATTGCAATGGCTTCTTGTTCACAGTGGTCCCTTTAGACCATTCCCTGGAGGACTGGATGCTGGGTCTGCATTTGTGTCTGTAGCTACACTCTTAAGTCAACTCTAGGTGGGGTCTGTGGACAGTCTGACTCCTGAGCTTCTTCACACACATACCCTGTGACCCCTGGGTGTCTGGGTATCCAAGCCTGTGTTTTGGGTCACACCTTTCTGACCTCTGGTGATCATCCACTTTGCAACAACTTGTCTTTGTTTCCTAGTTGGAAAGCTGACTTTTCTCCCTTCTTAGGTGCAAGAAGCAAATGGATCCGACTTGGCCTGTGGAAGACTCTGTCTATAGTCTTTCCTTCCAACTGTAAAATAAATGAGATTCCACTCATTCTTCATGGTTGGCTATTGAGTGGCTTTTAAGTCATTTTCAGACTGTTTCTAACATTGTCATCCTGTCTCTTCTTCCTAGAAATCCCACTACACTGTGCTTGGAAATGCTTTTAAGGAGTGCTTCGTGTGTAAGCCACATCCTAAACCAAAGGTCTATGATAGTTTTGAGAAGAAAGCAAAAATATTCTGTGCCAAACAGAACTGCAGCCATGACTGGGGAATTTTTGTGAGATACAAGATGTTCGAGATTCCAGTCATAAAAATTGAAAGTTTTGTCGTGGAAGATACTGTGAGCGGGGTGCAGAACCGGCACTCAAAGTGGAAGGACTTTCATTTTGAAAGAATACAGTTTGATCCTGCAGAAATGTCTACATGACCTCTTCAGTCTCACGCTACAGGGAGCGATGGCGTCCATGTGGAAGCCATGAGCCGATGCTTTCTTACTGAAGCTCACACAATCCTTTCTTACACAAGCCTGCACTGTGTTGAAGGCCAGATTATCTGACCTGTTTGTTCTAAGCCATTTCTGTCCACACAAAGCACACACACATGAACTGCGGCCCCGAATACTTTGTTCACCAATAACTCACAGCACTTGGTGATGGTGGAGAGGGGTTAAAACATTTCCCCTTTACACATTTTAGAACTGCCCGCCAGGGAATGTGCAGCTACTCAGTATACCAAGACTCATGATGGCTGGCATGCCAGAAGGTTTCCCATACTGTCTGTCTGTCCTCTTTGCTTGATCTGCTATAAACTGCCTTTTGCCCCTAACAATCCACTGGCTTGGTTCTCTTCCAGGCCACCAGACTGACTGCCAGATCCAACAGCACTTCTGTCCATTGCATCACTCCTTTCTGAATTTGGCTCTGCCACCCTGTCACCCTCTGCAGATTCTCCTGGTTTCTGTCTCTTCCCAGTCTGTTCCATTGGTTTCCCTGCTGACACAGATTTGGTGATCGCAAGGTTCAATATGTACACACGTATGTATCTTACTCCCCTGTTCTTTAAATCTGGGCCGTTTCCCCTTCTTGAATAGACATCTCAAACCATCTTTCTGTCAGTATGCCTGTTTGTATGTCTGTCCCCCTCCCGTTTGAGACAGGACCTTTCTGTAGACCAGAAGCTCGATATGTAGAGACCACACTGGCCTTGAACTCACAGATCCCCTGCCTCTCAAGTGCTGAAATTAAAATCTTTCACCAGGCCTGGCTCTAGCGATTTTAAATAAAGGCTGATGTTTAACATTTGAACTACTTCCAATTCATTCCCTAACATGAATTAGGGAATGCTGTTGTTCTTTACTTTTTTGAGACTCTGTTCCTCTGTGCAGCCCTGGCTCTGTAGACCAAGCTGCCCTCGATCACAGAGATCTGCCAGCTCCTGCCTCCTGAGCGCTGATATTGAAGGCCTATGTCACTATGCCTGGCTTGCCCTTTCTTCTTAACCATTATATATTCAAATGGCATTTCCATGTTTCTTCTCAAGGTTTACTGATGCTTCAGAGAGGGAGTTCTAAGATCAAGAAACAAGTGTCTGAATGCTGTTGCTGCCAACAGACCAAGGTACTCTTGAGTTCAGGGAAGGAACTGTACTGGTTTTGTGGGCAGTACATTGGTTTTAACACCTTCCTAAAACTTACCTGTAATTCACTAGGACCATCAATGGCCTAAACAAAACTGCAGAGATCCTATGACCACATAACTGTTTTCACGGGACATTTACATCTGAAGACTATCCCAAGAGTACCCAGAGCACAGTGGGTCACCCAAACTATCTAGATCAACCCTGGAGGTCAACAGAGTGACATGGCATAGCACACCACTTGCCACATATGCCTAGAGAAATTAACCAGCAACTTAACTCTTTGAAAAAAAAAACCTATAGGGGTTAGGCTTTTAATTGATAAAATAGGTGAAAAAAGATGATATGTAGTAGTTCTTGATAATGGTTATTGGTAAAATTCTTTTTGTTATTTTGTCTTTTTTTTTTTTTTTTCATAGCTGAGGACTGAACCCAGGGCCTTGTGCTTGCTAGGCAAGTGCTCTACCACTGAGCTAATCCCCAACCTGGTAAAATTCTTAGTAAGTGCAATAAAATAGATCAAATGGATTTGCCGAGAGCTGACTTTCATTTATGTCTTTTAGTATATGATGCCTTTCTTTGCTGCTACAGTGTAAGAACTCTATAGCATGTGTAAGATATCTACGGAAACTATTTGAGAAAAAAGCTTTTAAACATTACAATGATTTAATTATTTATTTATATATGTTATGTATATGGGTGTTTTGTCTGCATGTCCATATGCACACTAGAAGAGGGCATTGGATTCTCTCTGATTATAGTTTATAGGTGGTTTTATGCTGCCATGTGGGTGCTAAGAATTGAACTTAGAACCTCTGGAAGAGCAGCCAGTCTTAACTGCGGAGTCATCTCTCCAGCCTTGACAATGATGATTTAGTTGAAGTGAAATAGTCCTTTTTTTTTTTTTTTGCCAATGGGGAAAAGCAGACTAAAGCTGAGACCAAATGAGAATTTGAGTTGTACATGGCCTTAAATCACTGCCAAGTATACCCTAGAATGGAGCAAACCCTGGGTTACTAAGTACTGAATGAATAAAACAGGTAGGTTTTGAGAGATGGGAGAATGCCGGTCTTTGGACTCCTGATGGAAGTTGCATCTGGAATCTCCCATGAGCACATCACTGGTCCCCACTAGAGTCCTCGCAGGTTGCCATCTGTGTGTCCTTTTTGAAGCTCATATACTACTTGTTCTGCAACCATGGACCTTGCTGTTTTGTGGTCAGTACTGGTAGCGTGGCATTTTCATTCTGACCTGGAGCCTTCAGTCAAAGGCCTCATTGTACAATAAGGTTGCTGGACTCCTGACTCCTGTACTTAAAACAGACTTGGTATTAACTACATCTCAAATAACAAGCCAACCAGATTCCGGTATTCCTGCACGCATGTCTGTGGGATGGTGGTGTGAGTCCCGAGGGGCGCACTGAGTGGCCAGGGAGATCTGTACCCTTTCCCATCTGTACACACACGGGTCACCGTGTTGCTTCCATCATATTAACATCCACTTGAACCAGTAGTTCCTGAAACACTTCACTTCAGTGGACCTTGTTAATTAGCAAAACCCACGAACAGATATCTGGCTGGGATATCAACTAATAGGAAGAATCAAGGTGAACTGTAACCTTCTGGATCATGCCAGTAACTGTTTTAATACACCATAAAATGTTACTACTACTTCACTTTACAAATGTGTATTTAATAAACAGGCACAGGCTTGTTGGGTGCAAACTCTTAAAGCTCCCAATAAAAATGCCAGCTATGCTTATCTTTGTTTATGGCAATTTGACTAAGAGAACAGAAATTAGTTGAGTGTTAAATCACATCCGTGCTTACAACGTTTAACGGCTTCCTAAGGAGCAGGTGGGACCACAGTTCCTGTTTTCACAAGCAATGCTGTTCCACTCCTTCACAACCCCCGGGCCGCTCCACACCATCTTAACTGGAGGTGCCCTCCTTTGAACACACTCTCCAGAGCGTGGTACTGTTGGGGAAGGTTGTGGAACCTGTAGGAGATGGAGCTTCTCTGGAGGAAGTGTGTCACTCACTGGACATGGATCTAGAGAGTTTATAGCTGGTTCCTTTCTTTCTGTTCAGTCAGCTTCCTAAGAGTAGATGCAATGTGACTGGCTAGCCTCTTGCTCCAGCCACCTGCTACCATGTTCTAACAGGATGGACAACGTTGGTCTGGGACCAATATAAACCCTGAAGTTGCTTTTGTCAGGATATATTCCCACAGCAACAGAAAAGTAAGATAGACACTAACACAGTCCTGATGGAGAGGCTGTGCCAAAGTTAAGGTTCTTCACTGATGAGTAGGAAGTCTTATTGTGCCTGAGGCAGATGCTTGCCATGACAAATGATTAACTGTCACCAAACAGTTGATGGTAGCCATAACCCTGACCCATGGAGGGACTCAGAACAGGAGATATAAATAGATGCTGTCTCAGAGGCCATTAGAATGTGGGCTGAGAGGGGAGAGAGCAGACAGGTAAGTGGCCTGTGTTTAAATCACTAGGACCAACTAAGCCTGAGGCCATGATGTCACTATTCTTTTAGTGACATGGACCAATTTACTTTTTTCGTTTGCTTAAGCCACATTGAGTTATGCTTTTAACACCCCAAGCCTGACATAGTAACATATTCTTCCTTTATATAATATTTTCTATGAAACACAAAAACATATGTACACACACACACACACACACACACACACACACACACACACGAAAGGTTCGTGTACTTTGTTGCTGTGTTAAATAAATTTGCCATTTAGGTCACTGTGGATGCCAAGGGATGCCTCTTGTTTAGGAAGGATAAGGCAGTAATGGATTTGGAAAATCAGAAACACAGGAGCAATCTGTGGGAACAAGCCTGGCGCAGTGGGAAGAAGCCCCATGTGTCTGTCCCGGGTGCTGTGGCTCTGGGTGGACAGGAGACACGCGGGAAGTGGCGTCTTTGGTGCTGCAGACAGGCTAGCTGGAGCGCAGCTGGGGTTCCACTAGCTGCTTAGGCTTGGGTGAATGGGTACCGTCTGGGAGCTCGGGGAAGCCCTTGGGGAGAGATTAGACGCAGCTCCTTAATCGAGGGCTGGATCTCTCGCTTCCCAGGCGGGTCCAGATGAAGAGACAGTTCATAATTCTAAGACGTTTATTTTCATTGTGTGGAGTGGTGTGGATGGAATTGTACCCCGGCCTTTCTGGGAGAGGCGAGAAGGATATAGTAACTGGGAAGGGGCGTGGCTAAGCCTCTAGGTTTCTCATTAACATGGGGATGACTTGGGGCTGTGTGGCCATGCCTCTACCTGAGGGGGGGGCGGTACATGACTGTGACTGGAGCCAAAAGCCTCCCGGGGACGTTGGCATAAAGTTTTCCAGTCCCTTGTGGATTGTTCCACTGGGTCGCCCAGATTTTACGCCTATGCTCGACCAGGTGCCAGATTGCCTGTCACAGATCACTGCCCACAGGTATCCACCCCTTTTACAAGAAGAAGGAAGAGATGGTAAGTAGGTGGGCCAGCACTGCCCTGAGAACTCAGGTTAAAGGCTGTACAGTCTAACTTTGGGCCAGCATCGGACACTGGCCAATACCGAAGCACAAAGAACAGCGGACACGTTTAGCTAGAGGAGTGGAGAGTGACAGAAGCTTGTTCCAGAGGTGTGGCCACAAGAAACTTCCCTCACTGCCAGCATCTGAGTCTGCTCAGGCTGCTACAACAAAACCTCACAGGAGAGCTACCTTAAGCATAGATATTTCTGGAGGTCAAGGAAGCCAAGATCAACTGGCCCCACCCCCCAAAACTGCCGGCCAACGGTACTGTTCCTGGCGTAGCTGTACTTCGAAACTGAAGAAAGGAGAAAGGATGAGGGGGCCGTCCTTCACAGATCCACCACAGAAACACTGTGGCAGCTCCTCAAGCTGGAGCTACAAACAAGAAAAGACACCAAAGCATAAGACTCACAGGGAAGGTGAGTACACAACAGAGCGCTGCTGGATGGGATGCAAATCTTCCAACATTTCCTTCCACACCGTAAAATGACAATCACAACTGTAAAATGACAATCACAACCATGTGGTACTAGATGAACAGAATAAATGCGAGTAAAGCGTGGCGTTAAAATATAAAATGTGGGAGGAAGAGCAGGTTTTCATGTGTGCACCTAGCTTTTAAAACAGCCTGTGATATCACATGACTCCTGGAGGCTCACTCTGATCACAACTCCAAACCTCCACTAGACAGACCAAAGACCCCACTAAAGAACACCACCTGGACATACAGGAAGGTGCTGAGAGGGACCACCAGAGCCACGTGGAAGTAAGTCCTCACCTACCAGTAACGGGAGGCATTTTTAAAATGTGCAAAAAAAGTGTAAATACTATGCTCCTGAACAACTATTGAGCCAAAGGGGAAATTAAGAAAATTAAATTCCATGCAGTGAAAGAATTAAAGTTATTCACATGTCTGCGATCACACCATGATCTGTAGATTCAATGCAATCTTAGGAAATTCCCAATGCTATTTTTTCCCAATGTTTTTCTAAGAAACAAAAGCTACCTCACTACGTAGGCAGAACCACAGGACTCCCAAAAACCAAAGACATGCTGAGAAGGAAAACAAAACTGAAATTATTACCATTATCAAACTTCAAAATATATTATAAAGACACAACAATGAAAATAGCATTCTGCTAACATAAAAAGAGATGCAGACACAATGGAAAAATCAGAGACTGCAGAAGTGGACCTATATAGGTGTGGACATGACAAGGAAGCTAAGACACACAACGGAGAAGAGCTGTCTCTTCAATAAATGCTGTTGGAAAAACTGGACGGCCACATGCAAAGGAGCAAAGCTGGACCCTCATCTCATACACTATAGAAAAATCAACTCAAAATAGATTGAAGGCTGAAGCATAAGACCTCACTCCAAGAAAGGCTTAGATAAACTCAGAGGAAGTGCTATGGCATTGTTTATAGTTACGTCTTCAGCAACAAAAAAGGAAAAGAGGCCCATCAGACTGCTTCAGAATAAAAGTTTTCTAGCCATGGAAATAGTCAAGAGTTAGACTGACTACAAGATCAGAGAAAATATTTGATAAATACTATCTAGAATAGGTGGTATTAAAGTTCAGCAACAAAATCAAATAATTCAATTAAAAATGGGCAAAGGACTGGAACAGACAATATATGAAAATATACTCAACATCATTAATCATCAAGGAGCTGCATATAAAGCCATAGTTAAAACCATATCAAAAAATAAAGGTTAGTACTGTGAGAGTGTGGGAGAGTGAGGCGACAGTCGGAGGCCATATTCACTTACTTGTAAGGACACTAAGGAAAACAGTATGGAGCCCTACAGAAACTCACAGAGGACATTACTGTGGCCCAGAAATTCCACTTCTAGGAATGCATCCAAAGGAACTGAACCAGTATGTTGAGGAAATACCTGTGTTGCCATTCATTTCAGCACTATTCACAAAAGCTAAAGTACACAATCTGCCTAGTTGTCTATCCACGGCTGAATCAATAAAGAAAGTATAGGGCACATGTGTGTACACACAAATATATTGTGGCAACAGGGACAGACCTTATGGACATTGTGTTAAGTGAAAAAAGCCATGCACAAAAGAAAAACAACTGCACACTCTCACTATGTCTAAAGTTAGCAGTTACAAGGGGCCGAGAGGACACCGTTGCTAAGCGAGAGGACACCGTTGCTAAGGAAGCACTGGAGAATCAACTAGGGAATGAATGGAGAAAAAAAAAAAACCCTGCAAGTCAGCCATGAAAACATGGAAGGACATGGGATTTCATTCAGGAGGAAGGCGCTTAGAAGCTGTGGTATATTCTTGGAAGTATTCTCACCACAAAAAGTAAGAATGTGAGACTCAATTTAGCCATTCTATGGTGTGTGTGTGTGTGTGTGTGTGTGTGTGTGTGTGTCTGTGTATCATGTACAAAGTAAATACAATTTTTACATTTTAGTTAAAAAAATTTAAGAGATACAGTCTAGCAGTAGTGGGGCACACCTTTTAATGTGGCACTTGGGAGGCAGAGGCAGGTGGTTCTCTATGAGTTTGAGGCCAGCCTGGCCAAAGAGTGAGTTCTGGGACAGGCAAAGCTACACAGAAAGACCCTGTGTCAAAAAACCCAAAACAACCACCCAAAAGAAAAAAAAATAAATAAAAGAAAAGAAAGAAAAAAGAGAGAAAAGGAAAATAAGAAAGAAAAAAGTTAAGAGACATAAAGCAACCCCTCCCCCAATGGAAAGTTTAATCCATAACAGGCACTGGGTGGTCTGGACAAGGCTCAGGATTCGGCATCGTTCTCAGCTCTGGTTCTTATTCAGGCATTTTGTTACAGCAGTCTGAGCAGAATAAGGCACGCCCTAAAATAATTCCAGCTATGAAGATCAGCGAACAGATTTCAGGGCCCCAGGAATCTGCGGTTTGCTCCTTGCTACTGCTGTGACCAAGGTGTCTGCTGCCCTTACACTGGCACAGCTTACAGTCTGGCTCCTCAGTGTTCCCTCTGTGCCTGCCACTCAGCTGCGGTGGTACAAACAGCAGACTCAGGCCTTTCGGCGCTCACATGGCTCTGTGTCACAGCACTGTGACATCCCCAACAAAACTCAATTCCAAAGCCAACACTTTTTCATGAAAATATATTTAATCTTATTCAAATTAGAAATCCCGTCCCTCTCCCCAGTTACTTTCAAACCCCTGTCAACAAACGTTGAAAATGGTAAGAGACAATCTCATGTTGATTGAAAGGTAGATAATCAAACACTTTTGACGGCTGACCTATCCACGAGGTCTTTGCTCACTTTGAAGGAAGGGAACACATCACTGCTACGAATCTGAAGTGTGAAGAAGTTCTTAAGCTATGTCAGTTAACACTGGTGTAATATACGGAGGACTAGGCTCTCCAGGGAAGGGTGTCACTGAGCAGAGAAAAACACAGGACAACAGAAAGGGTAGGAGCCACTTCTGAGAATACTGGCTAGTGTTCAGCTGAAGATTAGTCAGAGTGAAAAATCAAAGTCTGGTGATGAGTGACTTTTAAGAGAAGGTAGTTCTCTTTGGTACTACGGACCTTCCCGTGATTCTAGATTCCAGATTATAGAAAGGGATAAAAAGATTAACAAATCTCAAAACTAGAGACTCCTGGCTCTGTGCCTCCAGGAATGGCAGTGCCCACTTGCTTATCCTGCCAGCACCCTCATTATAAGTAGAGGAGGCTGTTCTGCCAGGCCTCCACCAGCGGGGGGCCTGGTACCTCATTGGGTCTAGCACCAAGCGCGGGTCTCCTGAGAGGCCAGCACCTACTGGGCCATCTTTCGGATCATGTAGTTCAGGATGCCTCCATTGTGGAAGTAAGTGAGCTCCACATCAGTGTCAAACCTCATCACGGCCTGGAAGGTCTTCCCAGTGTCCAGCTGCAAGAGCAAAGAGGCAGAGTGCTGCTGAAGGCGGGGCTGAACCGAGACTCCTGCCTCACGGAGGCTGCACCTGGCTTGGCTGCCCACTGGCCTCAGTTGGGGTGTTATATGCCCGCAGTGCCAGCAGCAGAGGGAACCAGTGGTCTCTGCACCCAACAAGAACCCTGGGCATTCACGTGCCCACTAGAGGTTGAGAAGCTTTGCAGAATTAATGATGCAGGTGAGAGGCACATGGGAACAAAGTGCCCTCTCAGGACAGCAGCTATAAGTGACACTGTGATGCTGCTCCCTAAGTCTTTTCTGGACATGCTCTGGGCAGCAGAGGTCTCACTGGGGTTGTTCCTTAGGCAGCTGATCCAGCTCCTCGCCTTGGGTCACCCTGGGACCACAACAGCTGCCTTTACAGTGCTAAATCCCCTTGGGACTTTGGTACAGGACACTGTATTTCTGCCTCTCCTGAGGATGTGTCACTACCTCCATATTAGTTACTTTTCTGTCGCTGTGATAAAACACCATGGCCAAAGCATCTTACAGAAGAAAGGGTTATCTTGGCTTATGGTTCTAGAGGCTGAGTCCATCATGGTGGCAGGCATGGCTGCTGGGTCAGGAAGATGAGTGCTCATCTCCACAGTACAAAGCCGAGGAGGGAACTGCAACTGTGAGTCTCTGAACTTTCAAACTCTGCCGCCAGTGACATCCCCCAGCCTTACACCTAAGCCTCCCAGAGGAACCACCGCTGGTTACCAAGAGTTCAGAGGCAGGAGACTGCGGGACTTTTCTCTTTGAAAGCACAGCCATGGGGCCAATTAAAGCCTGGGCCTAGGCTGAGGTTCACGGAGGGAGTGCATACAGGATCTGCTAATCACAATTTCATTAAAAAAGGAAAGAGGGAAATCTTAGATAACAGGAAAGCATCACCTTGGAACTTCTGTCACTATTCTTTGGGCTGAAAGAGACAGAGACGAGGGGGCTGGTTGGGGGCGGGAGTTCAGAACGAATTGATAAACACTATGAATTAAAAACACTGTGCTAATCGGCAGATTATTATCCTATGCTGTAAAGGAAGGCAGTTTCACCTCTGATGTCATCTGGAGTTAACCCCCCTCTACTCCACTGATTTCTTCCTATCAACTGATGACAAACAGCGGGCCCTTCAGGTTCTGCCAGCAGAAGCCCTGCTTACCTTTATCTGAACCTTCATGCGAGGCTTGAGGTCTTCAGGAATGTCGATAGTATATCTTTCCCGACCCGTGAGTCCCAGAGAGTCTGCAGTTTCACCGGGGAGATACTCAAGGGGGATCACTCCCATGCCAACCAGGTTGCTGCGGTGAATACGCTCGTAGCTCTCTGCCAGGACAGCTTTGATGCCCTGACAAACCAAGAGAGAAGTTAGACAGCTCTAGCTTTTCTTTAGGAGGCACGCAGAAACTATGCAAGAGGCTTCTTCAGAAATTCTCACAGCTAGACTGCAGACCTGTTTAGTCCATCTAAAATGCTACCTTCTGGTTATAAATAACTTAGTAGTGAGTTGTATCTGATTGCCTACAATACACCAGCATTCTGTAAGCACTTACCATGAATTCTTTCCTGCCCTCCAGCAGCCTGGAGATCCAGTCCATGCGATTACAGTTCCCTTTCACTGAGGGAGTCTCAGTGGTGGGGTGCAGTATTGGGAACCCATGAGATCTGACCACACATCTAACTACTCTGAGATACAAGAGCCCTCTTGAATGCATATCTCAAATATAAAAAAAGAAAATCATTTTCCTCTTTTTGGTTTTTATTTTTTATTTTTTTTTGGTTTTTATTTTATTGTGGGTGCATATCAGCAGACACCAAGGGTTTAATCAAAGCTGACATTCAGAATGTACTACTGAGTAACTGATTAGCACCCATAGCTTTCACACCTCCTGTTTCAGGATCAGACTGTACTTAACGGTGTTGCTATGAAGCTTTCTATAAAGGAGCTTTTGTTGTTAGTGTGTAATTGGCAGCACATATCAGTAACCAATACAGCAGAGAACCGGAGTAAGTAGGCCTTCCTATTAGTTATCGATTCTTAGGTAACACCTCAAATCTATTGCACCAGAACCTTGCAGGGGTGTGAGTGTGTGTGTGTGTGTGTGTGTGTCAGAGTGAGTGTGTGTCTGAGTGAGTGTGTGTGTGTGTGTCTGTGAGTGTGTGTGTGTGTGTGTGTGTGTGTGTGTGGTTGCAGTTAAGTTTCAAGAACCAGGTTGTAAAGCAGTAGGTTCTGAAGCTGTTTCATGTTATAATCACCAGGGGAGGTTTTAAAAATCCCAGTGTCTCTGCCTTTATTAAATGAAGTGTACTCTCTAAAGAGAACACCTAAAATGTCCTCACAAGTATTTCCAAAGCCAAGAAACACTGGCGGAATATCAAATGCGCACCCCTCTGGCTGGTGTGAAAGCTCATCGGGCGAGGCACTTGCCATCACGCCTTAGGTCCCACAAGGCGAGAGTCAACTCCTGCAAGTTATCTTTCCTCCCACTTGTGGCTGTGTGGGCGCTTGTGTGTACGAACCTGAGCATGGGTGAACATACTAACATGCAATTTAAATTAAAGCACCCGCCCTTGCTTTACCCAGCTCCTCACGGCTTGCAGCTCACTCCTTACGTTCGCCGAGGACTATAACCTTAACACATTTTGGGGCTCTGAGCTCTGAGACTGTATGTTGGAACATGGTCCAGGAATGGAGTCACGTGAGGAGAATTCTGAGTGCTTATGAGAAAACTCCAAGAAACAACACAAGAGTCTTGTGACCTCAGTTTCTTCAAACCAGGGAATTGCTCTTGGAATGTGTTTATGAACCTCCCTGAGTTTCTGGACCGGAGTGAGTTTATTTTGGATTACTCATTATTGCTTGCTGTTATTATTCTATTAATTCTATTAAATTATTATTCTAGAATTCTATTAAATGTTTAAACTATCCTTTTTATACTTCTATGGAAAACATGTTTTTGCCACATGCATCTTGTCCCTGTGATGGTATACAGCTTGAACTAACTCATGAGATCTTTACTCAGGTGACCTTTCTTAACTCTCACAGTATAAACTGTCTGAGGGTCTGAATAAAGTTGGCTACTGCATGAGACTTTAGTCAGCCTAATTTATGGGCTCTCTTCTCCTAGGTCCTCTAGAGTAGTGACAATTATGAAAGCCATGATATATATGTATATATGAATGAAATATATATATATGAAAGATAGCTGTATATACATTTCTGAATGTGTCAGCCCCCACAGGCTTTCCTCCAGTTATTGACAGATACCTGCAGAGCCGATGCTACCAGCCCCAAACCCAGCTGATATACCTGAGCCAGTTCTCCTATAGACTGTTGCTCTTTTCTAGATCCACAGAGTAGCAGGCTGGGTGAATATAACGATCTGCTCTTTCATAGTGTCTTGGGAACAAAGCCATAGCATGTATTCCCAAGCACCCTCCTGGCTCCCGCCCCAGTGCTGAGTGGCCCCACCAGGAAGCTTCTGCTCCATACATACCAGCAGGAAAGGGCCCTTGGCTGCCCAGTCTCGGGAGCTGCCTGAACCGTATTCTTTGCCAGCCAGAACAATCAGGGGAAGTCCAGCCTGCTGGTACCGCTCAGCAGCATCGAACACATCAAGCTAAGAGGAAAGGAAGGTTTTATAGATGGACAAAAGGCAAGAGTGGGCACGCAGACCCAGAGGACACCGGTGACAGTACAGGGTCCAAAGGGCCTCGAGGACAGCTAAGTCAGCAACAACTAAAGACCCGGCCAGGTGCTCAGGTAGCACTCATCTACTCATTTCTACCAGACTGAACTTTACTTCTGCCTGAACTGTAATGGCTCTCCAATGTTATAAATTCAAATCCTAGGGCATTGGAGGAGAAAAAGGGAACTACATTAGGTTTTTGTTTCCTTCTCTTCCATTTGAACTAAAAGAAAAACCCCGGGAAGCCAGGGTTTTGTTTGGCCCAGTACTAGAGGCCCAGTAACGGTCAGTCTGAAAGGTAGAAAAATGCAAGATGGTATAGAAAGGACATCAGAAAGCCTATTTGTCTCCATTTAAGGACCAGGCCTGACTTAGAAAAGAAGGCCACAGGCACCAGCTCCAGGCAGAGACCATAAAATCTAGGAACAAGGTCATAAAACCCCTTCCCAAAGGACAGCCTGGGGATAACCACAAAAACTGGGAAATATCTCAGGGTGGGCCATCTGGGTTGGGCAGCCCTAACCCACCCAGTGGCTTAACATTCAAGACAAAGAAAAGCAAACCACTGACCACCTGTGACCTCCCCAGCACTCACCAATGAAATTTTAGATTACCTAGTCCTTCTAGAGAGTTCTCCCAGTTCCCTATAAGAAGGCTGGAGCACTTTTGTCCGGGATCGCCGTTTCAAAAAATGGTTGACCCCCGCATGCTGGATGTTTCTGCAGAATAAACGCTGTCTTTGCACACTATCTGAGTCTGGGGTCTTCCTCCAGTGATTTTTGGACCCTTACAGTATGTTTACAAATCATATATCAAATGCAAAGTCTTCTTGTTCCTCTACATGCAGGCCACGGCAGAGGCAGCAGAAGCATTCATGGAAGCATGAAGCAACAGGCCAGGAAGGGTCAGCTAATTTAGTGAGTGAGAAACTCTTCCACAAACAAATTTGCTCCTCACAGGATATTCTGCTGAGTTGAGAATTCCCCAGACATCTGATGGCATCACTGATGATTGGGAATTTAAAGATTATTTGTTTATAGCTAAGTGGATCAGAAAGCAAAGCCCCTTAAAAAGGAGTCAACTGAAAGGGGCTCAAGGCAAGCCTTTGGTTAAACCCTAAAATAGGCTTCTTCACATGTTGAAATCCTGGTGGATGGCTGGGGCTATGCTTAATGTCATCTGTTAATACCTAAACCTTGAGTTAGACAGAGCTCATGCATACAGAAATGCTACATAACCTCTTGAGGTTTGGTTTTGGTCTGTTGCTATGTATTGTTAATGCTAACTTCTGTCCCCAAATGTCTAGGCCCATGAGTGACTTCTCATGTTCACATTCAGGAGCTTTTGTTGTACAAACCTTGTTCATTAATTTAAAACTACTGGTTAAATAAAGTTGGTACAGCCCATTGCTGGAGGGGTGAGAGGTTGGCGGGTTTCGAGTTACCTGGTTGGGGACAGGGTAGCAAGAGGAAGAGGAGGAAGAGAGAAGAAAGCTTCCCCGAGGGGAGGTGGACCATGAGCACGTGGCCAGGAGAAACAGCAAGTATCTGTGTACATCACTGGGAAGGTGCCAGGCCAGGCCCACAGTTAGGAAAGTAGATTAGGGGTTATCCCCAGTAATTGTCAAAGCCAAGTAAAATAAGCATAGTCTGAGTCTCATTTATTTGTAAGTTAGTGGGATAAGCTTAAACAGGTTCTACTGCAACAGGAAGTGTCTGTCTCTGCACAAGGAAATAGCATGATCAGAAGGAAACCACCTACCCGCCACATTCCAGAGATTACTAGCCTTGTGAGTTAACAGCACAGCAGTTTGTGTCTTAAGAAGTGCTTTTTGAGACTGCAGCTCAGAATCCTACAAGCTTACGTTACCTGGTAGGCTGGTGTTCCTTCCAGAATTTCTATTTTTCCTACTTTCAAACGCTGTGACTTGACAAGGTCTTTGCAATCTTGTGGCTAGTGTTCAGTGGAGCTTTTCAAAACAGATGCCTTGAGCTGTTCTCTGTCTGTCTGTCTGTCTGTCTCTCTCAAGATTTGTGTATGTGTGTGTGTGTGTGCCCAAATGTACATATATAGCCTACATCAAGGTGCCTATGGCGGCCAGGAGAGGTGCCAGGTCTCCTGGAATTGCTGGTGCAGGTGGCTGTGTGCAGCCTGCCACGGTTGCTGGGGACAGGACTCTAGAGCAGCACCGAGTGGTTCTGACTGCGGAGCCGTCTCTCCAGCGCCCAACTGTCTCTAGGACCTGTGGTAAATCAGATGTTATGCTGCGTGAGTTCAGTCCCTTTCCATGATCTCTCCCTTTGTCACTCCTGTATATTCCCAGAAATATTCTAAAGGATCAGCCTTGCCTCTGAATCTTTTAATGTTTTCTTTCTTTTTCCATAATGTACAAGGATCTTGGCTTATGATTGCTATTGCTACAAAAATCTCTCTGTGAAGATGATTTTTTTTTTTAAGTTTTTGACTTTTTGCAGTGCCCTTGTGTCCTGCTTTCTTTTCACTCTACCTGCCTGCTATACTGTTTAGAGCTGTTGTACTGGGTAATTTTACATCAACTCGACACCAGCTAGAGTCTTTTTTGAGTTGTTGTTGGGGAATTGTAATTAGAGCATATTGGATGAAAACAATATATTTTCAGTAAAAAAAAAAAAAGTAGAAAGAAAAAGAAGAGGAGGAGGAGGAAGAGGCGTCAGCAGCAGCAGCAGCTGGCAGGTCATTGTCAAGGAGGGAAGGGAGTTATCAGGCAGTTCCACAACAGTCCTTGGGGACCTGCAGATGTGGTGCCACCCTGGGTGTTACAGGTCATCCCATATTATTTTAAGCCTCAAAGCTACGTAAGGCTGGTGTTATTTCTAGGTCACAAATTTATAAAAAGGCCTACAGAGGTAAATGACTGGTACTGGGATCTCACCTCAGGTGGCTCTGAGTCCAGGCTTTCCCACCTCATATACCCACATCTACAAATAGACAACTCCAGGATGTACGCCAGCTTCAGAAAGCTCCTTTGGGATTGGGCAAACCTCAGAGGGCCTCTATGGCCCTTCCTCTTGCTGTGGATGCAATGGATTAGAACAAGTACCAGTGGGGACACACAAGAGCCCTTCTTGATAAATAGCCTAGATAATCTGGAATTTAGTCTTCAAGTGCTTTACACACAGATGAAATCTTGCTCAGAGATTTTTTTTTTTTTAAGCTCAATTTCCAGGAAATGAGACTTAGTTGAACCCTGGTACCCAACCACTAATCAACAGGAGATGTAATCTCTACCATGGTAAACGGGGCACATATGGACACCTAGCAAGAGGAACTTTAGGAAGTTAGGCATGCTGTGGCTATGAAGACAAGGAAAGCCACTGTGAAGATCAGGTGTCAGCCTGACAGACACTGGTTTCTGAAGGAAGGGAGATGATACTCACGGTTTCTCCTGAAGGAAGATGAACAGTCTGAGGTGCCTGCTTGTTCAGAAACTTGTTCAGCAAGCGGATGTTAGCAAATGTCCCCCGTGCCATGATGGCGTCGTTACCCCGGCGGGAGCCATAGGAGTTGAACTCTCGTGGTGTTAGGCTAATAGCACAAGGTGGGGTAGCATGTGAGTGAAGAGTAAACTTAGCTTACACACAGACCAAAAAAAAAAAAAAAAAGCCATAAATGCAGTCATGTCACTGAATCTGCCACACTGCTCTGCAGGGTGATCTCAAAGCCTTAACTGGGTCAGAAGCAGGGAAACCAACTGGTTTCAAGCACTAGTGCTTAGCAAAGAGAACAGTCTGATTTCAGAGTCACCACAGGAAGAGAGAAATGTTGGCTTGGTTGATTTCCTCCCTTTGCCTTTGGCTCTTCCCGCCTCACCCACACTCACCCTCTGTTCGTCAAGTATCGAGCCGCAGGGCTGTTTCTGGCAATATTCCCGGCCGGAGAGATATGGTCCGTTGTTACTGAATCTCCTAAGTTTAGTAGCACATAGGCATCCACTATAGACTTGGGTGGCTGGAGAGCTAAAGTCTGTTGAAGAATGCACAAGTCAGCATTTGCCCAGGTTTCCCCAGACAAGTCATCAGGTGGGCTGGACACCAAGTGAACCAGACTGGGAGTTCTACACCAACGCATGGGAAACCCTCAATTACTGGCTCATAGTGACGGTGTTTACAATTAAAAGTGAGGTAAACTGAAAGTATTCACTTCTGAATCTTGGACAGAAGGTGACCCATGTCACCAGCCCTCAAAGGAAATAGGAACGCAGCTGCAAGGACATTCTTTCTGCTTCTCCATAATTCTTCAGATGCCACAGACAACTGGGAGGCTGACATCTCCCTCCTCATCCCCATAGCAACCCATCATGGAGTGGAAGATTTAAATAAACATGGCAAGCCCTGAGGATATTCTCCTGGACCAGTCCTGCAGACCTTAGCTTGTCCTCTCCTAGGTGGTGTCTTCTCACCAGGATGTCTCTGCACAGCCATAGAGAACTTCTGGCCAGAGAACACAGCCTACAGCTGAGACCCCAGCCTCCTAGGACACTCTCAGAATTATCAGGTTGAGTATGCAGAAGTTTTACCGTAAACCAGCAGCCAGCACAAGGCTGTGGGGTAAGATTGTACAAGAAAAAAAACATCTTTTAAAGAGCGTATCTTTAAAAGTAAAAAGCCAGGGGCTGGAGACATGGCTCAGAGGTCAGGAGATGCTCTTCAGTTTCTAGCACCTACTAGATGCTCACAACTGTCTGTAACTCTAGGTACAGAGGACCCACCGCCTCTTCTGATCACCCTAGGCACTATACACATGTGGTACACGGACATACATGCAAGAAAAACAGTCATACATGTTCAAAAAAAGAACGTTAAGCCAGTGAGACGGTGCAAGGTAAATATTCTTGCCAAGGCCAATCCCGAGGACCCGAGTCTGATCCTGGAACCCACTGTGCATGGAGAGAACTGACACAGAGAGCTGCTTCTGACCTCCACGTGTCATGGCACGCCCGTACCCGTGCTCACACAGAAGCATCACACACATACACAATAGCAAATACAATTTAAAATACCTAACATCATAAAAATCCATACCAAGCTTTCAAAGAATGGCGGTGACTTAATGTAAGTAGATTTGGGATTCCATGTGTACAGCTTCTCAGATGGGGCTGCTAAGGCATTCCAGCTTTTGTTCACAGTCTGAAAAAAATGTAAAAAAAGGGGGCGGGGAGGGGAAGAATCAGTTACATTCCAGTCCAGGAAAAAATTGATAGGCAAATAAAAGCATTCAAAAGAGTTCTACTAAAATCCACTTTGATTCTAAGCAGACACACAAAAGTGGTTCCTTTGTCTTGCTAAGTGACAGGAATCCTGTCTAGACATGCCCTTCACTCCCTCCCCAGGGACTCACTGGCAGGTGACCTCTCCTGTGAAGACACTGGCTACTCACTATTTCTCTGATGGTAAGTATCTACCATGCCATGTTGGCAGTGCTGAGGGAAGCTGCTAGCTAAGAGCCCATGTCTTCAGACTGGGGACATCAGTCCAAAGCCCAGGATGGTCCCCAGTAGATGGTGTCAGCCCAGATGGGTGACTTTCGCTTAGAGCTTGGGAAGGCTGAGGCTCCCACTGGCTCTGTACCCACAGACACGAAATGCTTTCGTTTTAATTTGCTAAGTGTTACCTATTTTTATTTCTAATATATGTGCCTATATTTTCATTGTTTGAGTCCGCCAAGCTACCGCTCCTCAGGGAGGGGTGGGGCCTCGTGAGTCCCACCCCCATCCGTGACGGAATCAACAGATAATGGATATATATTCTTAATATATTGGGCTTTCAGGTTACATGGACACTCGATAGCAAATGACAGCTACTGTGTATCTAAGTTGATCAGAATTTTCTTCATAGATTTTTGTTGATGGCTGACAAAGCTCCCTGACACTGTTTCCCAGAGAG
Organism: Uromys caudimaculatus; assembly: GCA_028551405.1. Taxonomy (NCBI): domain Eukaryota; kingdom Metazoa; phylum Chordata; class Mammalia; order Rodentia; family Muridae; genus Uromys; species Uromys caudimaculatus. Next base: position 43,540,895 of record CM052702.1, on the reverse strand, counting down.
CAGCTTGTGGCGGGAACAGTGAGAGGATTCCGTGCCCGCTACCCCGTCCTATAACCCTACGCTCATTTCAAACCATCTCCCTGTCAGAAGACCTTGGCCATCGGGGGAGAGCATTACTGAGGTTCTTTTCCACTCATTTTCTCCTGCTTTATTTATTCATTTAATTACTTTGAGACAGGGTCTCACTATATAGACCCAGGCTGTCCTGGGCCTCGCTCTGTAGGCCAGACCAGTCTCCAGGGCCTGGAGGTTCACTTGCCTCTGCCTTCTGGGTGCTATGCTGGATTAAAGGCCTGAGCCACCATGCCCGGCTTTTCTATTTTAAAATGTACGACTTTTTCCCCCCTTATTTCAACAAGTTGGCACACTCTGTTTTTTTGTTTTTGTTTTTAACATTCAAATGATTCTTTGAGAGGTACATTCAACCAACTAACTCCACTCCAGTGACAAAATATAGTGACCATCACGGTCCTCAACACAGGGACACTCCAGGATGTCTGAAAAAGAGCGGAGCTAAAGTAAACCTAAAGACTGCTATTGAGGCCTGTGCCATCCTTTGTGCCAATCTGTGCATCATGGGTGAAGAATAACCCAGAACACTCCCCTGGTCAAAGGAAGAAAGAAATGTTTCTCTCCATCGCTTATGCTCCTGTTAGCCTCAAGGTCTGCAGAGAGAACACAATAAACGCTTGCCAGTGCGCACGTGCACTGTGGTGAGTCTCACCTCTATTTTCTGATAGACCTCCTTAAACATCCCGGGGATGACATATTGCCGTTCCACCGCCTGGATCTCATCTCGAGTTGGCCAGATATCCTTCAGAAACACTTGCTGGCCCTGTGCGTTCACTCCTGGGGAAGACATGTTTCTGATGAGAAAGTCTCTTAACACTCATTTTCATTATCATACAGACAGATCTGTTCTGTGCAAACACGAACCAGCGAAGACTGAATCTCTTCCTCGGTACGAAAATCTCTGATCACATTTCCATCAAGTGTATAATAAATACATAACCTGGAAGCATATGCTCTCTTATTTACAGGCATTTACATACAGCTGGGCCTCTAACTTGTAGGTTCTGAATTTGTTAATTCAATCAACTATAGACTGAAAACAGGGAAAAAAAAAAAAGAGTGTCAAATACGCCTTAGTGAGTAGGGATAATTGAAAATGTGGAATCCAAAGCCACAGAGGGTCAACTGTATAGAGAGAGTTCAATTTCCTAACCACGAGCCTAAGGGATGCCCGCCATGCTGAATCTCCTCAGGTTGGAGTGAGGATGCAGAGAGCAAAACTCAGGGCAAAGCAGCACCTGTGAGACTCTGAAACACCTGGAGCGTGCTCATACAGGGTGTGCACAGTGTCGGAAAGCCTGCCTCAGGAGGCCAGAAGGGGCAAAAGCCAGGCACTGCTGAAGAACCCTGAACAGCAAGTTGCTAATACGCGTGGACTTGATGTCCTTTTTGCCACCTACCACCCCCAATAGAGTCTTGCTTCTTCCTTTTGTCTTTTGTCTGGACCCTGGAGAACAGTGAAAAGACCTGTCTCATCTCTAGAGAGTCTTTGCTTTTAGAGACAGGGTCTCACTGTGTAGCCCTGACTAGCCTAGAGCTCACTTTTAGAAATCTGCCTGCCTCTGCTTTATGAGTCCTGGGATTAAACGCACGTGCCAGCCCCAAAGCAGCTACTTCCTTCCAGTCTGTTTTTCAATTCACTAGAAAGAGAGAGTCACCAACCCCAAATCTTACCCAAAGGCTCTTTCTCGAAGTCAACCCTGATGGTGCCTGCGATTGCATACGCTATCACTAGTGGGGGAGATGCTAAGTAGTTGGCCCGTGTGTTAGGATGGACTCGGCCTTCAAAATTCCTGTTCCCAGACAGAACTCCAACAGCTACGAGGTCTCCCTGTGCAAGGCAAGAGAACCATCAGTTCACAAGGAAGGCACTGCCTAGGCTTCTGTCAGGTCAGTTTTCACATCCTGTGGACAAAGACGTCAGCCACCTTCCTTCCCTCGGGTCTCCTGCTACAGAGAGGAGGCCATGGAGGGGTATTCCAAGGGGAGATGATACTACAGGTCAGATGCAGGGAGCGGTGGTCAGGCATTTCTGTTCTTGAGAAAATACCAGATAGGTCAGCGTATGATATAACTTTTGCTGCAGGAGTCTAAGACCAGGTGAGACTACCAAGAAAGGTCCAAAGGTGACGGCGAAGGAAGCCACAGTGACAGGTCCAACAGTGCTTTTCAGAGCTGTAGATCTGTAGGGCCAAAAGCCAAACCAACTGAGGTAGTCTACATAAGGGGACCTGTATGATTTTGAACCAAGTTTCAAATGACCAGCAACAAACAATTTTAGAGCTCCTTGTCATCAAGCCCAGCATGATCTGAGCCCTCACCTGTGTGCCAGGCACAGTTTGAAGCACTTCATTCTTGTTATCATCATTTTCAGTGTAGGGACCCTCAAGACACCCCAAGACCAAGTTCTCAGCACAAAGTAGATTTATTTGCCCCAGAGGGTCACAGGGCAGGGAAGAAGAGACAAAGACAGGAGAGAGAGGATGAGGGAGAGGGGAAGGGATATTTGTTGGGGTAGGGGGTGAGGGAGCACATGACAAAGGACTATCTCTGCATAGAGAGGAGACAGATGTGACACACAGGGAAACGGCAGTTTTTCAAGGTAAAGGGGAAACCCTGGGTTAGGATGAGCTGCTGAATTTTGATTGGACAGGTTCAGGGCAGGCAAAGGGAGGTTTTTTTTTTTTTTTTTTTTTTTTTTTTCTGAGACAGGGTTTCTCTGTGTAGCCCTGGCTGTCCTGGAACTCACTCTGTAGACCAGGCTGACCTCGAACTCAGAAATCTGCCTGCCTCTGTCTCCCGAGCTGGGATTAAAGGCGTGTGCTGCCACTGCCCGGCAAAGGGAGATTTTGATTGTTGGACTTTAATACTTTGATAGCTAGACCTTGGTAGTCAGCCTCAGGAGGAGAGGGACTAGATGGATTTTAACAAGGCAGATGGAATGCAGGAGGAGGGCAAGGCCTGCCAGAGCTGTGTCTGCCATGCTTGGGTTGGCTGGAGTCCCTCCACTCAGCATTCTCTGTATCACCTCCGCTTTACAGTTGTGGAAACCAAGGCATGATGCAGCTAATTTTGTTGCCCAGTGTTACACAGCTAGTGATTCCTCCTGGTTAATCTTACTGCTAAAGCGTATACTTAACTACACCCCAATTCCAAGGACGGTCTTAACACTTGCAGAATTTGCCGCGTGTTGTATGAACTCAGACAAGAGGTCTGCAGAACACAGACCCCTGTAAGTACCTGAGTGATCGCCTCTACCACGGGCTCAGGAAGGGGTCCACTGTTGCCGATGCAGGTCATGCAGCCGTAGCCCACCACGTCAAACCTAGACATCAAAGCACAGGAAATGCCCACTCAGTCAGCCCTCTCTGCTGGATACTCCCAGAGGCCACAGGTCATAAAGGAGCAGTGGGGGAGTGAGTTTAGGACAGGATGCTACTGACATTTTAAAATTTGTAACACAGGAGTTGCATGATTTGGAATATTTAAAAGCTGAGGCCAGATAGGTCATTTAATGCCTCCATCTCCTAGTACTGCATAGTCCCCAAACCTTTTGAATTTTATAAAGCACATGGGGAATATAGCTGTTATTCAAACTAATAGTTAACACAGTAATGGGAGAGACTCTTTTGGCATCTGATCGCTCGTTTGCCTCAAGGACTAGAATGACTGCAGCCATGTAAGTAATTACTTTCATGCCAAAGTACAGACTCAATTGCAGAGCCACCACCAACCAGGTCAGGGTTCATCTCAGTACGGATGAGGAATGGTGCCCTCTTCTGGGGAAAGGAAGGAATGTCCCATGGAAGCCCAGGGTGGGCCCTTGTATGTATGATGAACTACCACTATTCACTATTCATTGGACCCCATGCAGTTGGAAGGCTAGAGTTTAAGTCTGTCTACCCTGTGATAAAATGCTTTGAAAGTACATAGCACCAGATAAGCTCATAACCGCTACACACACAGACACAGACACCAGGGGACTACCACAAAAGCTAAGGCATAAGCAAAACAAACAAACATCCTCTTCCTCACCCTAACTGGGACAGGTAAGGCATGACTCCACTCTCTCGAAGGTAGTACGTCACCACTCCACTTCCGGGAGACAGGCTGGTTTTGATGTAAGGCTTCACATTCAGCCCCGCCTCTACAGCTTTCTTTGCTAACAATCCTGGGAAATGGTGAACAGAGACACAGCATGGCTGGCCATTCATTTATATGTTAAGAACAAATTAGGAAAAAGCCTGTTGTTGTTTTTTTTTTTTCCAGTTACATTTCTTGACTGATAGATCAAAAGTTCACTACCCAGAGACAATTGACGCATGCAGCAAGCCCAAATGAGTCACGGAAATGAAGCAAGAGGTAGCACCTCTTGGTCCTTTTAATAAATACAAATCACAGCCTGGCATGGTGGCACACAGCTTTATGCCAGCATCCAGGAGGCAGAACCTCTGTGAGGTTAGACCAACCTGGCGTATACTGCAAGTTCTCAAAAACCAAAAACAATTAACAGAACAAATGAAAGAAATAAATTCACACCATTTAGGAATATCTTATAAAATGAGTGTTTAATTTTTGGAAGGAAAATTATCTAAAATTATCTGTTTGGATTTAAATGAAAATTGTAACTGGGAAGGCCTTTTCTGAGATACATAAATTGTGTACTGAATGATAGTGAATCCAGGCAGCCTAGATCTAGAGCACAGCTATTCATGAAGCAGAAAATCAGAAGCCCCCGGCCCCTGGACTGTGATGGAACAGTCTGTACTCTGACTCCAGAAGCATCACAGCTGTGGGGAAGACATGAGGCAAAGAGGTGAGGGAGCAAGGAGACAAGGCCACGGGGCTGCTGCTGTTGCCTGATAAAACTGGTTCGTTCTAGGTAAGTATGGAAAGCTTAGTTGGCAAAGATGAACTTACAAAGGTTTTCCTCTGGCCCACTAGGACAGAACTGTTGGCTCTGGTCTCTGGACCCAGGGGAGGCTCTGGAGGATGACTAAACATCTGAACTTAGGAGCTCCTCTAACCTCAACTCTGCATGTAACTATTAACTGCTCCTCAGCATTGCACAACAGGCTGGGCACATGGACTTTGATCGGTCAGTGCCCTGTGCCCCAGTCCCGCTGCAACTGCCAGTGCACCAAGACAGTGCAAAGTTCACTGTCTGGGTGGGGCTGATGGGAACAAAGTCTAGGACACAACAACAGGTTCTATTTCTTTCTTTCTCAGGCAGACCCAGATTCTCAGTGTGAGCAGAAATCCTGCTTCCTCTGCTTTCCTCTACTGATTTTCTGTGCTAAGTACAAAAGAAGGCTGTTAGACACTATGAATTTCTACTTCAAATCTTTGGTTTTGGGTGCTATTTGTTGCGTAGGAATTTCCTGGGCCAATCAGTGTCTACATCTGTAAAGAGGCTGGAACCAGATGCACTCACCTGCCCCTAACATCACAGATGGATTGCTGGTGTTTGTGCAGCTGGTGATGGCAGCAATTACCACAGAGCCATGAGCAAGAGTGAATTCACTGTTATTATAGATAAATGTCTTGTGGTCATTGTGATGGTCTGGAGCAACTTGAAAACCTTTAAATCCTTGCTGTGGGAAGGGAAGGTTGAAATATTACATGTAGTAAGACAGAAATAGGACACACAGAGTCTGCTATAAAGAGAAAAATATATATGATCAAAACTTCTCCCTTTGGAAGAGCTTTGATAGCAATTTTAAGTGCCAATTGTTAACAGAATAAATACTTCTAGGAGTGAACTTTGAAACAGCCCAGAAAATTTCAACTTCTCTTTATTCTTTTAACATATTCACAAAGGCAGTTGTGAGTCCTCCATCTTGCTCAGCAAAGAAGTTAATAACAATTGCTTTCTTCCCTCCTCAAGACTAGGAGATTAAATCTATACACAGTTAGAAGTCACAAAGAGCCCTAATTCATTAGCGTGCAGTCGAGTGGCTATGGCCTCAGACTACTGACTCTGATCACATGGAAATTTGGAGAAGGTGATTATTTACTAATATGACTTTCAATGACTCTGATCAGTAATGTAAGGTACAGCTGAACATTTGGTGTAACTAACAATGATGTCTTGCGGAGAAAACTCCATCTTAGCCTCTCATTGGGGAGACACTCACTGAGCAGCAGACATGCTGGGAGCTTTGTGGGGTAACAGAACGATTATGGTGCAAATCTTATGCTCAAAGGCACAGGCCAATAAGGGAAATCGCACATGCAACAATCTAAATTAAAGAATATAGAAGCTCATCCAATGGGCTTCGGCTAAGTGCCATGAAGTCTCAAGTGAGGAAAGATGACTTCCTGCTAGGAGATGCTTGGGGCCATGCTACAGAGAAGGGTATTTGAGCAGAACTTTAAGGATCGAACAGAATAGGATGTCAGGGGATGGAGCAGGGACATGCACACACAGAGACACGAGAGCAAAAGCCCAGAGACCTAAAGAGTGCGTGTGAATAGGGCAAACAACACGGTAGAGAGTGGGTTTCCATGTGAAAAGCATATAAGCACACACAGGTTGTATTTATAGGCAGCATGTGGTGCAGGGAGGCTGCTGGGCCCATAGCTAACAGGGGAATCACAAAAGCCTACAGATAGAGAAGAAATGCCCTTGGCACCACCTTCAGGGAGATTCCTAACAAGGGGTTGTGAAAGCCCGGGCCCTAAGACACAGGCAGAGTCCTGAGGCCCTACCTTGGCTCCAAGGCAGCTTTCAAAGTCCTTTTTCATCTCAGACACAGGAACTTTGTCCTGAGGTCTTTTTGGTCCACTGCAGCAAGGCACAACTGTTTTCAGATCTAACTCCACAACCTGTTCGATTAAGCCAAAAGCAATTACAGACTTCATAAAGAAACAGCACAACCATACCAGAGACCTTACACACCCCAACAACAAACAACCAAATAAACATGCAGCCGCATTCCAAAACTAGGGAGCCAGCAGTCCTCTTACTGTGTGCAAGATTAATTTCCCAATATTAAGATGGGCACGGGAGTAGCACAGGCTGGCAGGAATCTTTGCAGCCTTAGACAGGGTGGACATAGGCTACCTGCTCTCTTCTACTCCCTACGCTGTAGAGTAGCTCACACATGGCTTTCAGACTGAGATGGGCTTTCTACTGAGGAACAGACCACTGCAATCTATCACTGCAGAAAATAGTCTGACAACTCAGTGAGTACTTTTCCCTTTGATACAAAAAAAGCTGGGACTCCAATTCTGGTTAATTTTCTAATCTTGGCTGCTTGGAAAAATATGGACTCAGTTTTTCCCCTAGAAAATAAAGCAAACCACTGGATAAGCAGACCCACTGACATGGTGGTGCCTTCAGTTCTTTCTAGGACTGTAACAGTGATGGCCGGGCCTTTAAATAGCTCAGCTACCTTAATAAAGTCTGCTATGCAGAAGTGTCAATCAGTAGGTGGGGAGGAGCACTCAATTCAGAGGTAAGGTCAGCAGGCACATTAAGAAGTCACTTTGGTATGTTTATGTCCTTAACTTTTTCATTTTTCACCCTTTGTCACTCTGTTCTGTCCCTTATAATAACACAGAAACTAATTTCCCACAGTTGTACCATCCCTGAAACAACAAAGACCACAGGAATTGTGACCTCAGAAAGAAGAAACATGTTGGTTGGTCGCTGCTCTCATACCTGAGTGAAGTCTGGGTCTTGAGAGGAGTCATTGAAATCTCGAAACATGCCTACAGCCTGAAGATACTTTTTAATGTACTTGACTTTGTCTTCCTCACGACCTAAATAGCATTCGTAACAAATAAGCGTGTTACTATTTCCTGGTGAAAGGCTATAAGCCGAGAGCCCGTCTGCAGCTCTGTGTGAACACACACCAACAGTTCTGCTCCCTCAGCCTCCAGGCTGCTTCTCACCATCGCCGTCCACTTCTCCCACCCGAGTGACGCGTACAGAACAGATCCTGGCTCCACTTACAGTGACAGTTCCTTATGAGGAGGGTCCTCAGCCCGAGCCCACTGCCCAACTCCACCCACGAATCTGCCCTCAACTCGCCACAGACATTCTTAGCATTACTTTGTTGAAATAATTACCAACCACCTCATACCTGTGGCTCATAGACACTTGAGTGGCACTGTGCACTAAGGGCTTCAAATGAATTACTTCAAACCCTGATCCCACGAAAAAAGTACTGTTATTATTACTATTATTATTCTCATCTACTAATGAGGAAATGCCAGCTCAGGAAATTTATTAGGTAAATTAGTCAGAACCAAGAATCTGAATTTGCACCTAACGTCTAAAGTCTTAACCCCAGGGCCACACCGTCAGGAATACAAGCTTCAACCCGCTGGTGTTCTGAGTAAGCCAGCCACGGCCTTTCATTCTCACTCTGCAGCCTTGTTACATGGCTCCGAGTCTAGGTTTCCGCTCTCCTATTATTTAAGCAAGTAATCCATCAATCTACCCTATCAATGTATGAAGGGGGTGCCCAACAGGCACCCCAGAGACAACAGTTACCATTACTAAGATCTCTTGTGTCAATATAAAGAAATCATTAGAAAACCAGCACACACATCTGGGTTCTGGGGTACCAGAGGGAGCTCTTTTTCTTGGCCGTCATAGCTCCAGTTCACACCTCCTTAAACCTGACAACACACTCTGCCTCCACAGAGAGGGAAGTCTAACACAAGAGCACGGTGTGGGCAGAGGCGGAAGGCAGGGCTCAGCCCCTCACTCACCTGTCTGCACCAGGTATGCGATGCTGACTTCATCAACCGGGAAGAAGGCTGCCGTCGCGCCATACTCTGGGCACATGTTGGCAATTGTAGCTCGGTCAGCGATGGACAGCTGGGCCACTCCTGCCCCAAAAAACTCCACAAATTTGCCCACAACCCCCACTTGTCGGAGGTGCTATACAATGGGAACAACAGGAAAGTCTGAGGTTTGACAGCCTGTGTTCAGACAGAACTACTTTGCAACGCTCCCTAAAAGCAACAAGGCATCTAGGACTGGATCCCAGAATGGCAAAGGGATGTCACTGTGGGACGGGTGACACTGTAGTTAGGAGCCATTGTGGTGTGAACATTAGGGGAGCTGGGAAGAAGGGGGCAGTTAGTTTTCCACCAACCCTCCTGTAAAACTGAAAGTGCAGCAAATTTATTCTTATTTTTTTTAAAAAGAAAGAAAAAATGGCAAAAAATGTAATTGACCCCAGGGTAAGGTGTTCTGAATGACAAATATCAGAATGAAGCACAGTATTTGGGTAGATGATTTGTTTTTACGAATCTAACGCCTAGTTCTGGCTACCACACATCCCCCAGACTGTCGCCCATCTCCTGTCTTCTCCAGGAAGCCAGCCCCACGGACAGCTGACGACCACACAGAAAGGCCCTCAGTTACATGCATTCTACCACACTTTTGGGGTGAGCCCTCTTATTCCATTTTTGAAAAATACTGTGACAGTTTGTGGTGTTCAAATAAATCCAGCTCTAAAGTCTAAAAAGATTAAACCAAAGAAAAACCTTTTGGTTTTTTCAGCACAAGGTCTATACAAACGGTTTCTATATTATACGACTAAGAAAAAAAACCCAGTGTTTAAAATAAGGACCATGAAGCCACCTTATTTCTTATACAATCACAGTATTTAAATAAATAATTTGTTTTTAAAGGCACAATGCACAATACTTGCTACCACAAATCAAGTTCCTTGGAAAAGTAAGTGAATGCTTTTTGTAAAGCAAGTGAATAAAAACAAGGGGGGGGGGGTTCTTGCAAGAGTTGAAGAAAAAGCCCTAATACTCTCCAACTAGTAGATATATCTGTTACAATAAAGTAACTTAAAATAAGAAAAGAAAGTGCAAAAGTATTCATGTAACCAAGTTGCTATTTACATACAAAAAGATCCAGGTGGGGCCAGAGAGACAGCTCAGTGGACAGAACTAAATCCCAAAGGTATCTACCTACCTTCTGTCTCCACACATGCCTTGGCCTGTCTCACACACACAGGGAAGTAAAAATGTAATAAAACTCAAAAGAAAAAGATCCATGTAGAAAGAATTGTAGCAAAAGTGTAAAATACGTGTGGGAATAATTTTTAACCTCAACACAGTGATTATGTCTGGGAAGGAGATCTGCTAAGTCACCAATATATGCTAACTATAAAGACACACTAATTCATAAAAAATATTCAAATTCCTTTGCTCAGAAGCAAATCTGGCAGGACATTATCACATCTTTAAATCTTGGGGACAGGAGCTGGGTATCGTGGCACACACCTTAATCCCAGCACTTGAGAGGCAGAGGCAGGTGGATCTCTGTGAGTCTGAGGACAGCCTGGTCTACAGAGAGTTCCAGGACAGCCAGGAATATATAGTGAGACCCTGTCTCGAAAAAAAAAAAATCTCAGTGACAGGAATATGAACATGATTTTAATTTCTGTCATGATTTTTTAAATTGAGGAAAAGAATAAAGATAACCATCTAAATTTAACCACAAGAATCACTTGTATCTCATTTTATTTTAATATCTATTAGCATATTTTATCCTAGCCTCTCTGGAGCGCAGACTCCTCTGTGTTTATTCCCTGTTTGCACTGGCGCTGGCGCTGGCGCTCTCTCTCTCTCTCCCTCCCTCCCTCCCTCCCTCCCTCCCTCCCTCTCTCTCTCTCTCTCTCTCTCTCTCTCTCTCTCTCTCTCTCTCTCTCTCACACACACACACACACACACACACACATATTACCTTGGTAATGGTGA
>CM052702.1:43507866-43529986 GCA_028551405.1 Uromys caudimaculatus | reverse complement strand
ATACCACCTACACCTGCAGTGAATAGCACAGCAGAATAATGCTTTGATAGTTCTCACTGTCCCTCAGTCACAGATTCAAGAAACCCAGCCAGCACGTTTACATGGTATAGACTGTATTTCCCTAAGGAACACTCATTTTTCTCTATTCCCTCTATAGAATGTGTCTTCTCCCAGGACCTGTACCAAAATCTCTTCAATGTCACACTTTTTTTTTTTTTTTTGGTTTTTCGAGACAGGGTTTCTCTGTGTAGCCCTGGCTGTCCTGGAACTCACTCTGTAGAGCAGGCTGGCCTCGAACTCAGAAATCCACCTGCCTCTGCCTCCCAAGTGCTGGGATTAAAGGCGTGCGCCACCACTGCCCAGCAATGCCACACTTGATAGAGATTTAAGAAGCACCATTGCTGTTAACAAATGCCTAGTTGATTTTCACTTATACAAATGTCCTTAAACTTAATTTATTTTTCCAAAAAGAAAGTGAATTTTACTTCTAGGTACTGAAAATTCAGCAGTAAATAGAGCAGACAAAGCACCTTCCTTTGAGACCATGCAAACACAGGCAGTGAGTGAGTGCTTGCTCTAACAGAGCACACGTGATAGGGATGTAGGAGAAGACTCACCCCAACCGAGAACTCCCAGACCATCAATCATGGTCGTGTGGGAATCCGTGCCCACGAGGCTGTCTGGGTAGTAACATCCGTCCTGGTCAAACACTACTCTTGCCAAGTACTCCAGATTCACCTGGTGAATGATTCCCGAGCCAGGAGGAATAATCCTCATGTTGCAGAAAGCCTGGGAGCCCCACTAGGATTGAAGAACGGGAAGACATTTTTACTTGGTCTGCACACCTCTCCTCATGTCCCACAAATGCGGAAACCAAACAGAGAAACTGAATTCTAGTCCATACCTTTAGAAATTCAAATCGTTCTCTATTTCTTTCAAACTCCAGGTCTTGATTCTTCTGTAAACTGTCCGCCCTGTCAGAAAGAAAAAACTAGCTGTATAAATTGCAAAGCTTCACATGTTACCGACCCACCCTGCTGGTGGTGAATCAGTGAGACAGCAGCTGCAGCCGCAGGTTTGAAGGCTGGTATATATCCCTCTCTCACCAGCTGGGAAACTGAGGCAAGCCGCAAACGCATGTTCCACTTGACCTGGGTCAAGTGATTCCTCCAAAGCCCTTAAAGCACGGTGGAAAAACATGAGCTCAGTTTCACTGAAAGTTAAGCCCCAAGTCCAACTCCAGGGACAAACTCAAGACCTGTATGACAAGAGCAGCAGAGACACACAGGGGACCCTTCTCCTGCACCTGCTTCTCCTCTCTCTGCTGAGCCACACGTGGGTCCATGCTAACGTGTTTATGCTGAAGAAAGCATACAGCAATGGCAAGACCCACTGCGACCAGAATCTCAGTCTCCTGTCTTACCCCAGATCACACGCAGAGGTTTATTCAAGGTCATTCAGGTAGACTAAGTCATAGTCACAACTCTGCATGTTTAGCACACAGAAGGCACTCGCGGTCTGTATAGGACAGATCGAGGGACCAGTAAGCAGCTAAGACCCAGGTCAAGTCCCACTCATTATGTAATCACTAACTATTGACATTACTGGAAAACAGCTACAATTCTGACCTCTTGATTAATTTTCTCACTGGATCTCCAAAATGATATTTTGAGTCGGGCACTACTAATGTATGCATTTTCAGGTGAGGAGAATGAGATACACAGAAGTTAAAGCTGCCCAGTGCTGCAAAGCTAGTAAGTGGTGAGATCGAGGCATCTGGACCGGTGTCTGCACTCTTACCCCACCCCACGTGGTCTCTTTCATCTCACCGGCTCACCCTGTCATCACCACAAGCTGCAGAAGCAGCCATGGTGGCACAGGGAAGCTGGATGAGTTGTCATGGTCAGATGACTGATCAAGCATGAGCTTGAACCCCAGTCTGACTGTTCCCCAGTCTCCACTTCACCCTCAGCTCTTCCTTTCACTTAATGCAAAGGCTGCATTTTCACTGCTCGGGAGGCTCAGGGCCTGGCAGGAAAGAGGAGTCAAACAGGGATGGAGTGTCATTACTAACTCTGGATGTCACAGGAGCGTGCAGAAAGGGCATGAACTCAGACCAGCAAAGCTTCCAGAAAGAAGGAAATGACATCAATCCAGGCAGGAAGATGAAGGGGGCCGGCCAGGGAAAATTACACAGACACTCTTGGGAAGATGTGAACTAACGTTACCTTAAAAAGGCTCCCTGATGTTAACACTGATTGGCTGAGTAGAACCATTTGGTTGGACAGAGTTGGAATGTTGCTGATCCAGTGCTAAAACTATCTTAGGCTATCATTAGTTCCTTCAGCAGCAATTCATCACCCACCTCTGCTTCTGACCTAACATTCTTCTATCAAGTGAAGCCTTTGGGATGTTTTAAGTTATTAACAGACCACTAGCTTCTACCATTCGAAAAGCTAAGCATATCAGACAACATCTATCATCATCATCATCATCATCGTCATCATCATCATCACCATCATCATCATCGTCCCTGCTTTCTGAAACCTGCCCATCTGGTGTCCCTGTCAATGTATATGGCAAGTGTGCTGGCTCACGAAGGTGTTTATATAACCACTTTCACAGTGTAGCATGCCATTCAGAGCCAACCCACGTCCACACTCCTAGGCCATGGGAACTTGTACTAGGTTCAGAATAAATATCATATTTCTTTTGAAGTTAGAGAGCTGTGTTTTTTTCTTTTATTGGATATTTTCTTTATTTACATTTCAAATGTTATCCCCTTTCCAGGTCTCCCTTCCGGAAACCCCCCATCCCATCCCCCCCTCTCCCTGCCTCTATGAGGGTGCTCTCCCACCCACTCCTACCTTCCAGCCCTGGCATTCCCCTACACTGGGGCGTCAAACCTCCCCAGGCCCAAGGGCCTCTCCTCCCCCTGATGGTCAACAAGGCCCTCCTCTGCCACATATGTGGCCAGTAACATGGGTCCCTCCATGTGTATTCTTTGGTTGGTGGTCCAGCCTCTATGAGGATGGGGGGGGGTGTCAGGCCAGTTGACACTGTTGCTCCCCCCATGGGGCTGCAAACCCCTCGAGAGCTGTGTTTTTATAGATAAAACCAGCCAGCATGTATTATCTCTCAAAACCACATTTAGCGAATATACTGACCCTGTCCCCACACTGAGACATGAATATTTTAATGAAATTAATTTCCAAGAGACATTAGAGCGGGGGTCTATAAACTCTCGCTCCAGGGCTGAATTCAGCTCAATATTGTAGATGCTTCATCCCCAAAGAATGATTCTGTTGTAAGGGTTGGGGACGGGTTATATGACAGAGATAGCACGTGGCTACCAAAGCCTGAAATATTTACTTCTGAAGCGTGTAGAAAACAAAGTGTTGATCCTACTGATAAACTGAATGCCTGGGTATTTACACATTAGAGGAAGGCAAAGAGACACGGAGAGAGACGAGGCCCAGCCGGAGCAGAGCAGGCAGGGCTCCGGTGCAGGCGCCTACACCAGCAGATCGTCTGGACACACACACACCCCTCAGCTTCACCATCTCCCTGTTCCTCCTGAGGCCTCCGGCCCTCTGGCTCCTGCCTGACTCTCCCTGCCCTGGTGCATCATGGGAAACCCTAACGCCCTGCCTTCCTTCCTCCATCTTTCTCCTCTGTCTGTCTGCAGCTCCTCTCTGACCTCTCTCTTTCTGTCTAGTCCCCACGACCACCAAAGCATTTACCGTAAACGCGGCCCAGCTAGCTTCTCAGCCCACCAGACACTTCCATATCACGCTAGTGCCGAGCCGCCTACATGCACACATCGTTATCAGCTTGCCAGATTCTAATAAACCATAAATCCTTTGTTTCAAAAAGCCAATTCTTCAGCCTGACCTGAGCCTTGCTTTTCCAGACCCGTCATATTCTCCAATCCAACTGTGGGGGTCACCACCATAGACCTCTTAGAATTCTGGACTCTGTCTTTTCTCAGGATGTCTTGGCCTTCTCTCCCTTGGTCTGAGTGGCCCTCTGGAGAGCCCTCTGGCTCCCAAGCCAGGATTATTTGCTCCTTCTCGGGAGTGACCACACTTAGTAATTGCACTGAAGTTAAATATTCATTAACCTTTCTCTCTGAAATTTACTAGCTTAGTGAGTAAGTATGGGTACAGCGCAGATCTGTTACACTTATTTTGAGAAGAACACCAGAGAAGGGATCTCCAAACATTATTTCTACCAGTACAGGTGAGACTGTGACTCATTGCGTGGCTGGTGGCTCTCCTGTGACACGTGAGCACTCCTGGACTCTAGTCAACACTCTCTGCTTTCTTAATGTCCAGCATCAGGAAGATGCAGCTAAGCACGGAATGAAGAGAATGCTTGCCCCAGAACACGTTGGGCAAAATGATCACAGCTATCTTCACAAAATGATTAAAACTGCTCCAGCCTAACGCCATGAAAACAAAAGCATATCGTGCTAAGCGTGGCTCAGCTTGCCTTGTTGTGGTTAGCAGAATGAACAAACAGACCTGGAATTCAAAAATTTGAAATTTATTTTTATTACCACTCAAAACTTTCCTAAATTAGTCCAACCTAGTGAGCTTTTCCTTTTGTTTTTTGAGGCAACGTCTCGTGCAGACAACTGGCCTCAAGCTCCTCATCCCCCTGTCTCAGTGTTCCAGGTCCTAGGATTACCAGTGTGTCAACATGCCTAGCTCCAATCTAGAGAACTGATGAGGTCTCCGAATATGAATGGCCTCATAAACAGAAGGGCTAACAATCCCCTAATCACATAATACAAATTCACACTTGTAGTTCCTGACACTTTCATGGAATAGACCTAGAAATTCACAAGTAATATTCCCAGAGAAAATAGCTTTCTTACTTGTGAAACCTAGTCATTAACTGTTGTGAAATTCTTGGGGAAAACCCAGGGATGCTAGTGAGATAAACACAGGACCCACGACAGCAATATACTAGCTAGGTGCACTCAGCCGTAAAAGCCAATGAGAGCACAATTATTCTCAAAGCAGACAAAGGCTGCCAATCACCGACAATGTGCAGCCCCAAGACCCTTACCCAGCTAGGAAACAGCTCTTTTCTACAGCAGACCTGGGAACAAGCCAGCACTCATTTCCAGAACAGCTGGTGCATATCACATTTAATTCTTTTAAACGGTAAGGAAAAGATTAGGTCAGCCTCCAAAATAAAACTCAAGAAAAATAAAACAACCCCTCCCCCACTAAAACCACCCACCCACCCACCCACTAACCAACTTACCTACCTACCACAGTGGGGGCTGGTGATGAGCCTCAGTGCGTAAAGGTATCCGCCGCCAAGCTGACAACCTAAGTTTCATCCTTGAAGTCCACATGGTGTGAGGAGGAGAGCATTTACTCACACAAGTGACATGTCCTTTGACCTACACATGTGGTGCGCACCACCCATGCCCCCAAACAAATGCATACAAAATAAATCAACCTAAAAAGTTTAAAAAAAAAAAAAAATCACAATGAAAATGTTTTAACAGAAAAGTTCTAATACGTGTGAGCACTAGATTTGAATTAATATGCGACATTCACCGTTGCATTTTATGTTTTCCTAATACCATCTCCATTATGATTATGTAAATGAAAAAGGTCCATTAAAAAAATAAAACAGAGTTGACGCAAGTCAACACTTAAAGGGATGGAAGAAAATCAAGGAGATAGCCCAGAGGCATCCATAGTGTGAGCCCAGAGGCATCCATAGTGTGAGCCCAGAGGCATCCATAGTGTGAGCCCAGAGGCATCCATAGTGTGAGCCCTTGGGGTTGCAGCAGGGCTCACGTGAAATCACTGCATTCTGCTTCCAGGACTTCACCTTCCACGAAGGTACGAGGAAGTCAAGCTCTCAGCAGCTGCAGTCTCCAGGACAGGGATTCACAGCCTTCATAAAGCTCCTTTAATACAGGTCTTTACGTTGTGGTGAACTGCATTCACAAAATTATTCCATTGCTACTTCATTATTGTAGTTTTGTTACTGCGATGAATCATAATGTTTATATCTGATATGCAGTTCATCTGATATGTGACCCCGTGAAAGGGTTGGTTGACCCCCAAAGGTGACGACCCACAGGGTCAGAACCACTGTTCTAAGGTGAGGCAGCTATGACTTTGTGAGGTGACTTTATTATTACTTCTGAAGTAGAACTTTAGAAAATCCTTACTCAAGTAGGGTGCTATTTTGTATTTTAACTTCTACTTTCCAAAACAGAACCACTGAGCAGTGCTCATATGACTTAAGGAGACATGGGAGAGAGAGAGCATCCAAGAATGCTTCCAGGGCTAAGGGAAAGGTGAGGAGAAGTCTTGTCTAAGAGTCAGTTCGGGAGATGGCCATGTTTCTCTTCATGCTGAATTTACCTGGTTTAAGTATTTTAGTATTAGTTAGAGAGTATCTTATTTTCTGACTTCCTCTGAGGACATATGGACTTACATCTTCAATGGGGGATTAATTTTGTTTCCCTTGGGATCTTTTCTGGTTTTGTGGGAATATTTTTGAATGACTCTTTAAAATGATCAAATAATAGTTTCTTGCTGTAAAAATAAAGACCAGTTAACATCCCAGAAGATTTAGTGGGCTGGCACCTCCTTTGATCCTCGCAAAGCCTGGGTATCACTGGGATGATTCATACATACAGCTTAGATTCTGGCACACTGAGCTACAATGTGAGCGCGTTCTGAGCGCCATTCATTAATGTAACTGTGGGACACCAAGCAATGCACGTCAGGGCATGCCATAATTTAATACACTATTTCCTTTTGTGGGACATTTAGAAGGGGTCTAGATTTTCATTTATAATAATGTTTTAATTGCTAACTACCTTAGATAGGATTATTATTATCGCTATGAAGGAGCACCATGGCCAAGGCAACTTGGGAAGGACAGGGTTTATTTCAGCTTACGCTTTCAGGTGTCAGTCTATCACCCAGGGAAGTCAAGGCAGAAACTCCAACAAGGCAGGAAGCTGGAGGCAGGAGGTGATGTAGAGACGTGGAGGGGTGTCTTATAGAAGCCAGGACCACCAGCCCAGGGATGGCCACACCCTAATGAGTCAGCTCTCCCACATCACTAATTAAGAAGATGCCCCACAGGCTTGCCTACAGCCAGATCTTACGGAAGCATCTTCTCAGTTGAGGCTCCCTCCTCTCTGATGACTAGCTTGTGTCAAGTTGACATAAAACTGGCCATGAGCTTTTTCTGAATTTCCAGTATTAGAAGTATGCTTGAATGCAGAAATCCCAGGACAAAGGACATTGAAATGTCTTTTTAAAGGTTCATTTTATTTTGAGTTGTGTGTCTGTGTGCTTGTTGGTGCATGTGAATGCAGGTGCCCCCAGAAACCAGAGAAGGGTATCAGGTCCCTAGAGCTAGAGTTACTGGTAGTGTTGAGCCTCCTACTATAATTGCTGGAAACTCAACTTAGTATGAGCTCTTAACAGCCAAGCCATCTCTCCAGACCCAAGACACAGAAGTGTGTAAGGTGTTACTACACTAGGTATTGCTTTCATCATTTCCAATTACAGCGCTATTAGCAGCGCACATAAATGTCTCCCTCATGACACTTCGATAATTAAGATTTAATCTTAATTATACTGATAAGAGAATATGGTATTAGAAAGATTTGACTTTTTATCATCTGCATAGCTGAAAAAGCTTTTGATACTGCCCACCTCTTGAACAGTTTTTTTAAACTGCAAATACATATTGTTCTTTACAAATTCATCTACGGAATCTATTCTTCTAAATCGATTACATATTCCTTTTCCTCTCTGTTCTGTTTTTGAGACCCAGCCTAACCATGCAGCACCGGCTGGCCTGGAACCCACGGGACGCCCTGACTCTGCCGCCCAAGAGATTACACAGCTGGTTATGTACTAAGGCACAACCCTGCCACAGGTGCTGCAGATAATTGATTTCCTATTATTTTTAAAGGCACAATATCTATAGATGTCTCCCTTATTTTCTTTAATTCTAAATTTAGAAAAGTCTTTCTAGTCAAAACACTGGACACATCCAAAATTATTATTTCCTTATAATTAAAATTGCTGTATGTATCCAATGTATTTGAATTATAATGAAAGTATGAACTGCTGGGCTCTTTGTGCTTAAGAGAACGTGGAAATTCCCTCGTCCACTTACAGATACTCATCATGCTTCTGTCAGATGCCAGGCTCCTCGGACTGATCGCTTCTCTATGTCTGAACCAACGTTCAATAACCTTACCTACCACAGCTGGTCTGTATTGTCTACCCTGATTTCCGACTGGACCATATTGCTGGATCCTTATCACTGTGAACAGAAGAGGCTCTGGAACTGCTGAGAGAGCTTTAAGACACACTTTGTGTTTCTGGCCCCTCCCCCACATCCCCAGCTAACTGCCTTCTTCCTTAGCCCGTGTGCCAAAGAAACCCAAGGGGAATGGAATGGAGCTGTCACAGCTGCCCTGCACCTCAGCAGTCCCGGCCAGCCCAGCCACTGCCACATGAGGCAGAGCTGCCCAACCACCCTTGGGGGTCGGATGGGTCAGCTCACCATCCAACCAACCTGTAAGCATGTCAGCAAAACAATTCTCACTGCTGCCTGCCTCTGAGACCCTTGGGCCACTGTTATGCAGCACTAGGTGATTTTCATGTCTAACTTCGAACGGGAACTTCCATGGTTTGGTGGTGTAAACTCGGCCCTTTGGAGAAAGAACGAAGAGTGGTGTTTCCTCTTACCCTTTTCCCGCCTGTCCACACCATTTTGATTCAAAGGACAGAGGCAGCTAGTTTTTTCTTCTCACATTTAACTTTTTTCTGGTGTTCTCTGGGTCCATGATAACCCATGTGCACTTTCCGGATTCTACTGCGGTACTGGAAACACACAGTAATGTTTGCTCTCTGGATGCCATCTAGCCCAAAGACTCATTCCCCAATTTTAGCAAAGCCTTTTGAAGAATGATAAGGGTAGGCCGGGCAGTGGTGGCGCACGCCTTTAATCCCAGCACTTGGGAGGCAGAGGCAGGTGGATTTCTGAGTTCGAGGCCAGCCTGGTCTACAGAGTGAGTTCCAGGACAGCCGGGGCTACACAGAGAAACCCTGTCTCAAAAGAACAAACAAACCAAAAAAAAAAAAAAAGAATGATAAGGGTAGAGAGAGGTGAAAAGGAGATACCCAATCAGCTTAGAGATTTAGTTTGTCCCCATCTCAAGGCACCTCAGTCGTGTTAACTTTACTTCTCCTTTAACTTAGAGAGAATTGCAAGGCCAACTGCTTTAGTTGCATTAAGTATGTATTACACGCATAGCTCCATTCCAGTGAACCAGGCAACTCAAGACACCATACTCCCATGGACTTGTGGGTCCACTCTAGACAGTCTAGCAAGATGAACATGACACCGGCTACGTAATGAAGGATTTAAGCTGGCTATGAAAGATGGGATGGATTTTGGCAGGAGAGGGTGAGGATATATCCCACGCAGGGGAGATGAAGGGTCAAACAAGCAGGCACTATGATCAGGCCTGGGTAGTCAGACACAGAACAGCTACTTGTGGTAAAAGCAGGAATAAAGTGCAGTGGATTCAGAGCAACCCAACTCTTCTAAAGTCAGACATGCACTTGCACCGACAATCTCTCATGACAAACGTACGTGTGTGCTTTCACTCAGACGTCAAGCTACTAGATGCAGACCACTCCTATCCAAAGCAAGCACAAACAACAACAGGGTTTACACAGTCCATTTCTCCCAGTATCAGTCACAGGAGAGTCAATTTCCTTTAAAGATAATCTTACATACACATGCATATTAAAAAAATCCTTCATATATTTGTATGTATATGGGTATGTGTGGGCATGCATGTTCCATATATTTCTGAACATATATTTCATGTGTAGGTCAGAGGATATATACATACATACATTAAAAACCCTTCTTACGTTTACTTATTTGTATGTATATGGGTTTGTGTAGGCATGCATGTGCTATGGCTCTCATATATAGGTCAGAGAATGAATTGTGGGAATTGGTTCTCTTCTTCTCCCATGTGGGTCTCAAGGATGGAACTCAGGGCCTCAGACTTGGCAGCAAGTACCCCAACCTGCTAAGCTATCATCAGCCCAACACTTACACATATTTTTAAAAGATATATATTTCAATATTTTGCACAAAGCAGAAAACCAAGGCATTCCTCCTAAGTCTCCTCACCTTCTGTTGAAATCAACCTGGATGGAGTGATCAATTACAAGGTCAGCAGGGCAGACGGGGTTTATTTTCTCTGGATTTCCTCCCAACTTCTTCACGGCATCACGCATTGCAGCAAAATCAACCACAGCAGGCACACCCCTAAGGAAAGAAAGAAACAAGCATGAAACAGCCATAAATATGTGTGACTGCATTTTGCAGGTTTGCCAGTGCTAATAACAGACAAAAGACTATCTCCTCAGAGGAGCTAACAATAAGTGACTTAGAGGAGTGGAAGTCCTAAGCATATATTTCTTCGGACAGAAATCACATAGGTGGCAAGTGGTATGAGTGAGCAGAATGTCCTTGTAGAATCACCATATATTAACTTAAACACAAGGAACCATGGGAAACTTATGTCTACACTCAAGAACTCTACTAGAGTGACTGCTTCCCAGAGCACCCCTTCAACTGTAGACCAAACTCAAAGGAGTAGATATATATCTTGGAATAAGACTTAACAAAGAAGTGAAAGATCTCTACAATGACAACTTCAAAACACCAAAGAGAGAACCTGAGGACTCTAAAAGATGGTCAGACTTCCATACTCATGGGTTGGAAGAATCAATGTTGTGAAAGTAGCTATATTACCAAATCCTCTGCAGGTTCAATGTAATCCTCATCAAAATTCCAATGCTATCCTTCACAGATACAGAAAAATACAACATTAAAATCTAGTCGGATGCACAAAAGGCCCAGGCTGCCAAAGTAACCCAGGGTGTCTTAGCTTCTTTTCTCATTGCTGTGATAAATTATTATGACAAACACCACTTATTAAGGAGAAAGGGATTACTGACTGTAACCCATGGCTCTTGGTACATCCTTCATGGGGAAGTCAAGGCAGGAGCTTGAAGCAGTTGATCAAGAAGAGAGCTAAGAACACATGTTCAGCTCTCACACAGCACTCCACTCATCCAGTCTGGGGTCCCTTGACTAGGGAATGGTCTGACACACAGTTAAGACAGATCTTCCCACATCAGTGAACACGATCAAGATAATCCGTCACAGACATTCTCAGAGACCTTTCTCCCAGGTGCTTCTGTCAAGCTGACAACACTAACCACCACACTAAGTGAAAGGAACACTGGAGATGTGATCACAGCTGCTTTAGTGGCTTCTGCACACTAAAGGAAATAGTCCATCAAGTGAAGGGGCAGCCGACCCAATGGGAGATGATCTTTGCTATCGATACAGTGGACAGAGAACTAACATCTAGAATATGTAAAGACCTCAAAAATTAAGCAAACAACTCAATCAATAAAAAGCCTAATGAAATGAAAAGACAATTCCAAATAGATAAAATATAAATGGCCAATAAACACATAAAAATGCTGAGTTCCTCACTAGCCACTAAAGAAGAGTGAATTTAATTACATTGGGCTTTCATTTTCCTCTAGTCAAAATGAAAGTCATTAAGAAAATCATCAACACATATTGAGGACGTAGACCAAAGGGAACAGTACACACTGAGGAGGAGAATGTACATTAGTCCATCTACAAAGGCAGTCTGTACAGGGATTCCTTAAAAAGAAACTATATGGTTTTTCGATGTTCCAAATAACCCAGCCATACCACTCCTGGGTATTTACCCTGATCTCCTACCCACACGTCACAGAACCACTGAACATGGCGTTCTCTGCAGCCCTGTTCCAGTCACGCAACCAACTGGGCATCCAAGAGAGAGCGGTGGGTAAAAACAGTATTATGGTGCGCACAGTACCAATGATGTTAGCCCCAAAGAATTAAACTTAATCCTAAAAATTAAACCACATGCAGCAAAATAAACACTACTGGGGACAATCCACAGAGGGAGCTACGTCAGCATGGAAGACAAACATATGCTTTCTTTCATTTGTGGCTCCTAGGTTTGTTGTTTTTGTTCTTTAAAGATTTATTTTATTCATTTTATGTATATGATATATATGATGTAACTGTCTTCAGATGCACCAGAAGAGGGCGTCAGATCCCATTACAGATGGTTGTGAGTCACCGTGTGATTGTTGGGCATTGAACTCAGGACCTCTGGAAGAGCAGTCAGTGCTCTTAACCGCTGAGCCATCTCTCCGGTCTGGCTCCTAAGTTTTATGCAGATGTATAACGCTGTCTATATGTCTATCACATGAAAGTAGACGTGAAGCTGTTTGAGAGAGCAATGGGGGCTCCAGGAGGGGAAGGGAGGAGAAAAGGGGGAGTAGAAGGTACGGGGACAGTATGATCAATGGACATTACCGACTTACATAAAAATCCCCTTATGCAACAATGTACCATATACAAGGAATATACAATCTTAAAAAAGGGAATAGCTAGAATTTAGAAAAATGGGCTGTCAATCAGACTTATACTAATTAAATCAGCTCTTCTACTATCTTTAAAATGTCAAATCTAGTAATTTTCTTCCATATAAAGAAACATAAAGGAACCAAAGAATAGAATAACATCACTGCAAAATGGGAAGATTATGTCTGAGGAACTGTGCCGTAACAGGCTGCACGGATTTCAGGAGCAGCAGGCTGCAGGCTGAGTGCAAGCCAGGCCTCAGGAAGCAGCTCCTTCTCCTTGAGGTGGGCACAACTGTGCACAAGCACAGTAGCCTGCCCAAGAGGCTCCACACAGCCCTCCTGCACTCTTGTCTTCTATCTTTCCCAGTGTGACCATTCTGAGGATGGTACCCCTGTCACTGGTGAGGTGGGCTGACTACTACAGACATAGCAATCTTCTCTTGTTCCGGGGGCCCCTTGCTTTCCTTTTATCTCCTGGTTTCTCAGAGACAAAGCATTTTTGTTACAGTAAAAACTTTCTTGAGAGGCTGATGAGGGAGACAGAGGGGGTGGCAGGCTCACGTAAAGTCTTGCAGTATGACTCGGGCTGGCTTAAACGGCACTTCTATGTTCTCATGCTGCATGACATTCCAATTCAGGATATTCTCAATGTCGTTTTTCTTCACCAAAAACTCATCGCAGTTCCGAACAGCTGCCTCCAGGAGAACTCTGATAGAAAATGGTAAGCGTCCTGGGGATAAAGGCAGAAAGCATTAATAACCACAGACCACACAGCACCTTTTGTTCAGAACTCTCTTGAAAGCCAATCTTTAGATAAACTTGGTTTATGACATCAGATTATTCTCCATACAGGGAAAGGGGGCCAAGTGATTGACAAGTTTAAAATGCATATAAGGTGAAAACTATGTACAGTGAATAGATTTAAGAGACATCCAGTAGTTGAAAATACTCAAAAACTACACTAAAAAATTAGTTTATTTATGTTTAGTGGTTGCTTATTTTGAATTCAGTAACAGAAAGAAAAGTTCCTATTAAGTCATCAGAGCTCATGATCAGTCCAGACTCTCACTGTGTGATATGTAGCAAGTAATTATGTATTTTTATAGATACACAGAATAATATTTCTTAAGAAACTAATGCTCAAGAAATGAGAAAATGATCCATTTACAATTAAACGCCCTAAACATAATATAGCATGGTCACTTCATATAACAATAATTTATTTCATTTACAAAACAGAAATTCTATCTTGAAATATATGAGAATTACTACTACAAACGAGACAAGACAGTAAGATGTCTATTTGGAGACGTATGTGCGCGTCTGTTTATTTAACCTACATTCACTTCCTGTCTCCTGTGACCTCTTCCAACTCCCTCCCAGAGACTATGCAATTGTGTAATCAGGTGTACAACAAGAAACCAGGTGCCGACAGCAGTTACATCACAGAGTCATCAGAGTCATGCACCCACCATATCTTGAGTCCTTCAATTTATTCAAGTTGAAGAATCTCTTTTCAGGTTGGGCAGGGTCCAGAGGCTCAGCAAGGTGTGCAAATGGGTTCTTCATGATTATTGATGGTCACGTGTCTCTGAGAAACAAAATAATGCGGAGGGGTTAAGGGGAGGATGAATATGATCAAAATATATTTTATTCACGTATGAAATTCTCAAAGAATTAAAAAAAATTTAAATTTTAAAATAGAAAACTTTTTTTGGAAGATGGGCCCTTTGTAGAAATTATGGTACACATTTACATACGTAAATCATTTATTAACTTTTTAAAACAGGAGGGGAGTTAGGACTTGAATCAACACAGGAGTGGTAGCCTCACCAAATGTGTTTCTTGCACAGCTACCATGTCTGAAAGGCAGCATTAGCTTCTGACAACGGCAAGCAGCCCAAGTACCTTCCCTCTTATGTCAAAACCTCCCGACATTCCTCCACAAACTTCATGTAGAAAAAGCAGAAATAAAAGATGCATCTCACAGAAAATCGTGGCACTATGAACAGACCTTGAAGCTGGACTCATCTTTGAGCAGAAGCCGGGAGGCCATGCAGGTGGGTTTATACATCTCACGATCCTTCTGTCTCTGCTTCAGTAAAACCCCCACAACTAATGAAACTGTATTGGAAGCAGGGACCCAGAGCCTGTTTTCTGATACTGTTCTGTTTCTATGTTTTAACTTTCTGCAGCAGTTTTAGTAAACTTGCACACGGCTATTAGAAGTCTTCCTGGTTCACCTTGGCAGCTCACAGTAAACAGTGTGCTTCAGGTCAGGCTCCTCCTCCCCACATATGTGTGCGGGGACAGCGACCCTAGCTCAGGAAAACACTATTCCTAGGTCCACCATAACATATAAAAGGTGCTTTCATTTAACAACACAACTGAGAGCAAAACATACTAAGGTGGGACTCACCCTTCCACGAATCTATTCTCCAATATTTTTATTTACTTTTATTTCATGTGTACAAATGTTTGCCTGCATGTATAAATACATGTGTGCCATGAGAGGGTGCCATAAACCTGAGGTTTTATAACTCAGCTCCACAACTAAACCACTGGTGCGCTAACAAAGAGTGTACAAGATTGGCTTTGGGGATACACACACACACACACACACACATGCACACACATGTGCACACATATATGGAGCATATGGTATATGAAACATAAACAAATGGATTTCATATTGAGACTTCATCACTGAGAGATCTAATTGTGTACATGCAAATATTTCAAAAACAAAGTAATCTGAAAAAATACTTGACACCTCGTCTGACTCTGCAGCCCTGGCTAGCCTGTCACTCATCATGTAGCCAATGGTAGCTCTGCACTTGTGTCAGCAATTTTCTTTTGCCCCCTGGGTGTAGGATTATGGCTAAGTGCCACTCTGCTGTAATAATGTAAAAACTGAAGCACTTCTGGTCTGAAGCATTTTATGAATGAGTGAGTACTCAGCCTGGACTAGGTAGTCTGGGGAGAAGCAGGAGTTACCAGTATAACCAGACACCCTGTCTTATATTGCATTTCTGTTGTGACAAAACATTGACTCAAACCAATTTTTGTGGGGGAGGAGTGTATTTCATTTTACAACTCTGGGATCACAATCCATCATTGATGGAGGTCAGAGAAGGAACCTGAAAGAAGGACTGTGGCAGAGGACACAGACGGACACTGCTTATTGGTTTGTTCCCCGTGGATTGCTCAGCTTGCTCTTTCATACACCCAGGACCACTGCCCAGGGATGGCATTACCCACAGCAGCCTGGGCCCTCCACATCAATTATTATTCAAGAAAATGCCCAGAGACGTGCCAATCTGATAAAGGCATTTTCTTAATTGAGTGTCCCTCTTCCTAGATGTGGTGGTCTGAATGAGAATGTCCCCCAGAGGCTTAGATGCTTGAACACTTGGTCCCAGGTTGGTGGCACTGTTCAGGGTGTTTTAGGAGGTGTGGCCTTACTGGAGAAAGTGTGTCACTGGGGAAAAGCTTTGAGATTTAAAAAGCCACAGGCCATTCCCAGTTCCTCCCCCACCCGCTTCCTGCTTGTGGCGCAAGGTGTAAGCTCTCAGCTTCCAAGTCCAGCTGCCATGTCTCTGCTACCATCATGGACTCTTGTCCCTTAGCCCAAAGCCCAGATAAGCTCTTTTTCAGTAAGTTGTCCTGGTCATGATGCTTTATCACAGCAAGAGAAAAGTAACTAAAGTAACATACTAGATGCTGTTTGTTTGTTTTTGACAGGGTCTCAATGTGCAGCCCTTGCTGCCTGGAACTTGCTATGCGATAAGACCGGCCTTGAACTCACGACATACTTGTCTCTGCTTCCAAAGAGCTGGAGTTAAAGGAGACATGTACCTCCATGCCCAGCCTTTTTTGAAGTGAGGGAGCATGTAAGAGGAAGCATCACAAATGCAAGAGACTTGTTAGTGTGCCTTAGTAATGGGGAACCAACCAAGCCTAAAAAACCATCAATACTCTTTAATAAGAAACAACAAAACTTGTGTGCTAAGTAGTGTGTAAACCTTTGGGCTTGTGAAACTGAGATTCATCAATCTGAAGAAGGCATCCATTTACAAATGTCACACTGCTACACCTTTGGATTGGCTGGCACTCCAGGCTTTAGGCCCCACATTCAAATTTTTCACTTCACACAATAGCAGCTACAATAAACCTGTTGCTTTTCCTGCCTAGAAAAAAAAATAATTAAGATTAACTGAAGAATATCTCCAGGGCTACAGTCAGAGGAAGTATGGAAAATGCTCAAAGGACTGAGCAAAACTGTCACTCACGTCTTCAGATACTCTTAAGTTCTGATCCTTTCTATCTCCATATCATGTCCTAAAGGTGCTAGGTGCCTGGAGCCAGCCAAAAATGTACAGTTAAATCAACTGCTCACATATACCCGTATCTACTGCCGTTCAGTGAGCGCCAACCAGCTGATTCCTTAGCACGCCCTGGCACCAGTCCTCATATGACTCCCGCTACTCCCACCAGCCTGCAGAGCCAGGTCGTATCTTAGGATCAATGCAATGCCCAATATGGCTCCTGCAGAAACTGACTTGTATGAAGAGTTCTTACTGCCTCCCTTTTTCTTAGGAAGTTGGTAACTCTAACAGTATCTTGGCCACAAAGCAAACTCTGCTTGCAGGTATCAGAGGAGAAAGGAAGCACTTCCTACTCACTGAGTAGAAGCAGGCACCCAGATGAGAACCCTGAGCTTCTCAAATAGTCTGTATGGGTAGCTGCACATGGGGGTGGGTAGGAACAATTTAATGCAACTACTAAAAATCAACTCAACATCCAATGGTAATGATCCTGAGATGGTTCAGGCAGTGTTCACCCATGCCGCGCCGAGCACTTCTCTGCATCCGCCTCTGAACACACATGTGCACACAGTACTGCATGTCATCACAGCACACAACCCCAACCAAGGTTGCCCAGCACCTCAGCTCAGATTCAAGACTGCTGTATATTATGATCTGCAATGTTTTCTGTTCTTATAGAGAGATTTAATTATAGAAAACAAAAACTTTTAATGTTTCTTACTATCGTTCTCGTACCAAATTAATGTATCTTTGAGTTGTATTAAAATATTTGGTTTTTAAAAAGTGCAATTTGACTGCTAACTTGAGTTTCATTTTTAAAAAAAATCATTAAATGGATCTTGGATTAGGATTTCAACAGAGTTTCTATCAGTTTCTGAAACACCCCTAGGCATGCATTTGCCATTTTGTACTGCATACTTATTTGAAGCAGCATTCTTAGCATGAACGGTTATAAAATCAGGATACCAATCAGTTCCAACCCTACTGTATCAAATATTCAGTCAAGATTTAATTCTTCATATAAAAAAAATAAGCACATTTATCCCATTAGTGAGTAAACTTGCTTTTTCCTTAACAGATACTAAAATTATGTGTGTGCATATTTGTATTAGTCAGGGTTCTCTAGAGCCACAAAACTTATAGGTAGTCTCTATATAGTAAGGGAATTTGTTAATGACTTACAGTCTGTAGTCAAACTCCCCAACAATGGTCAGCAGTAGCTGTGAATGAAAACCCAAGGATCTAGCAGTCGCTTAGTCCCACAAGGCTCGCAGGCAAAGAAGATTGAATCTTCCTCCTTCCAATGTCCTTATGTAGATCTCCAACAACAGGTGTGGCCCAGATTAGAGGTGTGCGTACCACCACACCTGAAACTTGTGTCCTCCAGACTCAAGATCTAGATCACAGGTGAGCCTTCTAATTCTGGATTGTAATTCACTCCAGATATAATCAAGTTAACAATCAGAAAAAGCCACTACAATCCACCCTATGTCAACTTGACACAAATAATACCTCATATCCACATGAAATAATAACAAGGTCATAAACACGCTTAACATGATATAACTATTCCTGATACAATCACAAACACATTTATAAACTTACAATGGGGCAGTGTCCCTTGGGAACATTCCTTTAGTATCTCAACTTAAATACCAACTGATATTAAAGAAATTGGAAGACAAATACGTTCTTAACAGAATACAACAGAAGCATTCATATTACTTATAGTCCTCGTTTCTGCAGCTGGTTACGTGGTCTTAGCTGGTATTTATAACTACCTTCTTCTACTACCCATTCTGTATTTCCTCCACCCTCTGCAAGCACCTCAGCAGGTCTTGGCTCTTTCCCTGGAGGAGTAACCCATACCTTCATTCCTGATGGGTCTGCATCCTTTGTCATCCTGCTTGGATTAGGCTGTTGTAGTTTCCCATTTGATCACAGGACATGGTAGTACTAAGAGACACCCTAAGGGATCTCCTGCACTCCAGACATAATCCTTCCTACCTCCATTGTGGAGAGGCAATGCAATTTCCCCATGGTAATCTGGATCTATCACTCCTCCTAACACTGTTATTCCTTTCTTAGCCTGTTGGTTTAAGGGCATTAGGAGCCCAAAATGACCAGGGGGAAGTCTGACCTTCCAGTTCAATGAAATGTTTGTTGTGGCTCCTCGAAGGAGCACTCCCTCCTCTGGAACCAAAACTTCTAGGCCAGCAGTACCTAGAGTTGTGGGGACAGGAAGCAAAAATTTTCCTAGAGGGTCACAAGGAGTGATAGTGGGTGGAACTATTCCCTTTTCCACCCCTTGATTCCTGGACCCATGGATCCTGGCTATGGGAGAAACTGTACCATATATTGGATGCTGATTCAAAGCATATACTGCCTCCTGAAGAACTCTGCCCCAACCCTCCATGCTGCTGTCACCTAATTTGCGCTGTAACTGTGTCTTCAAAAGGCCATTCCATCTTTCTATCAGACCAGCTGCTTCAGGATGGTGGGGAACACGGTAAGACCAGTGAATTCCATGATCATGGGCCCACTGTCGCACTTCTCTGGCTGTGAAATGAGTTCCTTGGTCAGAAGGAATATTGTGTGGAATACCATGACAATGAATAAGGCATTCTGTAAGTCCACGGATGGTGGTTTTGGCAGAAGCATTACATGCAGGAAAGGCAAATCCATAACCAGAATAAGTATCTACCCCCGTAAGAACAAAATGTTGTCCTTTCCATGGAGGAAGTGGTCCAATGTAGTCAACCTGCCACCAGGTTGCTGGCTGGTCACCTCGAGGAATGGTGCCATATCTGGGGCTCAGTGTTGGTCTCTGCTGTTGGCAGATCTGGCATTCAGCAGCAGCTGTAGCCAGGTCAGCCTTGGTGAGTGGAAGCCCACGTTGTTGAGCCCAAGCATAACCTCCATCTTGGCCACCATGGCCACTTCGTTCGTGCGCCCACTGAGCAATGACAGGGATGACTGAGGAAAGAGGCTGACTGCCCACAGAATGGGTCATCTTATCCACTTGATTATTGAACTCCTCCTCAGTTGAAGTCACCTTTTGGTGAGCATTTACATGGGACACAAATATCTTCACATCCTTTGCGCATTTGGAGAAATCTATCCACATACTTCTTCCCCAGGTGTCTTTCTCACCAATTTTCCAATCGTGATCTTTCCAAGTCCCTGACCGTCCAGCCAATCCATTGGCTACAGCCCATGAGTCAGTGAACAATCGTACATCTGGCCATTTCTTCTTCCAAAAAAACTGTAATACCATGTGTACTGCCTGAAGTTCTGCTCACTGTGAAGATTTTCCTTCACCTGTATCTTTCAGGGTTGTCCCAGAAAGGGGTTGTAATGCTGCAGCTGTCCACTTCTGAGTGGTGCCTGCATAACGTGCAGAGCCATCAGTAAACCAGGTCCTAGTCTTCTCTTCTTCAGTCAGCTGATCATAGGGAACACCCCATGAGGCTATAGGCACATACCTGGCAGCAGATGGCATTGTTACAAGAGTAGAAACCATAGGCATTTGAGCAACTTCTTCATGTAACTTGCTTGTGCCTTCAGGACATGCTCGGGCTCGATCACAGATGCACCACTTCCATTTGATAACAGACTGCTGCTGTGCACGTCCTACTTTATGACTTGAACAGTCTGATAACACCCAGCTCATGATGGGCAGTTGGTGTCCTATTGTCAAAAGTTCAGTTTCCACTAAGGCCCAATAGCAGGCCAAGAGCTGTTTTTCAAAGGGAGAATAGTTGTCTGCAGATGATGGTAGAGATTTACTCCAAAATCCCAAAGGTCTCTTCTGTGATTCACCCACAGGAGCCTGCCAGAGGCTCCAAACAGCATCTCTATCTGCCACTGACACCTCAAGTACCATCGGGTCTGCTGGATCATATGGTCCAAGTGGTAGAGCAGCCTACACAGCATCCTGGACCTGTTGAAGAGCCTTCTCCTGTTCCAGACCCCACACAAAGCTAGCAGCTTTCTGAGTCACTTGGTAAATGGGCCTGAGTAACACACCCAAGTGAGGAATATGCTGTCTTCAGAATCCAAACAGACCCACTAAACGCTGTGCTTCTTTCTTGGTGGTGGGAGGGGCCAGGTGCAATAATTTATCTTTCATCTTAGAAGGAATATCTCTACATGCCCCACACCACTGGACTCCTAAGAATTTCACTGAGGTAGATGGTCCTTGAATTCTGGTTGGATTTATTTCCCATCCTCTGATACACATATGTGTGACCAATGAGTCCAAAGTGGTTGCTACTTCCTGCTCACTTGGTTCAATCAGCACAATGTCATCAATATAAGTGTACCAATGTGATATTTTGTGGAAGAGACAAACAATCAAGATCCCTTCTAACTAAGTTATGACACAGAGCAGGAGAATTAATTTATCCTTGAGGCAAAACTGTAAAGGTATACTGCTGGCCTTGCCAACTAAAAGCAAATTGCTTCTGGTGGTCCTTATGCAAAGGTACTGAGAAGAAGGCATTTGCTAGATCAATAGCTGCATACCAGGTACCAGGAGATGTGTTAATTTGCTCAAGTAACGAAACTACATCTGGTACAGCAGCTGCAATCGGAGTTACTACCTGATTTAGTTTTCGATAGTCAACATTCTCCATGATCCATCTGTCTTCTGCACCGGCCAGATAGAAGAGTTAAAGGGAGATATGGTGGGAACCACCACCCCTGCATCTCTCAAGTCCTTGATAGTGGCAGTAATTTCTGCAATTCCCCCAGGAATACGGTACCGTTCTTGATTCACTATTTTCTTTGGCAGAGGCAACTCTAACTGCTTCCATTTAGCCTTTCCAACCATATTAGTCCTCACTCTACATGTCAGGGAACCAATATGAGAATTCTGCCAATTTCTAAGTATATCTATCCCAATTATACATTCTGGAACTGGGGAAATAACCACAGGATGTGTTCGGGGACCTACTGGACCTACTGTGAGTCGGACATCAGTCAAAACTCCATTAATCACCTGTCCTCCATAAGCCCCTACTTTAACTGGAGGGCCACAATGTTTCTTGGGATCTCCTGGGATCAACGTCAATTCAGAGTCAGTATCCAATAGGCCCCTGAAAGTCTGATTATTTCCTTTCCCCCAGTGTACAGTCACCCTTGTAAAAGGTTGTAGGTCCCTCTGGGGAAGGACTGGAGAAAGGCTAACAGCAAAACTTTTAGGTGTCTTACCAAGATCCTTCCTCAGGGGAACCTGGCCACTCCTTCATT
>CM052702.1:43477995-43507366 GCA_028551405.1 Uromys caudimaculatus | reverse complement strand
GAGTCACAGAACTTATAGGTAGTCTCTATATAGTAAGGGAATTTGTTAATGACTTACAGTCTGTAGTCAAACTCCCCAACAATGGTCAGCAGTAGCTGTGAATGAAAACCCGAGGATCTAGCAGTCGCTTAGTCCCACAAGGCTCGCAGGCAAAGAAGATTGAATCTTCCTCCTTCCAATGTCCTTATGTAGATCTCCAACAACAGGTGTGGCCCAGATTAGAGGTGTGCGCACCACCACACCTGAAACTTGTGTCTTCCAGACTCAAGATCTAGATCACAGGTGAGCCTTCTAATTCTGGATTGTAATTCACTCCAGATATAGTCAAGTTGACAGTCAGAAATAGCCACTACAATATTGCAATTAATACATATATCAAAGATATATTTTAAAATTCATGTCGTATTTTAAAATACATTTCTTTATATTTCAGTAAAGTCTATGCCTTTTCTACACCTACACCCAAGGTCGTGTAAAAATCCTTCAAGCAAAAAGGGAGCAGGAGGGAGAGGTGTGTAAGGCAGCCCTTGTGCTGTCTTCTGCAGTCCTGGTGAGATCTCTGCCAATGCTGCACATAGCATTCCTTCTTCACATCCGTAGCAACAGCAGCTCTGGGGGATGCTTCAATGTACTTACCCTCGAGACAGAGTGAGGCTTAAACCTTGGCTGTTCCCACTGCCCCACTCCTGCTGCGGAAGTAATGCTGGCCCAGCCAGGCTGCGCACCTGTCCCTGGCTGAAGATAGCTATCAGAAATCTCCAGAACCAGCTCAGCACTGTATGGTGGAATGATTCTTTCCTCTAGCATGTCTTCTGAGTCGTGTCTTATCACATTCCCTGCCCATCTTTACTGAGCCATAGGTCAAAAACAATAGGAGCTGTGTTATAGCAACTAAAAACAGGTTTTGCTTGGAAGTTGGGAAATAATTCCTCTTCATAAATCTGGAGGACTCAAGAGTCTAGGGGCACTCCAAGGCTTCACCCACATTATCACTCTTGGTGCAAACCTCCATACAGGAGGTCCCAGTCAGTGGTTTGTAATTCCACAAGTAATCCCCAAATAACCGCATTTCAATGAAGACATGAGGGACAAGAAAGACCTTTGGCTTGGGAACAGGTCCAGATCTTGCACAGGCCCTAGGCATGGTCAAAGCCTTCTAGGTCAGTTCCTTTCCCTGGTCACACTCTAACCCATTCCTAACCCTCATAGCCCCCAAAACTCCCCCAAGGTCTGCAGCTTTGTCCCCCACCAATTGAGTGGGGAGCTCTTCCTCCTTCTGAGTAAATGCAGGCTCCAGCTTTCCTCTCTCTGTCCCTGTGGCTTTGCTCTGGCATCTTTCCTGTTTTACCTAATCTGCACATAAGACAGGAATGGGCCCAGAGAGGGAACTGTGGATTTGGGGAAGAGGCCAGCGCGTTATTTTGATTTCTTCTGTGGGTAGGTGGAAAGAGTCAGCCTACATGGCAGGGTGTTTTAGGCTGCTGCCTTTTCTGTTTCACAGAATACAAAGATACCAGAGGCGGGAGGAAAAGCAAACAAGTAAAAAGGACAAGAGAAAAGAATGCTATCCTAAAGAGTGAAGCTAAGGCAATCATTCAGAGCCCGCCCTCCTTGGAGGCTTAGCTGAATACTTGGGGCTCTGGAACACTCACCTCTGGCCACTCAGTCAAGTGAAAGCCTAGGAGTTCTTATACAGAAGGATTTAATAAAAGGAAACCCTTCACTGTACCTACCTCTTGGAAGTAAAGATAATTATTTGGTAGGACGGTGGCTCAAAGCTAACCTACTGTGAAGTGATAGCTACACGAACTGCACATCAGAATTCTCACAGTACACTCTGCACAGGGGAGTGCAAGGTACAAACACTGAGTTTTTAGAGGAAATCACAAAATAAACACACAAACACCTAAGTATCAGACACAGATATCCTAATCTGAGATATACATATAAAGGCAGAGCCATGCAGATAAGGAGTTCTAAGTTCTCCATGGTCTTGGTAACCGCCCTGTGGCCCCAGTGTGGGACACCTGTGGGGATCTGGAGCCTTCACTCCTGCATACCCAGTATCACATTAACCTCCCTCACCCCTAGGCTCGCCCTGACCTTGGCTGTTTGCAAACATCACCAAACAACGCTGCACCTTTGTACACAGAGCTTTAGAGGACCCTAATCCACTTAATAAACCATGGGCTGTCAGTTCTTAGAAGCAGGCCAGCTAGGCAGAGGATTTTTTCATCTCTACTTTCCCCCCAAGCACCCTGGAAAGGTTGTACTAATGTTCTTTCTTACCAGCAGTGAGCAGAGGTGCACAGACCAGGCAAGATAATTTGTTCTTACATTTTGCCAAGTTTTGAGAGATAAAAAGCAATCTTTATATTTCCTTAACAGCTAATAAAGTTAAACATTTCTGATTGTCTGTTAGATATGTGAATTTCTTCATTTGTAAACTGCTTATCTGCCAGTCAGGTCAAACTGGGTGACAGAGATGGCCTCTGATGACCAAATGTTCTCATATTGTTATGGATAAGAGTCAGTGCTGTAACTCCAGAGGGAATGGGAGCCCTTGCTCTGTGTCTGGATCTGAGACTCAGACTCTGGATTTCCCCTTACATAAACAAAGCTCTAACTTGTGTTGCACAATTGCCTCTGCGCTTGCAAAATTGAGAGCCTTACTGCCTGCAACAACAAAAAAAGAGGCTGATTGGTTTAACTGTGAACAAAACTCCCATCTAGGCCAAGGGGCTTTGCTATGTGTGGCCCCAGACTAAACCTCCATATCCAAGCAGCAATCTTACAAGAGGGTTCTAAGAGAAAGACTGAGTATTGCTTATGAATGGATGCCAAACCATCACCCTTGCTTGAAAGGCACATTGAGCCATAGTCTAAGTAGCATCAGGACCAAAGGGTGCATGCTGGTTTTGTCCACCAAAGACATATTTGTTTGGAGCAAACTGCCAATGACCAAGGTAAAAAAACAAAACAAAACAAAACAAAAACAAACCAACCAGGCTGCGTCTTCTCGATTGGACTCCAGACTAGAATTTTACTAGGCCTATGTTAGGCCTCACTATCAGCATTGAATCCTGTCAGGCTGCCTTGTGTTAAAGAGGCCCTACAGTCAACACTACCCTTGCACCCTCAGAGGAGGAAGCAGAGGAGTGATCCTGCACAACAGAATCCCATTGGTAGTGGGGTGAGTGCAGTCTTTGGAGCTTTTAGTCTTTGTTTGCGGGCAGTATCAGCTTCTTGAGAAGTGCATGCTCTGCACAAGACTGATAGGGTAGGAATCACAGACAGCACACCCTCAGGACCGCTCACTTGGGACGAGCAGACATAACAAGAGCAGATTAATAGGTGATGACAGGGAGAGCTTCCCTCGGCATTTCTTGCCATGTGGCCTGCTTTCCTCATAGTCCGTTCTGAACATTTACAGCCTGAATGTTCACAGCTCTCAACTCCAAAGTCAGGTCATCACATTTAGGGTTGACTTCAGTTCACTGGAAAGACAGCTATGCTAGGCTCCATTTTTTCTTTCTACTTAAAGAGAAATTAATTGGTCCTATTTCCAAACTGACTGGTGTGTAAACAGTATGCTACTTATAAACAACTTTTTTGTTAAAAAAAAAAAAAAAAAAAAAAAAAGGAAGGACGTCTGTGTGAGCATAAACACCAAGGTCAGATGTCTCCAAGAAGGCAGAGTCACCATGGCCTGTCCCCAGTGCCAGGAAGGCTGTGCTGACCATGTGTTGTGGGTGCACATGGGAAATGGATTTTCTCAGAAACAGGGTAACTCTGATTCTTTCAGCTATTTGTAAAAGCGATTTCAACGGAACGAAAACCTCTTAACTTATAATTAAAATCTATCGTCTTGTGTATGACATTTGTAACTAAATGACTTAATGGAGAAGCCAGTACAATTATCTACTTTGGGAGAGACTAGAAAACCACGGTGGCACAGACAGGGTGAAAGCAATGGCTCTGTGGCAGTCAGCCCTGGGGCAGGACAGCAGCCCAGGGTTAGGTAGGAGTGCTGACTGTTCTTCCAGAGGACCTGACTTTGATTCTCTGCACCCATGTCTCGAAACCACATCTAACTCCAGCTCCAGATGATACCAACTACACACACACACACACACACACACACACACACACACACACACACACATCTTATAAAAAAAAAAAAAAAGAAATTAAAGGAGGTAGCATACTTTTACTCCCAGAATTTGGGAGGCGGAGGCAGGTGGATCTCTAAGAGTTCAAGACTAGTCTAATCTACATAGTGAGTTCCCAGACAGCCAGAGCTACATAGTGAGGCCCTGTTACAAAAGAACCAAGCCAAACCAACCAACCAACCAAACAAACAAACAAACAAACAAACAAACAAAAACAAAAACAAAAACCCCAAACCAACAAAGAAAAGCAATGAAGCAGTCGCCAGCTCCGGCAGCACCATTTTCTGGAGCACCCATAACATGCAACACGCAGAGAGCTGCCTCGGAGCTAAGCGTCCCTCTCAGAAAGCCTGTGCCAGGCTTTCTCTTCTTGGTACATTGGCAGGTATTTACTGGTCCTATTTCTTTTCAATCTTCTGTCCTATCCTAGGTAACTGAGCAGAGTAGGATTTTTAAATGGATGTTAAGTAATTAGTTTTCATGTAGGCATCCAACATTTCCGTGTTCCACTTTCACAATGTACAAAATGAGGTAGATTGCAGACCTAAGGTTAGTTTGTACAATGGTCTAGAAAGTCCTCTAAAAACAATTTCTGACTCGTGCATCCAATAGATACTCATATTAGTTGATTCGGAAACTGTGGTAGGTCCCAGGGAAAGAGACAGAGACAAAGCTCCCGCAATTATAGGTCAGTACACACAGACTAAACCAGTAAGTGTACAAGTAGAAGGTGGGGCGGGGACCCTCCTCTTTGTAAAGTAGACAGGGACAATAGGCAGCTCAGGGGCAATGGGAAGGAGGGCCAGGTGACAAAGGTCCCTCACTGAAGCCACCAAGCAGAGAACTGAAGGCACAGCTCCTACAGACAATTCTCAGTCAAGGTATGAGCAACGTGCAAGAGGGTGAGATCCCTAGCCAGGCAGTGGTGGCGCATGCAGCACTCGGGAGGCAGAGGCAAGTGGATTTGAGTTCGAGGCCAGCCTGGTCTACAGAGTGAGTTCCAGGACAGCCAGGGCTACACAGAGAAACCCTGTCTCGAAAAAACCAAAACAAAACAAAACAAAACAAAAAAAAAACAAAAAAAAAAAAAGAAAGAAAAGAAAAGAAAAGAAAAGAAAAGAAAAGAAAAGAAAAGAAAAGAAAAGAGGGTGAGACCCATGCAAAGGCCCTGTGGCAGAGCCTGCTGATGGGGCTAGGGTCCACCATGGAGGCCATGGGGCTCGAGGACCAGAGGGAAAGCACCAAGCTGGGAAAGTATCAGGCTACTTGGGGCTTTCCAGCCACTGGAGGGGCTTTGTAAAGACAATGAGACGCTCCTGGCTAAATTATAAGCTTTCAACAAAAAAAGTTAGTTAAAATCTGATGAGACTCGAACTCAGTAGGAAAATATTAGATTATAATTAAGATGTGGCTCCTTCCTGAGTCTAACTTAATCTTTGTTTCTTTTTAGTTCATTACTAAACAATACTGGAAATTCTGGGTGTGCATCACAGAAATGATCATGTAGTACTTAGCAGTTGTACACAGGCTCTGTAAATGTGGCCACGATCTGGGGGACAGGGGCAGGCCACAGCAGTGCCTAATAAGTTCTCTTCTTTTGGGGGCTTCCCAATCCTGAAGGGGGCAGCGTCTGTACCTGTATCTCAAAGGCAAAGGATCAACCCAATTAATTCATTTTAAGTTAGCCGAAGCAAATCAAGACAACAGAAGACTCCTTTTTATTTTTTGAATCATTGGGCAGTTAATTGAAACAGTTTCACAAAGTGTTGCTGAATGTCAGCATTTTCTAGATTCCGGAGACATCTAGGAAAAACAGCCATGGGGCATAGAACACTAATCCAGAAAACAGAGCTGCTGAGGCAGAGGTCAGGCTCTAGGCCAGCCTGCCTCACTCTCTGCTTGGGAAGATAACCCTCAATTCATTAGTGGGCTTAGTAAGTTTTGCCTGCAGAGACTCCAACTATGCTCTCTGCATCTAAATTGTGAGTGTGAGTGAATATGAGTTGTGTATATGTGAGTATGTGTGTGTGAATGAGTGTATGTGAGTGTGTGTGCGTGTATGGGTGTGTGACTGTGTTATGGTGAATGTGCGTGTTATAAATGTTACTTTATTTCCTCAGATGATGCAATGAGATAAGAGCTGTACCCAATCTGTGTGAATCCATGGCTTGGGCTGAGCTCAGAGCATTTCTTTCTCTGTTCTACCTCTAGGTCTAGGCCTGGATGCTTCTAGCCTCTATACAATTTAATCTTTCAACTTGACTGATTCAGTCCAGCTTCTCTTAGCT
Organism: Uromys caudimaculatus; assembly: GCA_028551405.1. NCBI lineage: Eukaryota > Metazoa > Chordata > Mammalia > Rodentia > Muridae > Uromys > Uromys caudimaculatus. Next base: position 43,500,906 of record CM052702.1, on the reverse strand, counting down.
CTCACTGAATCTCTCTGCTTGTCCTCATACTGACTTTGGCAGTATGTTCTAATCTGGCTCCTTCTTATTCTCTGGCTCGTTCTGTCTTCACCTGTGTCTAGCCTGTTCTCTCTGCCACTTCTGGCTCGTTCGTTCTGCCTTCACCTGTGTTTAGCCTGTTCTCTCTGTCACCTGCCTTTGTAATATGGTCTGGCTAAAACACTTTCTCTCTGCGCTACTCTTAAGTGCCTTCCCCTACCAGCGCTGTTCTTGTGAGAGTTGGGTGTATTCTATCTCTGACTCATTCTGTCAAATCTTTCTCTGATTCATCTCTTTGTCTGCCACTCAATTAGACATCACTTTCAAACATGCCTGTTTCTTTCTACAAACTAATCTCAATCTAATTTTAACTTCATTGTCAGGGATTAAAGTTGTGTACTAAGAGTGTGTCTGTAGTCCAGATAGATTATACTGTAATCCAGAGTGTGTCTGCAATCCACAGGATTACATAGACCTAGAAAGTCTATGGATGTAAGCCTTTGCCAAAGCAGCCATGTTGCTGGATTAAAATTCTTGTACAGTGTGTGTGTGTGTGTGTGTGTGTGTGTGTGTGTCTGTGTATTTTTTTTTTTTTTTTGAGACTGGGTCTTCATGCATACATAGCCTAGTCTGGTCTTTTACTCTCAATCCTCTTGCCTCAGTTTCCCAAATACTAGAATTTGGCATATGTGCCACCATTCCTAGCTTGTATGTAAGTTTGGAGGAAGAGAAGAGGGAGTGTTACATAGCAGGGGCAGCTGAGACTTTTTTTTTTTTTTTAAGAAATTTGAATGATTTCCTCAAGCCCCTGAATGTATGTGGGGATGAACTTTTGACTTAAATTTTAGGAATGAGAAAGGACGTCACCACAAAAGGCTGTATGTGCAGCCTCCAGGGACTTCCCAGGGCCACTTTTACCTTGGCATTCATCAGGTTTTGGAGGTCCAAGATGGTCTAGTCAGGGTCTCAGATCTGTTAAAACTCAAGAGAAAATGACCCATGCTAATGAAGTTCCCAGAAGCTCACATATACAAACCTGTCTCAATGATTGCCCACAAGAACAGCAAAAGCTTGCAGGACCTGAGGCTCCTATGTCTATGACCAGCATATCCCTGCCCCACAGCAGGGCATCATCACAGCCAGGTGGTTGGATACTCTGAAGGCACAGGCAGACGTGTTGAGATAAGGACTGCAATGCACAATGCAATCCCTCAAACTCTTAGGCAATGACGCTCTAGTTCCAGCTCAGTGAATACATGTGGCATGGCTTACACACGTGACTCCCACTTCGTTAGGTCAGAGATGTGACAAGCCATAGAGTGACATTAAGTCTTGGTATCTGTGCCTCTTTGGACTGTCCAAGGAAGGAATATCAAATCTGCAGCCTGTGGGCCACAGGTGTCTTAGGATAACGTGACGTTCTATGTTTGGCGATAACATCACCATACTACAAAGTCTCCTGATAGGAGAGAGGGGACTGGTGGGATTCACTCATGCATCTGCTGAGGCCTGGAGGTGGGTGGGTCAGGACCAAAGCTGGGAAGCACAGTAGCCGCATTACAGACCAGAAGCAGCTACTGCTCAGGATATGTGGGTTGTCCCTGCAGTGCCAGGCACCTCAAAGCACTGATAAAATCCTTAAGCAACCCATCCACAAGGTGCCACTATCTTATTTTATAGGTGACAAGACAGTCAGAAGGGTTAGGTCACCTGCTGAGGTCTCTGGGCGGTAACCTAGGTAGGAGTTAATCTCAGGCCTCCCTTGCCACAGACAACTCTCTTGCACCCAGGATGCAACCTCTCAGCTACAGGCAGAGTCATTTCACATTCAAATATCCAAATTAAATAGTGTTTGGAAAAATTAAACTCATAAATAATCTTCAAACTCTAAGGCATCTGTGTGAGGACCAGAGAGCCTCAAGCTCCCCCTAATTTTGGGTAACTCTGAAAGGATGGATTGATGTGAACAGTAAAGGCAACAGCAGCAGCATGAAGGCAACTGATTCGTTATCTTTGCTAACCCAGGAAACAACACCCTGAGTCCCAAGGCTGGAAAATGGAACCCAGACCGTCATCGTCCTTACATCTCCCTGGTACATCTCAAACATGGCGGATTCTTGGCAGTTCTTGACCAAGTCTACTGACTGCTCTTCTTCTCAACCAAACATTCAAACTAGCGAATCACACAGGAAGCTAACTTAGAATGATGCATCTTCATGAACCATGTAATAACTTGTAACTGTTCTGTAATGCTAACACACAAAGGATGAGGAGGATGACAATAATCAGTGGTCTATACAAGTCATTTGGAGTGATGGTCCAAGGCAAGTCATACAAAGACAAGCTTCCCCAAACTGCCCTAAGGACAGGAGTGAATGAGAGAGAAGTGCAGGGAGAGTCAGTCACATCTGCAAAGTCGTCAGAGTGCCTGCGTAAACTCTTGACAGTGAAGTCTAAGAAATTGCTGGCTCAGAGAATGAGATGTCATAATGTAGTTAATAAAGCATCCAGAGGTAAGAATCAGTGCTGAGTTGCTCTGACATACAGTGCTTAGCAAGGTGGTTTCATGCCCTTGCAAGTTTGTAACATTTAATCCCCAATTCTTTGGTTTCTAATCTGTACTTTAGTTTGACTGTCCCTTGGGGCGGTAGACAAGAATTTCTCCTATCTTCTTAAAGAAGATTAAAGAAACATCACTTTGTTTCTTTGCAGATTTAAAGACACAGTACCTGTCTGTACATCTCTGTCCACATTACGAGGAATACTGGGATAACTGAATGAGTTAACACACTAAGCACTGTACATTCTGGGAGCTCTACATGAATTACAGTAACTGATGAGACTGTTGCCAAATTACTGCATGAAGCTTGGTAGGCTAGAAAAGTAGCCTAGTCCTCTTACTAAAGATTTAAATCTATACTTTAAAACACATTTATTAAACAGAGCCAAGAAACACTCTCATCCAATAAAAGGGACCCAATAAGATAAAGATTTTTAAGTATTTGTCCTGGAGTGGGAAGAAGCATCATAAGGTCAGACAGATCTAAAGGCTCCAGATACAGATGCTATTTTTTTTTTTTTTAACAAGCAAAACAAACAACTTGTCCATCACAACTCTTTTAAGACTTTCAAAAATCTATGCAAATGAGAGAAACTTTACTCGGCTGTAGGTAATGTCTGAAAACGTCTCTTTTACACTCATTTTTAATTCCTCCATCGATTCTTTTAAATACATTTTTATTTAATGCATATGAGTTGTTTTGCCTGCATGTATGTATGTGCACTGTCTGGGTGCCTGGTATAGGTGGAGGGGCCAGAAGGTGGCATTGGACCCCCTGAAACTGGAGTTACAGATGGTCGTGAGCTCTCATGTGGGTGCTGGGAACAGAACCCAGGTCCTTTGGAAGATCAGCTAGTGCTCTTAACCTGGTGAGCCATCTATGCAGCCCCCCTCCTGGGAGTCTTATCAACACGACTTGGCATGCATTTCTTGAGGATCTTTGCAGTAACTAGTAGGTCCCACAGGAGATAAAAAGACACACCTTGTAGACAAAGATTACAACCTGACAGAAAAGACTGACATCGGCACACATTTAATTACAGTACAGTAAGGGCCAGAAGAAAGATCAGCACATAAAAATAGCCACAAATGGGATCTGAAGAAGGCTTGAGGAAAGCCAGAGTTGGCTAGGCAGAGGGAAGAGCAAAGGCTGGGCGGGTTCAAGGACTCCCAGAGGCTCCACCTGGCTCACAAGAGGCAACTGAAGGAAAGACAAATAAACAAACAACAAAAGCACCACAAAGAAAGGTGTTTGTTCTTGTTCCTGGTACAGGAAGAAGGTGAGGAAGAAGGATAAGGATGAAAATGAGACTGGTCACTAGGTAATGTTCAGATTGTAGAAGACAGTTCACCCTCTTCTCCATGTACCGGTGTGCCCCAAATTTCTTATTAAAATAGTTCAAACTGAGACTCGAGTGAGCAAGAGAGAGATAGAAAGACAGACAGATGGGGTGAGGGAGGCAACTAAATGATCTAGGAAGATGGTCAGCTGATGGCACTAAACCTATAAGGAACTTCTAAGTGCCCAGTCAAGTGGACAAAGGGTCACAGCAGTCTCCAGGGGGAAGCCAGCACAGCACAGTGTGACTCCAGTGGTCAGTGTGCCTGTTTTCAGTTCCCCATGCCACTGGGAAAGAGACCTGCAAAGCCCTGTTGCCAGGCAGCCTGTTGGTAACTCAGCGTAAGAATGGAGTCACTGTTTCCTTCAGGGGTTACTTGCAAAACAACTGCAGAGATTAGCTTTTATCACAAGCAAATTTAGAATATATTTATGCTGCAGAGCTCTAAGAAGCAAGGCTGAGGAAAATCCAAAACCCACGTTAACTCCATCACCAAGAGAAACCCACTCATTACTGTGGCAAACCCAGTTTCTTTACCCATTTTAGACTCTTTTATCTTAAAAACTACATGCCGGTTCTTTGTAACACCAGTGCAAGGGGTTGCATAAGGGCCCGTCAACAAACATTTTGCTTTTAGCACTTTTAACCTCTGGTAAGAATTTAAGTCAAACACTAAATATATACTGAAATATTTTGACTTGAGAGGCTTTGCTCTGAATATTTTGAGTTAGTATATACTAGTTTTACACATACTCATTCCAAAATGTGACATGACAATGTCGCTTGCTGTGGTGGTCTGGATAAGAATGGCTCCCATAGTCTCATATATTTGAGTGCTTGGTCATCAGGGAGTCACACTACCTGAGAAGGATTAGGAGGTGTGGCCTTGTTGGAGGAAGTGTGTCACTGAGGGCGGGCTTTGAGCTTCTCCTCTTCTTGCTGCCTGAGGACCTGAATGTGGATCAAGCACCATGTCTGCCTTCATGCCACCGAGTTCCCAGTTATGATGATAATGGGCTAAACCTCTGAAATTAAGCAAGCCCCAATTAAATGCTTTCTTTTCTAAGAGTTGCCATGGTCATGATGTCAGCAAGAGAACACTAAGACACTTGCTTTATTTGGGGATGGTGGTGGTGGTGTAGGAGCTTCTTACCAAAGAAATCACCCCATCTCCCTTTAAAGGCATAGGCTGTTTGAATTTACTTTTTTGCTTTAAGTTGCAAAACAACACATGAATCTGACAGGACAGATGGGGTTCTTATATCACAAACACTAAAGAAAAGGCTGCTGACTTAGTTTCATCCTTCTCTCCTACTCAGAGAAGGCAGCTGTTAGTAGTTCAGTGTCTGTTTCCATTTCTGAGGCTACTTTAAACTGCCAGGTGTGAGATCACATAGGAACACAGCTTACGTATGCATGCAGGTAACAAACATGCACACACCCACAGTATGTGTACAAACACGGATATACCACACATATAAATATTATAATATACAGGTGTATAAGGAAGATCTGTCCCTGCCCCTGGAGTTAGGACAGCTGTCAGAGATGCCTCTGGTTGTGTGCCTACAGTTAAAGTCTACACTGTATTAGAAGGTGGATCCATCTACCCCAGGATAAATCTGAGATGGCTGTAGAGAGCTGGGACAAGGATCTCCGCTCAGCGCACGCCTTGGTGTCCCTCTGTGAACAACCTACTTTACATTCTTCTATGACTGATTCTAAGTCCTCTGTAGCTTCAACTTCCACACACAACCATCTTGGAGATTACAGTCCCAGAATTCCTGAAGAATCTCCTTTTCTACACAGAAGATATTTTTGAGACAGGGTTCCTCTTTATATTGTAGTATAAGGGTGTGTAAACTATGGCCCAGTACGCGTTTTGTAAATAAAGTTTTATTTGAACACAGATATGCTCCTTTGCTTATATATTACCATGGCTGCTTTCATACAGTAGCAGCGTAAGAACTGCATGGTTGTGCTTTTTGCTGTCTGGTTCTTTCTCTCTCTGTCTCTCTCTGTCTCTCTCTGTCTCTCTCTGTCTCTCTCTGTCTCTCTCTGTCTCTCTCTCTCTCTCTCTCACACACACACACACACACACACACACACTGCTGATCCATATTAGTATATTTTAAATACAGCCACCCCATCCCCATCTATCAAAAATTTGGAAGACTTGAATAACACACTCCATACCCAGTATCTTTGTTCAGGCTCAGGGGTCTGGTTTTGCTTTTTAAAAGGAAGAAAGAAAGGAAGGAAGGAAGGAAGGAAGGAAGGAAGGAAGGAAGGAAGGAAGGAAGAAAAGGGAAAAGAAACCAAACAAATTAAATGCACCTTGGCTCCAACAGCAGCAGCGGTGTGCTGGTAAATGTTTGGCAAGTTGTTCCCGGGTGGGAAAAGCCCAGACATAGCGCTGGATGATTTCAACGGTGTAAATAAATATTCTCATTGTGGCCTATTTCAAGCTACAGAAATGTAACATCGCTGAACCCGGAATTGAGAAGAAACATGCACAAACACTAGCATAAATCTCTCTCAGGAAACCATGGGTGCTTGGAACACCTACTAACAGCAGCCTAGTCGGAAAGTCAGAGACACTAAGGTTCTGAGAGATCAAGTAACCTCCACAAGGCTAGGCCAAGAACAGACACAGGTTGGAAGGGATTTTCCTATGCAGACTCTAGCTACCTCATGATGAAGATATTTTCTCCTAAAAGACAGACGAAGAATGGAGAAAACAAGACAAACAATGCTGTTTGTCGGGCACATGGTAATAAATACCATTTATTTTAATTGTCATCTTCACATGTAGGTCTCTGGTTTCCTTTGCATGTGCTTTCAAAGCACACTTTACTATTGGGTATCATTTTTCTTACATGACCCTGTGTCGTGTACACATACAGACAGGAAATGATCTCAACTGAACAGTACTTACCTATGCTCTTGACTGTAAGTTCCAGACAGGCCCTCCACCTTTTAAAATCATCAATTTCCCAAGGTCCAGAAGAGTTGGGGATGAGATAAATATCTACTCAAGGGATCAATAAGAAAGGCTCCAGCATCAATATGAGTCTTATACCAAGAACACAAGTGCTCAGAGTTTAGATCCCAGTCCCCTTTTTCCAACTGTGGGAGCAACAGCATGTGTACAAATCAAATGTATTACCCAAAGTGCCTAAGCTGCTCAGTCAGAACACAACAGCCTCTTTGGGTAGAGGATTAAAAAAATTTGTTGGCTTTGATATACATATATGTATAAAATTTGATAATATGTATATAATTTCTATCTCAAATTTGTGTAGACAACATGAAACAAAGGAAAGAATCTAACGCAGTATTCTATCTATCATACACCAATAGGCTAGGCAACTGCTTTCTAGTGGCAGAGGAAGGACCACACACAGAGCTCACCAGGAATGTGGAAGTGGCAGAATTCAGAGACTGGGACACTTACTTCAACAAATCCAAGGCTAGAAACCACAAACAGAACTGAATATAGGGGAAAGGAGGCAAAAACACACTCCCTGATATTTTAGAGATAACCTCTCAACTACTTGGTAATCTTACACCAACCCCTACACATTTGGCATGGTCTGTTCATACACACCTCCCAGAACCCACAGGTCTGGTTTGCTATATCAATGCAGCAACCTGATGCTTACGTGGAAATGGATGTTTATATAGAAACCAGGGCACACATGACCATCGATGAGTTTGCAGAAGCCCAGAGTCACCACCAACTGTGGGGATCTCGTACTCAGTTCTAAAGTGAGGTCCAGAGTGCTCCTGAGTATCAGAGGTTAACTCGCTCCGAGATGCTGGGTGGAAGAACCATAAACAAAGTAGCAGACACAGTGAACTATGCCTCCTAAGCATTGGCTGCTTCATTGCTTCTAAAGCATGCTGCAGAGAAACATAGGTGCAGGTACTTGGGCAGTCAAAGCCACTTCCAAACAATACAATGTTACATTCTCACCAATATACGTAAAAGTCTTCAGAAGCTACATGACATGTCATACTGCAACAGACCGAGTGTCTTCTTCTAAGCAGAGATTTGTAGAAAGGTTAAACAATGCCATTCTTAATAACAGTGTTTTGGAAAATACAGGATTTCAAAAAAATTGTCATGTTAAATGTAATTGATCTATTCTGAATTATTAAGTATATTAAGTGTCTATACGTTGTATTTATACACAGCAAAAAATCAGTAGGTACAATCCATGTAACAAAGGTTCCTTCGGCGCGCAGCCGGTCCTAAATCCAAAAGTTCGGCAACTTCTGCTTGGAGGCTGTCATGCATGCTGCGGGGAGATGTGTGGTTCCAGTGCACTGGCCTGGCCTAGTAGTACAGTCCCGTTCTCCTTGGGTTTCTCAATCAATCACCTTGGACGCTATGCCAAACCCTTCCACTGAGGGGTCTCTCACCCCTCACCCCACCTGCCTTCGTCCGTGTTGGGGACTCCAATCTGCCGGGCACAATCGCTCCTTTCATCCCGTGGGCTGGGCCTGGCAGACTGACACCCTGGCGGTGCGGCCCTCACACCAAGGCGAGAACTCCCGGAGCGGCGAGTAGAGCCACTCCCAGTCCAAAGCGACGCAGGCTGGGGAGCGGACAGAGAGGTCACCCCAGGAGCCAGCTCCACCGCCTCCCCCCAGCTAGCCTCGTGTCTCCGGGTCTGCACCGTGGGAAAGGCCTGCACGGACGTCCCAGGGCCGCGTTGTACTCACCGCTCACAGTGGGGCTCCCCGAGCACACAGGCAGGTGCTAGCAAGGACCCAGGCCGACTCCGCGCTCCTCCCACTGAGCTGTCCTCCGGACGCTCCGGCAGCTAGGCGGGACTCGTGGGAGAGCGGGCCGGAACCAGCTGCTGCAGGGGAGGGGGCGGGGTCCGAGCCTCACCACGCCCCGAGGGGCGGAGCCTGGGCACCTCCTCCCTTCAGAAGCTGCAGGCTATGGCTGAGGCTTGCTGCCTGGACAGGGTACACCCTCCCTTTGGAACCTTCCGATCTTGGCAGACGGGCGGAGTCTAGGGCCTATTCCGCCCCAAGGCCCAGATCTGACATGAGATTGCGGCCAAGGGGCAAAGCTTGGGAACACCTCTTCTTTCCAAAGCCTGAAGGCAGGCTATACCGAGGGACGAATCCCAGGCCCCTACTTGCTCAATCCAGGACAACCTGGGGGCTTAGGTTGAGGGGCTGGACACCGTTCCACCTCTAGATCCAGAGAATCTTGGCCACGGGCGTGGGTGGAGCCTAGGACGTGCTCCACCCCTCTGTGTACCGCCCAGGCCCAAAGACCCGAAGCTGAAGGCCATTGATTTTCGTAGCTCCTCCCCATAGGCGGGAGAAACTGGGACCTGGGGCTGCATACAGCTTTGCTAGTGGCTCAGTCCCAGGAAGTGTAGAGCCGATTTCTAGGCTTTTCCTCTTTTGGAGCAAGGAGAATGCTGACTGTCGCTCACTAGGGGCAGAGTGTGACAAGTAAATGCCTAACTAGCGCAAGGAGCCAGGAGAAGAAAGGACTTAGTTAGGATTTCGGTTGCTGCGATGAAACGCCATGACCAAAAAGCAAGCTGAGGAGAAAAGGGTTTATTTGGCTTATACTTCCAACTCATTGGAGGAAGTCAGGACAGGAACACAAGCAGGGCTGGAACCTGGAAGCAAGAGCTGATGGGATCATGGGGATGCTGCTTACTGCCTTGCTTCCCATGGCTTGCTCAGGCTGCCTTTCTAATAGAACCCAGGACCACCACCAGCCCAGGGATGGCAACGTTCACCGTGGGCTGGGCCCTCCCTCATTGATCACTAATTGAGAAAATGCCTTACAGCTCGATCTCATGAAGGCATTTTCTCAACTGAGGCTCCTTCCTCTCTGATGACTAATTTGTGTCAAGTTGACACACAAAACTAGCCTGTTTCTCCACCTTTCTGTTAAGTGCTTGGTAATAAGTACAGACATCATTTTCTGAATGTCTCAGCACACAGCATAATCAGTCATTTCCCTCCACCAGTGTCCCCACCAACCTCCACCTTGCCCTTCACTTCCAGTTATTGTTTTGTTTTAGATTTCTTCGTGAGGTTTTAGTTGTTTTGGGTTTTTGGTTTGGTTTTGAGACATACTCATGGGCCCCAGGCAGGCTTAGGGCTCATTGTTTGGTGGAACTCTTCGGACCTTGGACTCCCTACAACAACCTTTAAAGTGCTGGGATTGCAGGGGTGCCCCACCTCGCCCGGCTCTTTTAAAAAGTCAGTTTCTCTGTTTTTACTTGTGCAAAGCACGGGTCGGAACACAGTTGGAAAAACAGGACCTCAGCATTTCTATAGCTTACCCAGAATGCAACATTTCTGTATATAAAACTTGGTTTTAGCCTACAGCAATCCATTATAGTACATGTTGTCCACTGCTCTAAAGTCTGAGCTGTGAGACTGAGTGGGGGTTCCTCTGTACACGCTTAGCAGTTTAGCCTCTCAAGTCAGTGTGAATTCAGAGACATGGTTAGCTCTAGGTGAAAGGCTGTACGGTTTTGCTGCCCAGATTGTTTGGAAATTCAGTGCAGGTTTGTACATCGAGTTAACTTGAATGAGCATCCTATTGGGGGAATGACTAGGAACTAGTATGTCAAAGGTTTTGCTGCTCTAGGTTGCTCCCTTAGTGTGGAAGGCCCTGAGTTCCAGGAACTCATTGGCTGGACCTCAGTTCCAAGCTGTCAAAGCCTCAGGCCTATCATTCCAGGTACTCAGGGCAGAGGCTTACTGCTCTTGCTCATGCTCTGCAGTGGGTTGCCAGGACTCTTGCCATCAAAGAGACCAAGCTTTACAGTCTCTACTTCTTGTTCTTCAGAGCCCCTGCCTGTCTCTATACTTTTGCTGTTCCTATCTAGTCATAGCATCTTGCATTTTCTTTCCTGGAACCCCTTTAACTGTTCCCTAGTGTTGTAGCTCAGAGCTCTTGAAGGGCTCAGGGACTCTTAGCTGCCTTCTGTGTTGTTGCTCTGAGCTTTGGCCGTTGAGGTCTCCTACATCTTGATGACTCTGGAACTCTTCAGCTACCTCGTCACTACCAATGCCAGTGCTGCTGTCTCTGCCATCAGATATGGAAGTTGCATCTTCCCTCCCTACAACCTGCCTAGCTTGATAAAGAGTGTAAGTAAAGAGGTTATTTATTAGGTGCTATACTAGGCCTAATATTGCAATCCCAGAAGAAGTCTCCCAGACTAACAAGACCATTAGGGGAAACAGTCTATGACATGCTTGTGTATGGATTGTAATTCCACCAATCACAGCTCCCCATGTGCATAGTTCTACCAATCACAAGTGCTGCATAAACAAAATGACAAGCTTCACTTAAGAGCCAATCACAACAAGCCCCACATTGCACCAGTGACAGTTTATTTTTCTCCCTGAGTCAGTAGAGAGTTACTCTCTTCTCTAGTCTGGAGGAAGACTAACTTCCCAATAAGCAGGTTAATCTAGAATTTACTGGTTCTGTCTTAAGGAGAGCAGAGTCTTCCAAAGCCAGTGCAATTTGCTGAAGAGGTCATGACTGGAGCCAGGGCTCTTGGATCAAAAGTTTTAGCACCAACAGCAGCCAATAGGTGCAGTGCTCCTTGTTTCTGTGGAATAGCTAACTGTTGAGTAGCAGTATCCGTCCAGCCTTGCATTTTGGAAGGAAACTTCTTAAGATAGTAGCTATAAAGGGGAGGTGAAACAATAGGATGTTTCAAGACAGGAATATTTACAGGGAGACGAAACATCCCATCTTCTAGGGAAGCTTCTTAAAACAGTAAATAAATGACTCAAAATAGCTTCAGGAAGTCCCTGACACTGACCAGATTCACTCCCCCGCTTCAAGCGTATATAAGCAGTAAGAATTGTTCAGAGTCACTCTCAGACAAGACAAGCTTCATAGAAGAAGCAAAGACCAGTAGAGCCGCCTGGAAGAGATTCAGACCAACTATACCACCTAGAAAAAAAAACTCTCCAAAAACACTGAATTGCTTGTGGATGTGCATTGTGTTCCAGGTTTCTTGTTTTTGTGAACTGTAATCCATGCTAGGGCGGGCTTTGTTGATGCAGATATCTTTGAGTAATTTCTGCTCACACTTATTTCTGTAAGTAACACAAATAAAACTCTTTGGTTCACTAGGTTGGACTTTGACAGTGTCGGCACTTTGGTCTCTGATCAGTTTCCTGTCTGGGACGAGTAGACATTTCTTCATATCTCTCTAGGAGTGGTGTCAGCATTTCCCCAGGGCATCTATGGTGCATTTAAAACAACCACAAAGCCCTGATGACAGTCTGCCAGTTGCCAAGAGAAGCTGCTTGGTAGATAGAGCCCCACCCAAGGCAGTAAGATACAAAGAACATGTTTGACAGTTGTTGATCTAAAAATCAACCCAGCCTGGCACCCAATAGCTTAACTTTTTAGGAGGAAAAGTGAGCATTTGAAATGTGCTTGAAATAAAGTCTTATCTGTGCTTAATTATGCTTAAACTCTAGCCAGATATCAATGGGGGGAGAGTTGGTCCTTCTCATCTGTCTGACCAGTCTATATTGTAATGCTGTTACCATGTACTGCTCCCACTAGAAGTAGAGACCCATGGTTGAATCTTTACATGTCGTTCAATTCAGCTTCTCCAACCACCACTGAAGAGTTGGCAGGTATGAAATGTGCCTCAGTGTATCTGCCTCTTGTGTTTCTGTGTATGCCTCTCCCATCATGCTACACAATGTTACCCTGTACCATACTTAATTTTGAAGAGGAGGTATAATTTTTGTATTCTAACAGAAGAGGAGACTTTCCACCCACCTCCCAAATTCCATTCACATTCAGTGAACAATTTTTTTTTCTTGGAGGCCTACATATGTTAGATATTCACCACGAAATCTGAAGGACAATAATATTAGCATCCCCTGGGCCTTAAGGTGAGAGTCCGTGGAAGGCTGGGAGTAGTCAAGCTGACTTGGGCTTGTCCTGAGGTAGGCCTATCTTAAGGTTCAGTGACAACATGAATATAATTGATAACCAGTGAAGAAAACAATTCAATCACAAAGTGAAGAGAAAGGCACTAAGCACGCTTGGTAACACCTGGCAGGTTCCTAGACCCTTCTTCTTGGCTGCTATTTGCCATGCCATCAATGGCACGGTATTTGGGAACATATTGGCCTCTCTTGCATTACTGTCCTTGCTGCCTCTCTGTGATTTTTAACTGTGGTGATGCATCTTAGAAATTTTAATCTCGTATAGGCTTTTCCAACTCTGTGCTTTCATGATTCATGTCTTCATTTTTGGATCCTCTGTTTGAGGCCCACCTGATATTCTCTTGTTCATCTTGTGTCAGATGTTACTCTGTAAGCTGATAAGTTTTCCTTGGTCTGTGTGATGGTTTGTATATGCTTGGCCCAGGGAGTAGCACTATTAGAAGGTGTGGCCTTGTTGGAGTAGGTGTGTCACTGTAGGTGTGGGCTTTAAGACCCTCATCCTAGGTGCCTGGAAGTCAGTATTCTTCTAGCAGCCTTCAGATGAAGATGTAGAACTCTCAGCTCCTCCTGCACCATGCCTGCCTGGATGCTGCCATGTTCCCGCCTTGGTGATAATGAACTGAACCTCTGAACCTGTAAGCTAGCCCCAATTAAATGTTGTTTTTATAAGTGTTGCCTTGGTCATGGTGTCTGTTCACAGCAGTAAAACCCTAACTAAGATAGTCTGTTACTATGCAAACTCCCTGCCACTCCACGCTGAAGCCTGCTGTGTCTCCCCCATTTTAAACGTATTATCAAAAATAAATTTCAATCCCCATACAGAGTAGAATCCCCTACTCATTTATCTTCAGACTCTTTTATTTCTAGTTGTGTGGAACATCATCACCCGATGTTCTTAAGGCACTTATCAGTCATCATATCTCAAGTGGGAGTTTAGTGTCCTCGCTTACCTCTCTGTCCACCTACCCAGTTTCTATGTTGTCCTGACTCTTGCATCTTGAATTTGAATTTCATGGTTGGTTGTGAAAGGTGAATTCAGGGGCTTGAGAACCATGGGACCATGCTTACACAGAATCTGCCTACTAAATATTTCTGTCATGGCGCAAAAAGTTGTAGCACCCTAGCAGAGTGTGTAAGTTTTGTGACTTTCTGAGAAGAAACTACTCAGGTGTGGCAGGTGCTCACTTTATTGGCCAGCAGCAGAAGAACCTTAAGGAAAATTTACTATATTGAGCTAGAAACATTATTTTCCAGAGCCATGAGAAGAGTAATGGTTTCATTAGTGCCTTAGTGTGGGTTTTTGTTGCTGTGATAAAACACTGACCAAAAGCAAGTTGGGCAGGCAAGGGTTTATTTCATCTTCTGCTGAAAGGGTACTCAAGGCAAGAACCTGGAGATAGGAACTGAAGCAGAAGCCAGGAAGGAATGCAGCTTATTGACTTGCTCCCCATGGCTTGCTATACTTACTTTCCTTCTTTGTTTTGTTTTGTCTTGTTTTTGTTTTTGTTTTTTTTTTAAAGATTTATCTATTTTATTTATATGAGTATACTGTAGCTGTCTTCAGACACATCAGAAGAGGGCATCGAATCCCATTACAGATGGTTGTGAGCCACCACATGGTTGCTGGGAATTGAACTCAGGACCTCTGAAAGAGCAGTCAGTGCTCTTAACCACTGTGCCGTCTCTCCAGCCTCCATACTTGATTTCTTATACAACTTAGGACCACCTGCCTAGGGGTAGCCACAGTGGCTTTCCCTCCACCCCCCATCAAGAAAATGCCCCACAGACTTGCCTAAAGGCCAGTGTGATAGAGGCTTTTTCTCTCTTGAGATTCTGTCTTCCCAGATGACCCTAGCTTGTGTCAAGTTGACAGAAAACTAGCTAGCACATTTGGAGGCCTGTTAAGCTGTCAGGACTGCCTCTTTCTGTTCCACACTGACTCCATTGCAGTGATATGTGGCTTGGGAATACATTTTGAGAAATACACCCCTAAGATTTCTTGATCAGTAGGTGCATTATACGCTGGACTTTCAGTTTGGTGAAAGATTCTAAGAACTCTATCTGACTGTACCGTTTATAGTGCTCTTTCATATGTGCATTATTTCATAGGAAGGAAGGGGTACCAGAGAAAGCTTTATTATACTGCTTCTCAAGCCTCAGAGTACCCGGAAAACATAAACGCTACATTCATAAAGAGGCTGGTTTGACACAAAATGTGGTTAGAAGTCCACCTTTTGAGAAATACTGGTGATATTTCTCAGAATCACCATAGGACACATTAAAAATACAGCTTCCCATGTACCCTGTCCTAAGGTGTCCGATTCATTATCGTGTGGATGGGATCTGTTTTCAGATTCTGAGGAAGCTAAGATTTTGCCACACACAGCTCTGTTCTAGCATGCTCATCGATTGGCACCGGGGACCTGCTACCTAGATCTACTTCCTGAGGGTGGGAAAGCATGCCAGATTGTTCCTTATCCAGCACATAGAGCCTGACACATCACAGGTGCCAGCGAGGGGTTGCTGACCCTGGCCTGCTGTCACCACCTCGACACTGCTTGCTCATTGGTTCCTGCTGGTCTCCACACTGTTGAGGTTTCTCTTGCATAACACAGAGGAGTGGAATTTGTTTGTCACTGAAGGAAGGAAGTATAGAGTGTTCCTCCTGAACTCGTTATTTGAGAAGACTAGAATATCTACTTTTTTTCTTCATTCAATGTATGTCTTTTTCCATGACAGGAAAAAAATCGAAATTAATACTTTTTTTGTTCTTCTAAAACCCAAAAAGCTATCATCATAAGGAAAGGCAGCAGCATCTTTGTGTCATAGAATATTCAGCCCCTCCCTTCCCCCAATCTGCCACATACTTAATTTCCTGCTCTTTCTTACTGCCTAGGTATCTGAATCCTTTGGGGCCTTCCCAGAATGCCCTGGCCAGTCACTGATACTAAAGCAACATTTCCCTCAGTAGAGCTAATAATAAAAGTATTCTTAAATGCCCATTTAAACAACAATGGTTTGTGGTCTGGAATGTTTCCAGTACTGTTTCACAGACCAGAAAACCAGCATTCAGAGTGGTCATGTTAGTTTCTCCAGGTCACAGAGCAAATGGTGATCTTGGTTTGCATGAAGACTCATCTTACTCCAGGGCTCATCCTTTCAACCTTTACCCAACAAAATGGTCGGACACCCCACGTTACAAAGTATTGTTATAACAACTCTTAGTTATAGAAAAAGGAGGGAATTAGATTTACTGGGAACGAACTTCAGTCACCATGTGGTCTACAATACCATGTTAACCTGTTTTCAGGTTTCTTCTCTCTGATTGCAGTACAGACATCCTTGTAGAGGGGTAACGTAGCGCCACCCAGGTAAGTGGAGTCTTCGGAGGTGGTGGGGTGTTAGGAACCAAGGGCAGGTCAATGCGAATCTCAGGATTGTTATATAATTACTCAGTGTGTAGTATCCTTCATGTGTGTTAATTTTCTAGGTTCCTCTTAAATGTATTGCTTTTGTTTTTGTTTTTTTTAAGTGGATAGTAAAATGTCAGGACTGACCCATCATATCTATCTGGGCGCTGAAAGAGAATGCCATGACCCAAGGCAGCTGTTGCTGATTTATGTTTCCAATGAAATGATTGGGTAGCATAGACAAATGAAAGGAGAAAAGAACAGCAAATTTGTCGTTTGCCTGGCTCATTTCCAGTTCATGAAAACCGCTTCCATATGTAGGTTGAAATGCTGGGGGAAAAATAGCTGGGACTGGTAGTGTAGTTCAGTTGGCGGAGTGGTTTTCAACGTGGAAGAACCATGGAAGGAGAGGCACCTTGGTGACAAGAAGCCAACAAACTAAACACAGAATAAAACATCTTGCCTATTCTAAGCTTGGAAAGTGCCAAGATTAAGTGAAAAGGATCGTGGTCCGCTGCTGCCCTCTGTCGGCGAAATGTGAACATGTGGTAAACATTCAGTCATGGGGAAACGCGGAGCGTCCACGGAGTAACTAACAATCAAGAAGGAACATTAATGGTTAAGAGCGTGCCCTGATCTTGCAGAGGAGCTGAACCCAGTTCCCAGCACCCACATCAAGTGGCTCACAAGCACCCTGTAACTCCAGCTCCTGGGGGGGAGCGGGGAGAGATCTAACATTTCTGGCTTCCACAGACATCTGGCCTCTGCGCACGTGCGTGTGTGTGTGTGTGTGTGTGTGTGTGTGTGTGTGTGTGTGTGTGTGTGTGTGTGTGTGTGTGTGTGTGTGCGCGCGCGCGCGCGCGCGCGCGCGTGCACACACTAAAATAAAACAAAATGTTTTTTAAAAAGAATAAACATTAACAGATTAATGAATGTCCTGTTCCTTAAGTCCTTTAAGTCTGTCCCAAGGGTAGAAACAAAAACATTGGGTCAGCAAATTGGTTTTGTTAAGAGCTTGGTATTGTGGGTCCCAGGATGACTGTGATTACATTAATTAGTATTTTGAAGTACCTGGGGATTATTGCTGCTATTATTTCCTCAGAGCTCTTTGGTTACCATTTTAATGTTTAACCAAGCTTGGGTAGTGTTCATCTTTGTTATATCAAAATCTAATGTTGATTATGACTTTTGCTCCCCCCCCCCCAAGTAATTCCAGGTTCTTACAACGCTGACCATTTTACTGCCTTTCCATTTCTGTGCCATTATTGTCTTGTATGTTCTGCTCTTAGATAACAACTCTTTAGGGCATTATTATTGTTCAGTATTTATTTGGATTTATGGATACACTTTCTAGCTTGGTCTTCATTCATGTCTAGCTTTCTTCAGAGGTTCTGGGTTCCTATTCAGTTAGTAATATTTCTTAATGTTTTCTCTAGCGTCTGTCTACTGGTAACAGTTCTTCACAAGTTTCCTTTGGGGGAGAAATGCTCTTCTTCCTTTCCATCTGCTCTTCTCTGTTCTCCTTCTCACCCCACCCCACCCCAATTCCCTTTCTCTACTTCCACAGGGTTACCGCAGGCTGGCCTTGTGCTCAATGTGTAGCTGAGACTTTGCACTCACTGTCCTGCATAGACTTCCTGATCGCTGCAATCACAGGCATGGACCACCATGCCCAGTTTACATGATGCTGGGTATCAGACTCAGGGCTCATGTGTGCTCGGCAAGCACTCCTACAATTCCAGCCCTTAAAAAATGGCCAGACCTCTGCTTTCTGTGGTGTTTGTTGAGAAGTCCTCTGTTAGTCTAAATCTCCATTCTCTGAAGCTTAGCTATTGTTTTTTTTGTTTGTTTGTTTGTTTTAGATTTATTTATTTATTATGTATACAGCGTTCTGCCTGCTTGTATGCCTGAAGGCCAGAAGAGGGCACCAGATCTCATTACAGATGGTTGTGAGCTACCATGTGGTTGCTGGGAATTGAACTCACGACCTCTGGAAGAGCAGTCAGTGCTCTTAACCTCTGAGCCGTTTCTCTAGCCCCAGCTATTGTTTTTTTAATTTTTTTTTTTTTAAATAATCTGTTGTGCTTTTTCCTGTTTAGTTTGGTTTTTTAAAAAATTCACTAATTTTTCTGCCGGATTTCTGTCCTACTTAGCTTTCTGTTGCTGTGAGAGAGCACTGACCAAAAACGATTTGGGGAAGAAAGGGTTTATTTGGCTTACACGTCCATGACATAGTCCATCCTTGAGGGAGGTCAGATAAGAGCTTGAAGCAGAAGCCTGGGAGAAATCTGCTTACCTTCTCTGGCTTGCCTTTACAGTCCAGGCCCAAGTGCCCGGGAATGGTGCTGCCCATGGTGGGCTGGGTCCTACCACATTGTCTAAGATTAGCTCCAACAATATGTTCAGTGATCCAAGGAGCGGATGTGGGGTCGGCGCCGGTAGAAAGCAGGCACACACTCACACACACGCGGCGGATGAAGCAAACACCAATGAGCAATGTTAAACAACGTGACACATATACATACATACAGACAGACAGACATATGGACAGACAGACATATACACATTGAGTGACGGAACAAAGTTTCAGACACACACACACACACACACACACACACACACACACACACACACACACACACACATATTTGGTGGATGGGGCAAACTCCAATGAGTTGACTCCAACAATTTTATTTTTTCTTTTAGCCTTTTTATCTCAGCTGAGACAGAGTTCTCTATGTAAGAAAAAAATCGCCTCATGGCCACAAGTTACATATTCTCTAAAAACAATCACCACAAAAAACATACTCTTCAAAAACAGATTAAAATCATTACCCCAAAGGAAATTACAACAGGATTATTGATTATGTATCTTTCTTTTGAAACTTATACCTTACTACCATTTCCCATCTATCTTTCTCTCTGCAAGCTCAAGGCAACCCAAAAGCAATAATTCTTTTGTTACTGATTAGCAAAGTTTAAGCAAGCCAGTCTATAGTAGCAAGTCTTTTTCCTATGCTTCGCTGACAACAATTGTATTGATCAAGAAACAGATCATCATCTATCTTATGTATTATTTTTGAAATTTTGTTCAGCTAAGCTGGCTAATCATCTATTCTCTGTTCTTATAATAGATCTATTTACTATTATTTAATTCATATATTATTTAATTATTTAATTCATAACCCTGACATTTTCATGGTGCACACTGAAACCTGTGTCTGTGACTACACCCTTACATCGCAAGATCCAGGAACTCAGACCCAACCTAGAAGAAATGTTTGATCATTAACTTGTCCCAGGCCCATTTTTCTCTCTAGTACACTTACATGCTTGCAGTGCATGAAAGCTCACGGGGCTCCCTTTCTAACCTATGCAGCCTTTGCTTGCTATATTCTACAAGGAGGAGGCATGTTCTATTCTTGATTATAACTGTATTATATCTTTCTGGCAAAACAATTTAAACCATTTCTTTAAATTCCCTATCAACCACTCTAACTTCCTAAAACTATTTAGATAAAATCAGGAATACTGTAAAATAATTAATTCATCTAAATAATACTTTATCAAAGTTCATCTTCATGTTGATCTGCAGGAAAATTGCCCAATCCAGTGGACTATCTATCACCCAGGAAGGAATCACACCAGGCTGTAGGCAGTGAGGATCTCCCCAACCCAGTCACACCATGCCAGATATTTGAGGGATGTCGCAATGACAGACATGACAAGGCAGGTCAGTAGCAAGAAGCAATCCTGAGACAAAGCCCCTGGGGCTACGCCTCTCCAGAGTACACCCATCGAAGCACTACAAAATCGAAGCCACCTTTGTGTCTCCACTTCCTTTGTCTCCAGACAACTCCCCTGCCCACTGCAGCTCTTCACGCGTGGTGTCTGCCACCACTTCAATCAGCAATCATGAAAATGACACGCCCACACCCTAGTTGATGGAAGCAATTTTTCAACTGAGATAACTTCTTCCCAGGTATATCTAAGTTATGTCAAGTTGACAAAAGCTAACTATGGCAGTATTTGTAGGGTTGACAAAGTCATCCACGTGTGGCCTGAAGACAGTAGACATGTGGTTGGATACAATACTCACTGAGTTGTCAACAATGGCCTACAACCCTTTACATTGCCCAGGTTAAGAGAAGAGGCACAATGGTTCTTTAAAAATTTAAAAAAAAATCCTTTTTCTCTCCTTATAATACTTTTAAAATCATAGCTGTAACAAATTATCAGGCGTCTAGAAGTTCAGAACAATACTAATTTTGTCTTATGTTTTGTAAGGCAGAAATGTGAAATAGCCTCCAGGGGGCAGATGCCTCCAGGGGGCAGAACTGTGCTCCATCTAGAGCGTGCAGGAGGAATCCGTTCTCCTTCCCTTTCCAGGAGCTAGTAACCACATGCGGGCCTTGCTGTGGCCTCTCTCTCCACTGTCAACGCCAGCGGTGGTCGCCATCACTTCTCTGATCTCCACATTCTAGATCCCTGACACCCTAGTTCCCCTCTTACAAGGCTTTCTGGGTTATGCTGGACCCACTCCAGTGAGGTTATCCTTATTCCTCAGCCTGATTTAATTTAATCCCAGCTCCATGGTTTGCATTAAGCCTATCAGTTTAGTGCTCCCTGCTGTTACACAAACCCATTGTATGTGTTGTACTTTTTTAGATCCCTCCATTGGCAAAGAGAGACAGTGCTGTAGGATACTCATGGCGCCTTCTGTATCCTGAGTACAGAGACTCCTGTGATCCAGGCAGCTTGTGTCTTCTTCAAGGCCCATGAAATAATAACATGTGTTATCAATGGCAAGTGGAGACCATAGCAAACCTTGATGGGCATATGGATTTTTCCCTTATCAATACGTGAGCATCTTTCTTTATTAACTACTTGGTTTCCTTTAGGTCTGATTCTTCTAGAAAAGACAAGCATTTTATTTTACTCTCATCAATCATGTTTACTTATTTACTGCTAGGTTCCAGAATAATAAACTGGATTCCTACGATTTTCCAAAGAGTCCAGTTGTGCTTGGGTTCATGAACTCATGAATTTAGCTAGACATGCTGGTTTCAATATCTGCAACATTATTTTGACTGATGCTTAAATTAATCTAGCTTTACTCAGTGGGACTGTTTTCAGGTTGGCTCCTGAGTCCTTTTGATGTAACAGCCATCCTTGATATTGTCCTTCCATTCTGCTCCTCACTTGCTTTGTCCGATGCATTCCCTAGACCCAGAACCTGCCAATTCTCCAACAAGTCCCATTTCCTTTAGTGGAAAATAGTCCTTAGAGACTGTAGTCTGAGCACTTGGAACTCACTGCTGTCAGGCTGATGTTCTCTATAGAAATAATACCTTCAGCTTTTGTTTGTTTCTTTGCTTAACAGAGTCTAACCCAGAGATATCTGGCAAAATAGAAATGTGGTCTAACACCAAAATCAGGGTATAAAAGAATAGATTTGTATCTGAGAGGCAACAATTTAATCTCCATCAGTAAAAAGTCTCCATATGAGGTAGTATTTTTTTAATTTATAAGCAAAATAATATATATATATATATATATATATATATATATATATATTTGTATGTAAAGCTATCACCTTACGTTTTGATGTATAATATATACTATGCATGATGCATAAATAGCTAATTAAGTCACTTAACATTAAATTCTTTATGTATATTTTGGTGGTAAAATCACAATTACTCTTTGAGCAATTTCAAACATGCGTGTCTTGTTATACAGTGTATCTGTAGTCACCAAGACATAAATAGACCTCTGAATTTAGTCCTGCTTTTAAACTAAAATTTGAATTTTTGCTTAAGCTTCTCCCTAACTCCTCCCACTACCTGCCAGCTTCCCGCTACTCCCCAGTCTACTGGTACTCTTCCTATGAGTCCAGGTGTTTTAGATCACATATATTAGTGACATCATTTGTCTTTCTGGGCCTACCTAATTTACTTAAAATACTGTTTTCCAAGTTCATCTATATTCTCACAACTGACAAGGATCTCTTTCTTTAAAGCTCAGTAATTGTACATAGGGACACTGTGTTTTCTTTATTTACTCATCTCTTCATGGACACTTGGGCTGACACCAAATTACTTTCTGTGAAAATACAGTTATGTCTTTGACATAATTACCTCATATTTATTGGTAATGTATCTAGGATTGGGATTTCTGTATCATGGGAGAAATATCCATAGTATTTTCCGTAATTGATGTTCAGTTCCACCAAAGAAATCAGAGATGTGGTTCAATGGTAGAACGCTCAGTTAGCGTGGATGAGATCTGGGTTCAGTTCCCAGTACTGAAAACAAAGCAGTCTCTCCAAAGCAAAACAAAACCATTCCTAATAATGCTAGAGAGGTATTTCTAGCATCAATAAATGCTTTGCTAGCTATTAGATTTTTCATCATTAACAACAGTTAATTATCATGCTTTTACACATGGTTGGACAATATAGAGTAATACAAAATTATAATAGTTTCACTGTTCTTTTTTATTTATTTATTTATTTATTTATTTATTTATTTTTTGATATTTTATTTACATTTCCGATGATTCCCCTTTTCTTTAGAAACCCCGTGTCCCCTCCCCC
>CM052702.1:43455875-43477495 GCA_028551405.1 Uromys caudimaculatus | reverse complement strand
GCTGTGGCACCAGGTCTGATCTCGGTCCCTGTGTCTCTCGGGTTCGGGGCAGTTCCTGGTGAGCTGTGGGGCGTGTCTTTGGCCCTCTCCTGGCTTTTCCGAGCTCCTGCGAGGGATCTTTGTTCCGGCGCTAATTAGCTGTGGAGCCCTGTGGCCCAAGCTGAGGTTCCTGGCCGCCGCCGGAAGTTGCTGATTGTCAGTCTCTGTGGCCTGCGGAAAGCGGGCGGAGTCAGTGAGCTCTGGGGCTCGTGTTGCCCCCACTCGGGGCTTTTCCGCGTTCCTGGGAGAGAGAATTTTCTCCCGGAGCTGCTTGACTATGGAATGCTAGTGTCCCAGGCAAAAGTTTCCTGCCTCAGCCGCCCGCTTTTGGGATCCAGGGGGGTTTCTAAGCCTGCCTACCTCGGTCCCTGTGTCTTGCGGGTTCGGGGCAGTACCTGGTGAGCTGTGGGGCGTGTCTTGGGCCCTCTCCTGGCTCTTTCGATCTCCTGAGAGGGATCTTTGTCCCGGCGCTAATTAGCTGTGGAGCCCTGTGGCCCAAGCTCCTGACTTTTCACTACATATCAAAACATAAATAAAAACATTTTTCAGTTGTCACAGTATGCTCATCTGTATGGAATCTCGAAGAATATTTCCTGCTGCAGAAAATTATTCAGACACATGCCTAACATTCTAAACCCATTATCCATTGGGTTTTGCTGTGTTTGATGGAGATCTGCAAAGGCTAAGTTACGTATAAATAGCAGTGTTATTAACAATCACAAAATTAATGAGATTAATAAGGAGCTCAAGTGTGTGAAATGCCAGTGTTAGCATAAGCACCATGATGCCTTTGTGCCTGACATTTTTATTTTGCCTCCGGGAAAAGTTCTGTGAGCTAATTCCCTAAGTAGAGCCAATACATTATCACTGCAATTAAACTGCTCAGTATCTTAGTTGTTTTTGCAACTTTTAGAGAGAGCAAAAATGAAGTACTCTTGAAGGAGACATTTGTTGTTCCATAGTAAGTAAAAGTGGGTTCGATCAAAACTGAAATACAGAGCAGCTCTGAATAGCACTCTGATTGTTATAAAAGTAAAAAATATTTACTGAAAAATACTTGAAAGCACACACACACACACACACACACACACACACACACACACACACACTGTTCAAAACTACACACAAGCCTATATTTCATCCATGACTGCCAAAATGTCTTTACAAGGAGCACCTAATAAGACTGCTTTAAATAAACTTAGTGTCTTAGTCACTGTTCTATTTCTGTAAGAGTCATAATGACCAAGGCAACTCTTATGAAAGAATGCATTTAATTGGGGCCTTGTTTATAGTTTTAGATGTTTAGTTCATTATTATCATGGTGGGGAGCATAGCAGTACACAGGTAGGTGCTGGAGCAGTAGCTGAGAGCTACATGGTAGGTCTTTAGGCAGAAAGGGAGAAAGCCTGGGCCTGTCATGGGCTTTTGAAACTTCAAGGCTCACCTCCAGTGATATACTTCCTCCAACAAGGCCACACCTCTCGATCCTTCCCAAATATTGCCACTCCCTAATGACTAAGCATGGAGCCTATGGGGGTCATTCTTATTTAAATCACCATACATTGCACCACAAACTGTTCTTAAAAGCTAATCAAAAACACAATTTTTGCATGGTTATGGTGTTACCACACAATAGGATACCACTCAACAATAAAAAGGAAACAAACTGTCAATACATGCGTCAAAGTGAATGGATTCCCACATAATTATTCAGTTAAATCAAGGCCCACACAAGTACAGTCTGTGTGATTTCCTTTATATAAAATTTAGGAAGTACAAATCAATCTGTAGTAACAGCACTGGTGTGTTGGTCTGGGTTATTTGGAGGACCAGAGCATAACATAGCAAGGAACATCAAAGAGTCATGAAGATGTTTGGAAGTAAGTTCTATCATTTTGATTATGCACTTTCATAAAACTGAGTAGGTGTGTTTTAGGTAGGTTTTGCTGTTGTTTGGCAAAACATTCACAAAAATTAAATGAGAAGAAGAAATGGCTTATGATCTTTCAACTCTTAGATGACAGGCATCACTGAAGGAAGTCAGGGCAGGATTTCAAGGCAGGAACCGGAAACCATGATAGTGGTTACAGATTTGCCCCCATGGCTTACTCAGGTTGCTCTCTTATGCAACCCAGGACTATTCGCCTAGGACTAGCACTGCACCCAGAGGCTGGACCCTCCCACACCAATCATTAATCAAGAACATCTGCCTACCGGTCAGTCTGTTGGAAGCAGTTTCTCAACTGATGTTCCCTCTTCCCAGATGACTTTAGCTTGTGTCACATTGACCAAAACTAAACAGCACAATTGACTCCTTGTCAATTTGATATGCAAATATATGACCATTAAACCATAACTCTTCTGTTCAATCCACAAGATCACAATATTAAATGCAACTTTAAAAGTCCTACAGTCTTTAAAAAATTCAAACCCCTTAAAAGTTCAAAGATTCTCAGCTGCAGGCTCCTATAAAACAAACAAACAAACAAACAAACAAACAAACAAACAAACAAACACTTTTCTATTCCAAGAGGGAAGAATCAGGGAACAGTTACTATCAAAGCAAAGCAAAACCAAAAATCCAATAATGTAAAGAGTTCAGTGTCTGACATCTGGGACTCACTCATGATCCTTGGGGATCCTGAGGGTTTGAGCAGCTCCACGTTTCTGGCTTTGCTACCTACAGCACTCACAGCTAGTCTTATAGGTTTAGGGTGGCTCCACTCCACACCTACACTGTCCTTGGTGTCACCTCATGGTCCTGGCATCTCCCAAATCTGGGGATCTCCACTGCAACTGAGGTTTCATCTGCACCATTGACTCCTCCCTCTCCCTCTCCCTCTCCCTCTCCCTCTCCCTCTCCCTCTCCCTCTCTTCCTCCCCGCTCTGTCTGTCTGTCTGTCTGTCTCTCTCTCTCTCTCTCTCTCTCTCTTTTTCGAGACAGCTGTCTCTCTCTTTTTGGTGATAGAGTCTCTCTCTATAGGAATTCACTATGTAAACCATGTCGGGCCTCAAACTCAGAGATACATCTGCCTCTGCCTCCCACACACTGAGATTTGTGTGCCACCAGGCCTGGCCTGGCTTCTCCTTCTCAAACTCAGCCACAGAATGTCAAACTCAGCTCTGTCCATGACCCCCTCATGCTTTTAAAACCAGTATGAGGCAGGAGACTCTTACATTATTTGCCACATTCTGCTGTCAGCTTGATGCAGTCTTAGCTTCCTTTAGACCACAGCTTCTGTCTTCTGTTCCTGAGGAAACACCTCCAGAAAGATTTGAAATCCATGATGGTCTCTTATTAGTCATAGTTATTTCTTCAGCCCCAGCTGAGAATAAATCACATATCCTTAATTAAAAGTATCACAAACACCTCTGATACAGTGTTTGAGTCACTCAAACTCCCCTCTGAAATTTCATAAGCCCAGCCTCCATTGTCTGTATTTCTCTAAAACACAACACAAAACCAAACAAAAAAACCAAACCAAACGTATCTTGCAAGCGTCCACAGGCTAGCCCATTAAGCTTAGCACAGTCAACAGTGTTTCCAGCCCAAAGTTACAGATGTTTCTACAATCCTCCCCCAAAACTACAAGGTCAAGTCTGTCACAACCTCACCCCACATTCCTGGCACCAGCTTCTGTTCTGGTTTAATTTCCACTGCAGTTATAAAAACACTCTGATCAAAGGAACCTTGGAAAGGGTTTATTTGGCTTGTACATTATAGTCATCATTGAAAGAAACCTATGCAGGAACTCAAGGCAGGAGCTGAATGAAGCAGAGGCCATGGATGACGCCTCTTTACTGACTTGCTTCCCCCTGGCTTGTTCTCCCTGCTTTCTTATACAATCTAGGACCACCTTTAATGGGATGGATGGTACTTCCCACAGTGGGATGGGTCTTGCCATATCAATCACTATTAAGAAAATGCTTCTTCAAACATGCCCACAGACCAATCTGATAGAGGCACTTTCTTTTTTTATTGGACATTTTCTTTATTTACATTTCAAATGTTATCCCTTTTCCGGGTCCCTCCTCAAAAGCCCCTATCCCATCCCTCCTCCCTGCTTCTATGATAGTGTTCCTCCACCCACCCACTCCTGCCTACCCACCCTGGCATTCCCCTATACTGGGGCATCAAGCCTTCACAGGAACAAGGGCCTCTCCTCCCATTGATGCCCAACAAGGCCATCCTCTGCCACATATGTGGCTGGAGCCATGGGTCCCTCCATGTGTACTCTTTGGTTGGTGGTTTAGTCCCTGGGATTTCGGGAGTGTGTGTCTGGTTGGTTGATATTGTTGTTCTTTCTATGGGGTTGCAGACCTCTTCAGCTCCTTCAGTCCTTTCTCTAACTCCTCCATTGAGGACCCTGTGCTCAGTCCAATGGTTGTCTGTGAGCATCCACCTCTGTATTTGTCAGGCTGTGGCAGAGCCTCTCAGGAGACAGCTATATCAGCAAGCCCTTCTTGGCATCCACAATAGTGTCTGGGTTTGGTGACTGTATATGGGGTGGATCCCCAGGTGGGGCAGTCTCTGGATGGCCTTTCCTTCAGTCTCTGCTCCACACTTTGTCTCCATATTTCCTCCTGTGAGTATTTTGTTCCCCCTTCTAAGAAGGACCAAAGCATCCACACTTTGGTCTTCCATTCTCTTGAGCTTCATGTGGTCTGTGAATTGTATCTTGGGTATTCGGAGATTTTGGGCTAATATCCACTTATCAGTGAGTGCATACCATGTGCGTTCTTTTGTAATTGGGTTACCTCACTCAGGATGATATTTTCAAGTTCCATCCATTTGCCTAAGAATTTCATGAAGTTGTTGTTTTTAATAGCTGAGTAGTACTCCATTGTGTAAATGTACCACATTTTCTATACCCATTCCTCTGTTGAGGGACATCTGGGTTGTTTCCAGCTTCTAGCTATTATAAATAAGGCTGCTATGAATATAGTGGAGCATGTGTCTTTGTTATATGTTGCAGCATCTTTTGGGTATATGCCTAGGAGTGGTATAGCTGGGTCCTCAGGTAGTACTATGTCCAATTTTCTGAGGAACTACCAGAATGATTTCCAGAGTGGTTGTACCAGTTTGCAATCCCACCAACAATGGAGGAATGTTCCTCTTTCTCCACATCCTCACCAGCATCTGCTGTCACCTGAGTTTTTGATCTTAGCCATTCTGACTGGTGTGAGGTGGAATCTTATCTTTAAAACCTGTGATATAAGTTGGGCAGTGGTGGTGCACGCCTTTAATCCCAGCACTTGGGAGGCAGAGGCAGGCGGATTTCTGAGTTTGAGGCCAGCCTGGTCTACAGAGTGAGTTCCGGGACAGACAGGGCTACACAGAGAAACCCTGTCTCGAAAAAACAAAACAAAAAAACAAAACAAAAAACCAAACTAAAACAAACCAAACCAAAACAAAAAACAAAAACAAAAAACACCCAGCAAACAAACAAACAAACAAACAACCCTGTGGTATAGTTTGTCTCCTTGGATATTCCTACATACATTTTCCTTATGAGGTTCTCCCCCAAATAAATGAACTGCATTTTTGGAGACGCTCCCTGGTTTGTTACTTAGATTGACTTCTGCTTGATCTAATGTTGGGGAGCCTTAGGATACTGCTATGGGATTTCTCTATCTTCTCTTTTCCTGGTGATCTTATATTTATTGAACACTTCGAAGATCAGCTCTTCAGTTTAGACTCTCCTACTGTCCAAACTCATGTGATACCTTTCCCTGCTGAGCTCTCCTCTCAGGAACTCAAATCACTTCCAATGTCATAGGTCCAGTGGAGAACCTCACCCCTTCTCCCTCAGCAGCCTGGTGTACTTCTCCCCACCCTTCATATCTCAGGGAACAGCCTGACCCTCCCTTGCTTGAGCTGAAACCCCAGGAATCACTCTTGGCTCATCTATTCCTAGAGTCCTACTTCCCATCTGTCCAAGGACACTCAATTTCCCCTCCAAAATCTCTCTCCATCTCTTTGTTTATCCTGTCATCACAACCACCTCCTTCCCTCAGCGCACCCAGGGCTTCCTTCTACTCCCTTGATAGCATTCTGCCTGGGCTATCTGCTTCTAGTCATTTCCCACTACCATTGACAGAGTGTTGAGTTTTCCTTTTAAAATATAAACCAGACTGCATTGCTGTACCATGAAGTCTCCCCCATGGCTTCACATGGTGTTTGATATGGTCCAAATGCTTCATCTTCAATGAGCTCTTACAGCATTTAAATTCTGCCTCTGATATATCTCATATTCACTTGGCCCATCTTACGGAGGCCAACACTTGCCAGGTTCATGGTCTACCCTAGTTTCTGCTCTTCTCCACATGGCATGCTCTGCTCACCTTTCTCATTTCCTCCAATGTGACCCCGGGCATAGTAGGCATAATAGATTATAGGACTTTTTGTCATTCCTCTCATGGTCCCCCCTCTCTTGATTTATTTTTAACCTTTCAGAATAAACAAATAGGAACTTAAAAAATTAATGAACTTCTAAGAGTAATTTTAGGTTCATAATAAAATTGAGTAGAAAATACAGAAAGCTGTCATGTGTCATTCCTAGCTACCTCCCCACGATTGACATTTGGCACTACGATGCTGTCTTTGTTGCAGTTGCTGATCCCATGTGGACACATCCAGTGTCACCCACTTCACACACTTTACAGCAGGGCTCACTTTATGGGTTTGGATAAATGTAGGATAAACATATATCCATTGTTACGAATCACACTTTCTCATTGCTCTAAAACTCCTCCAAACTTTGCCTGTGTGTCTTCTCTTCCCCCAGACCCTGGGAACCGTGTGTCTTTACTTTTTCTCTTTACAGAGTGTAAAATAGGTGGAGCCACACTCTATCCATCTCTTTAAATTGGCTATCTTTTTATTCAGTAATATGCATTTCTATTCATCCATGTCTTTTCATGGTTTGGTAGCTCAGTTATTTTTAGCATGGAGTCATGTTCCAATACTTGGGTATATCACAGTTTCTTTGTATACTTTTGGTTGCTTCCAAGTTTTGGCAATAGACAGACCTTCTGTAAATATCTCTGTATGTTTGTGTTGATGTAAGATTTTGACTAGTTGGAACAAGTACCAAAGATTATAATTGAATATTTAGGGTATGTTTAGTATTATGAATAACTGACAAAGTTTTCCTCAAGGTGACTTCATCATTTTACATTCAATTAGAATGAAAAAAATCTTAGATATCCACATCCTTGCAAGCATTTGTTGTTGGCTGTGAGTTGAACTTGGGCCATTTTATTTTTGTGTTGCAGTGTTTGATTTTTGTTTTAACTTGTAATTCCCTAATGGTATATTACGTTAAATATCCCTGCATACTTTCCATTTGTATATCTTCTTTGACTTTGGGTCTTTTTCCTTTTTATAATTAGTATACAAAGCAATGAGTTTCATTTTGCTGTTTCCATTCATGTATACCATTGTACTTGGCTTATAGTCACACATGGGTCTTTGGGTCTTTTTTCTTTTTTAAAAAATTGAGTTATTTTCCTCTTTTGTTTTCTTTTTACTTATTCTTCTCTCATATTAATCCTGACTGCAGCCACTCTTCCCTCTAGTCTTACCAGTCCTTCCCTACCTTCCCTCTTCCCCAGATCCATTCTTTCTCCATTTTCCATCAGAATAGAGCAGGACCCCCAGGGATATCACCCAAACACAGCATAATATGCTACAATAAGACTAGGCACATACCTACATATTAAATCTGTGCCAGGCAACCTAGTAGGAAGAAGAGGATTCCAAGAGCAGGCAAAAGAGTCAGAGACAGCCCTACTCCCACTATGATGAGTTCCAGAAAAACCCAAGTTAAACAACTACAACATATATGTAGAAGACCTAGCTAGAACAGACCCATACAGGCTCCATGATTGCTACTTCAGTCTCTGTGAGCTTAGTTGATTCTGTGGGTAGTGTTGTGGTGTCTTCAACCCCTCTGCCTCCTACAATCCTTCCACCCTCTCTTCTGAGGAGTTCTCTGAGCTCTGCCTATGTTTGGCTGCTAGTGTTTACATTTGCTCTCATCAGTTCCTGGAGGAAGCCTCTCTGATGATAGTTGAGCTAGACACTTGTGATGGCTATTCTCACTTGTTAACTTGACTAAACTACCATCCAGAAAAAACTATCATATATATACACCATAAGTTCTATGACTCTAGAGAATCCTGACTAATACAGCACCAATCTATAAGTATAGCAGAATATCATTAGGAATCATTTCATTGGCTTTTTTTTTTTTTTTTTGTCCTATCATTTGGCTCTACCCTAGCTCTCTGAGCTATCCAGTTTCTGATTCCTGGCCATCCAGACAGTGGCAGACATGGGCTCCCTCTCCTGATGTGGGCTTCAAGTTAGAGCAGTCATTAGTTGGCTGGTTATTTTATCATTACATTTCGAGTATATTTTTGTTAATGGCTCTTATCAAAGTGTCTTTTGTAAATATTTCCTTCCAGTCTGTGGCTTCTCATTATCATGACATCATCTCTCACAGAGAAACCCTTTTTAATTTTAATCAAGTCCAGTTCTGCATTATTTATTTCATTGACCATGGCTTTGGTGTATCTAAAAGGTCATCACTGTATCTAAGATTATTTGATTTTCTTGTTATGATCCATTTTGAGTTCATTTTTACTGAAGCTCGAAGGTGTGTCTAGGGTCACTTTTTGCATATGGATGTACAGTTTTTTCAACACTATCTTCAAAAGGGTTACCTTTGTTTCATGATTTGCATAGGCTTCTTTGTCTAGATCACTTGAATATGTGTACCTGGGTGTGCTTCTGGTCTCTTCATGCTGTTTGATTTGCCCACTGTATTAGTCAGAGTTCTCTAGAGCCACAGAACTTATGAGTAGTCTCTATATAGTAAGGGAATTTGTTAATGACTTACAGTCTGTGGTCCAACTCCCCAACAACGGTCCTCAGCAGCTGTGAATAGAAGTCCAAGGATCTAGCAGTTGCTCAGACCCACAAAGCAAACAAGTGAAGAAGAGAGCAAATATTCCTTCTTCCAATGTCCTTTTGTAGGTCTCCAGCAGAAGGTGTGGCCCAGATTAAAGGTGTGTGCCATCACACCTGGATCTGGGATTTGCTTTGTTTCAGATGACCTTGAACTCAGAGATCTCCCTGCCTTAGTCTTCTGGGATTAATAGCCACTATGCCTCAAGATCTCCATGCCAAGATCCAGGTCAGAAACTTGTATCTCCCAGCCTCCAGATTAGGATCACAGGTGAGCCTTCCAATTCTGGATTGTAGTTCATTCCATATATAGTCAAGTTGACAACCAGGAATAGCCACTACACCCACTAATTCACACTGTCTTGATCATTGTTGCTTACAGTATCCTTTGAGTTTGAGGAATGTCAGGTTTCCCACTTTGTTCTCCCTTGAGTAGGCTCATCTGGATTTTTTTTTAAATTAAACTAATAAATTTTATTTTAAAATATACAACTCAGTATTGACATTTTTTAAGTCATCAAAATAATTTATAATAGTTAAATGCCTCTTAAATATACATGATATCTTCTAAAGCTAAAAGTAATATGCACTCAACCAGTTTTTAAAATCTATTTGGAACATTAAACATGATAGAAGTAGGAAAAAAAACTCTTATGAAGTCCTCTGTGAAAGGAAATTGTGACAAGTTTCTGATTAGACAGAAACCGTTCCATCTCTAAGGGAGAATACACAGCATGACTGTGGTTTCATAGAATGAATTGGGTAGTGTTCCTTCTGTTTCTATTTTGTGGAATAGTTTGAAGAGTATTGGTATTAGGTATTCTTTGAAGGTCTGATAGAATTCTGCACTAAACCCATCTGGTCCTGGGCTTTTTTTTGGTTGGAAGACTTTTAATGACTGCTTCTATTTCTTTAGGGGTTATGGGACTGTTTAGATGGGTTATCTGATCCTGATTTAACTTTGGTATTTGGTACCTGTCTAGAAAATTGTCCATTTCATCCAGATTTTCTAGTTTTGTTGAATATAGGTTTTTGTAGTAGGATCTGATGATTTTTGAATTTCTTCAGTTTCTGTTGTTATATCTCCCTTTTCATTTCTGATTTTGTTAATTTGGATACTGTCTCTGTGCCCTCTGCTTAGTCTGGCTAAGGGTTTATCTATCTTGTTGATTTTGTCAAAGAACCATCTCCTGGTTTTGTTGATTCTTTGTATAGTTCTTTTTGTTTCTACTTGGTTGACTTCAGGCCTGAATTTGATTTATTTCCTGCCATCTACTCCTCTTTGGTGTATTTGCTTCTTTTTGTTTTAGAGTTTTTAGGTGTGCTGTTAAGCTGCTAGTGTATGTTCTCTCCAATTTCTTTTTGGAGGCACTCAGAGCTGAGTTTTCCTATTAGCACTGCTTTCAT
Organism: Uromys caudimaculatus; assembly: GCA_028551405.1. Taxonomy (NCBI): domain Eukaryota; kingdom Metazoa; phylum Chordata; class Mammalia; order Rodentia; family Muridae; genus Uromys; species Uromys caudimaculatus. Next base: position 43,467,075 of record CM052702.1, on the reverse strand, counting down.
TGTGTTCCATAAGTTTGGGTATGTTGTGACTTCATTTTCGTTAAATTCTAAAGTCTTTAATTTCTTTCTTTATTTCTTCCTTGACCAAGTTATCATTGAGTATTGCATTGTTCAGCTTCCATGCGTATGTGGGCTTTCTATTGTTTTTGTTGCTATTGAAGACCAGCCTTAGTCCATGGTGACTTGATAGGATGCATGGGATTATTTCAATCTTCTTATATCTGTTGAGGCCTGTTTTGTGACAGATGATATGATCAGTTTTGGAGAGTACCATGAGGTGCTGAGAAGGTATATTCTTTTGCTTTAGGATGAAATGTTCTATAGATATCTGTTAAATCCTTTTGGTCCATAACTTCTGTTAGTTTTACTGTGTCTCTGTTTAGTTTGTGTTTCCATGATCTGTCCATGATCTGACAAGAGTGGGGTGTTGAAGTCTTCCACTATCACTATGTGAGGTGCAATGTGTGCTTTGAGCTTTAGTAAAGTTTCTTTTATGAATGTGGGTGTCCTTGCATTTGGAGCATAGATGTTCAGAACTGAGAGTTCTTCTTGGTAGATTTTTCCTTTGATGAGTATAAAGTGTCCTTCCTTACACTTTTTGATAACTTTTGATTGAAAGTTGATTGTATTCAATATTAGAATGGCTACTCCAGCTTGTTTCTTGGGACCATTTGCTTGGAAAATTGTTTTCCAACCCTTTATTCTGAGGCAGTGTCTGTCTTTGACACTGAGGTGCGTTTCCTGTATGCAGCAAAATGCTAGGTCCTGTTTACATAGTCAGTCTGTTAGTCTATATCTTTTTATTGGGAATTTGAGTCCATTGATGTTAAGAGATATTAAGGAATAGTGATTTTGTAGCTTCCTATTATTTTTGATGTTATTTTTATGTTTGTGTGGCTATCTTCTTTTGGGTTTGTTGAAAGAAGTTTTTCTTGCTTTTTCTAGGGTGTAGTTTCCCTCCTTGTGTTGGAATTTTTCATCTATTATCCTTTGTAGGGCTAGCTTTTTGGAAAGATATTGTGTAAATTTGGTTTTGTCATGACGTATCTTGGTTTTTCCATCTATGGTTATTTAGAGTTTTGCTGGGTATAGTATCCTGAGCTGGCATTTGTGTTCTCTTAGGGTCTGTATAACATCTGCCCAGGATCTTCTAGCTTTCATAGTCTTTGGTGTGAAGTCAGGTGTAATTCTGATATGTTACTTGACCTTTTTCCCTTACTGTTTTTCATATTCTTTCTTTGTTTTGTGCATTTGGTATTTTGACTATTATGGGATGGAAGGAATTTCTTTTATGGTCCAATCTATTTGGAGTTCTGTAGGCTTCTTGTATGTTTGTGGGCATCTCTTTCTTTAGGTTAGGGAAGTTTTCTTCTATAATTTTGTTGAAGATATTTACTGATCCTTTAAGTTGGGAATATTCACTCTCTTCTGTACCTATTATCCTTAGGTTTGATCTTCTCATTGTGTCCTGGATTTCCTGGATGTTTTGGGTTAGGAGCTTTTTGCATTTTGCATTTTCTTTGACTGTTGTGTCAATGTTTTCTATGGTATCTTATGTACCTGAGAGTCTCTCACATCTGTTGGTGATGCTTGCATCTATGGCTCCTGATCTCTTTCCTAGGTTTTCTATCTCCAGGGTTGTCTCCCTTTGTGATTTCTTTATTGTTTCTATTTCCATTTTTAGATCCTGGATGGCTTTGTTTAATTCCTTCACCTGCTTGGTTGTATTTTCCTGCAATTCTTTAAGGAATTTTTGTGTTTCTTCTTTAAGGACTTCTAGCTGTTTACCTGTGTCCTTCTGTATTTCTTTAAGGGAGTTATTTATGTCCTTCTTAAAGTCCTCTATCATCACCATGAGATGTAATTTTAAATCAGAGACTTGGTTTTCTGCTGTGTTCGGGTATCTAGGGCTTGCTGTGGTGGGAAAACTGGATTCTGATGATATCAAGTGGCCTTGGTTTCTGTTGCTTACATTCTTGCCCTTGCCTCTCACCATCTGGTTATCTCTCGTGGTAGCTGATCTTGCTGTCTCTGACTGTGGCTTGTCCCCCCTGCAAGCCTGTGGGTCAGTACTCCTGGGAGACCAGTTCTCTCCAGGAGGAATTGGGTATGGAGCACTGTGGCACAGGATCAACTCCTGGAACTGTGGCACAGGATCAGCTCTGGGCACAGATGGAAACTGGAAGAAGTGGTCATCTGGATCTTTTACCATGTTACACAAACTTTAGCATCACTTTATTGATGATAAATCCTCAACCAATCTACACACAAAATAACTTTCTTGGGCTTTAACTGGAATTGCACTGAATTTGTAGAGCATGTTGGGAAAAGCTGACATCTTGACACTGTTGTCAGTTTATGCTCTAGCATCTACCTCTCGTCGTTTATTTGATCCTTTGATTTTCTCCATTGAAGTTTTACAGTTTTCCTTGCATCTTACATATATATACTTTGCTGAATTGATACATAATTATTTCTTGTGGGGGAGATGCTAAAATAAGTAGCAGTGTGGTTGTCAATTCAAATTTTACTTATTACTGACATCCTTTGCTGAACAGAAGCTTCTTTGTTTGATATAATCCCATGTTCCTATTGTCATCTTTCGGGACTATGCTTGAGCATGTGGACTTATTGTCCTGGAACCCCTGTTTGTAGGTATGGAGCGTCTGTCACTTCTCATGGGTCCCGTAGGAGAAGGGGGATGTGGTTGCCTACACAGGAACAAACCAGTCAACATTCCATCATGGATGGGGGAGAGGCTCATGGGGAACTATTGGCAGTTGATGGCTACTGAGGAAGAAGAGTCTTTTTCCTTCAGGAGTGTGTCCATGTGATATGGGTAACACTAATTGGACTCAGTGAGTGTCTTAGTGATGGTTTAATTGCTGTGAGGAGATACCTTGATCACAGCAACTCTTATAAAGGAAAACTTGTAATTGGGGCTGGCTTACAGTTTCAGAGGTTTAGTCCATTATTGTCATGGCAGGAGGCAGGGCAGCATGCAGACAGGCATGGTACTGGAGAAGGAGCTGAGAGTTCCACAGCATCATCTGCAGGCAGCAGGAGGAAGACTGAGACACTGTCTCCAATGAGGCCACACATACTCCAACAAGGCCACGCCTCCAATAATGCCACTCCCTATGAGTCTATGGAGGCCATTTTCATACACACTACTACAGTGGGATATATAGAAAAACAAAAGGACATGAAAGTGTGAATAATATGTGGAACAGGAGTCCAGGAGGAGTAGAAAAGAGAGAGAGAGAGAAAGAGAGAGAGAGAGAGAGAGAGAGAGAGAGAGAGAGAGAGAGAGAGAAAATAATCAGCATTCATTGTGTAAGTATATGAAATTCTCAAAGAATTGATAAACACATATTCCAAAGAATTTACATTTTGATGCTTGCCTATCTATTCTTGCAAATTATTTAATTTTCCTATAGACCCTTTAGTCTATGCTACAGTTAAATTTTTCTTGGTCTACTAGTTCTGACATTCTTGCCATATCTATTTCTTTTACATGTTTTATGCTTTCAAGTTGTGTTTTATCTTATCTTATTTTGTTTGAATTTTAACATACCCTGTTTATTTTGGTTGAATGGTAGGTATGATGCGCAGGTTAGAAGCTTGCAGTAAGTAGAACTTTGGTAGTGTGTTGATGAGGGGAAGCATTCTTTAGTCTCATACTCAGGCTTGGTATTTTGCAAACTCTGTGCCTTTGGACTGAGGATCTGACCAGGGTATCTTAGAATTTTTCTGCATTAAGTGGAGCTGGGTGGTTGGATAGCTCTGACCTTGGGTATTGTCTTAGTTAGGGCTCTGCTGCTGTGAACGGACACCATGAAAAAAGCAAGTCTTATAAAGGACAACATTTAATTGGGCTGGCTTACAGGTTCAGAGGTTCAGGCCATCATCATCAAAGTGGGAGCAGGGCAGCATCTAGGCAGGCATGGTACAGGCAGAGCTGAGAGTTCTACATCTTCATCTGAAGGCTGCCTGTGGAAGACTCACTTCCAGGCAGCTAGGAGTAGGGTCTTAAAGCCCAGGCCCACAATGACACACCTACTCTAACAAGGCCATATTTCCTGATAGTGCCACTCCCTGGGTCAAGCATATACAAACCACCACAGGTATTTTTTCACTCCTCTATAAAGGTTAGGCAATGATAACCTACTAGCAGTCTAGATTCTGGTATCATCTTTTCCTTTGAGGGCAGATCTTGGCATATTTCAAAATGGTTATCTTTCTCTGCCCCTTGCTGGAAGCACTTGGAGTATATTCACTGACCAGTGAAGATCTGGGGTCTCCCTGAGGCCAAACTCCACATTATGGTTGCTTCTCCACTAGTCTGTAATTCAGCTCCATGTTCCACCAATCTCCAGCTGCTGACCTGGAAGGTTCAGGTTTCCCACTTGGCTGCTTCTCCTGGTGGTTTCAGCTAGCCAGTTTCTGGTTTCTGCTTCCATAGCTTCAGGTCTCTGAATCTTCCTGTCCCTCTCTCTAGTCTTTCAGGGGATGGGTTGCTTGGAGACTTCATTTCTCTGGTGATCTAAGAAGAGTTATTGATGTTTTCTCTTTGGATACTCTTAGCTTCTTTTTAGGATAACGTGGTGACTCCCAAGTCCTTCACATGGCCAACTCAGTCTCCAGGTATATTTTATTGGTCTTTCTAGAACAAACCTGTAATCTTATCTTTCCCTGCAAGGTCACCTTTCTGCCTTCTCTCTTGCCTTGCTGTGTCCAGGACCTATTGCTCTCCTGTACCCTGGGCTGGATGTTCTTTGTGAGGCTCTGTCAATACAGTGTGAGTCTTAGAGAGAGTTGGAAAGGCTGGAGAAGGAAGGGACTTACTTTTCATTTGTTTTTGCTTCTGTCCTTCAGAGTCTTCATGGGAGTCTTATTGTTTCTTGCTGTTTGTGAACTCCCAGTTTTGGGGTTCTCATAGACTCTTTTTTTTAGGTCAGAGATTTAGTGAAGAAAGGGATTATGGGAAAAGAGCAAAACTCTTTCTTCCTACAGTGACAGTAACTTCCAGTAAAAAGCTACCTTTTTGTCAAGTGCCTGTTTAGTGGTGTTTACTTTTTAAATAGCATCTTAACACAGGGAGACAATTACTACATGAAGAAAGAAACTCATGAGGAGAGAAAAATGACTAGCTCAAGGTTCATACTTTGTATAAATGGAGGAGGGTTTCTTTGTGTAGCCCTGAAAATTGCTCTGTAGACCAGGTTGGCCTTGAGCTCACAGGGATTCCCCTGCCTCTGCCTTCCAAGTGCTGGGAATAAAGACACGTGGTACCACCACCTGGCTGGCTTTGTTTTGTTTGGTTGTTTTAAAGATTTGTTTTTATTTGTGTGTGTGTGTGTGTGTGTGTGCGTGCACGCACGTGGGTACCAAAACAGAGTATTGGATCCCCTGTGAGCCACCCAATATCAGTGCTAGGAATACAACTTCTCTGCAGCAGCAGCAAGCTTTTTTAATCACTGAGCCATGTCTTCAGCCCTGAAGAGCTGGGTTTCGATCTCAGGTCAGAAGAATATATGTATCCTATATTACACCACAGAGACAGGGAGTAACACAGAGATTGAACATCACAGGAATTTCAAGGACACTTTGTTTAAGCCAAGATAGGCTTACTTTGTCAGAAGGAATGCATTCCTCAAGCGTGAAGCTTTCTTGTTGGGAGTGGAATGGCGAGACCTGTTCAGGTTCAGTGTGTGGCGTTAGTCTCTGATGCATAATCATGAAACCCATCGGCCCGTTTGGCTCCCCGTTTGATTTGTCACATATAACCTGCTCCAAAAGTGGGTATTGACATGTTGACATTTCCAGTCTCCCACTACGCCTTTAGAACACGGTTTAAAATGATTCTCACATGTTAAGTTGTCCTCCATTAAATCTGTTTTCTGCTTTTGTTATCTTGTTTGGGAGAAATCTGGCTTGGCTTTCTTTAAGAGGTAGAGACGGTGATCTAAACACCTCCTTGGCTTTGCATTATAGATTTATAAACTCCCAGAGGCAGAAAAGCTTAAGGCCGGGAAATGCATTTAATTACAGACAGTGGAGTGTTATTCTTTTTTTTTTGAGAGAGACACGATGAAGAACATATCTCCATAGAGTTACAAGGAATCATTTCATTCCAAGATAATATTTGCTATATTAAATCGGACCAATAGATGGAGAAGTTGTTCCATAGAAAGCAGAAGGCTTGGTTCCTCCTCTGAGAAATAAAGAAATTTAAGTTTCTGGCAAGTTGAAATGGATTTTCTTAATAAAAATGAGAAGTAGAAAAACTGGGTTACTTATAAATTTTAACAAGAAGTAGTATTAACTAGGAACAAGAATTCCACTAATTTCAATTAAGTGTACATGAAACTCTTACAGCTTATACTATTTTTGAAATTTGGCATTTTCCACTTATAAGTATGTATGTATGTATATATGTATATGTACCTGGTCTTGTACAAAAAGGATTTAAAGTAATGTACAAAATTGTGTACTATGATAAAAATAAAGTATAACCAAATAATTAAGTTTAACAAGAAATAATGGAGTGAAGTTATGCAACAGATATGTTTGGAGCTTTCTGGATGTCGATAGGGAATCAGCACCATTTTTACAGTCCCCTTGCTGTAACATAAAGGCAAGGAGTTGTACAATTGACAGAGACCAGAAATTATGCCCCTTAAAACTCTGTGAAAAAGGAGGCTGGAGAGATGGCTCAGAGGTTAAGAGCACTGACTGCTGTTCCAGAGGTCCTGAGTTCAATTCCCAGCAACCACATGGTGGCTCACAACCATCTGTAATGGGATCCCATGCCCTCTTCTGGTGTATCTGAAGACAGCTACAGTGTACTCATATACATAAAATAAATAAATATTTTTTAAAAATCTGTGAATAAAAATATACTATTGTGTGTAACATAACAAACAATGCCTTATATTAAACATGCTTATGCTTCTCATAGTGCTGACTCCTACAGTGTTAGCTGGTGCTAACCCCATAGTGTTGTTTATTGAGGGGATCAGACAGATGAACACCATGCATCCCAAGCACTTTCTTTAGGAAAAGGGTAAGAGGTGGTCATGATGATCTGAGCAGCTCCTTGGCTTGTATACATTTTTTAATTCTCTGGTTTAATTAGCAGAGACAATTTGGAATCTATCAACTCTTCATAAACATTCTCCAGCCACCCCCACATTGGTGTGTGTGTGTGTGTGTGTATAGGCTAGAGTTAGACTTTGTATATCTTTCTTAATCATTTCTCCACTTAGTTTAAAAAAATAAACTCTCTCACTGAACTGGGAGCTTTCTGATTGGCTAGACTCTGGCCAACAAGACCCAGGTCTCTGCTGTGTCTACCTCCCCGCTGCTGAGATGCTAGGCATGTGCCACACCAACACTTTCGTATGGTGATAAGAACCTAAATCCAGGTCCTCACGGTTGTGGGGCAAGTTCTTTTTTTTTTTTCCAATGAAACCAGCTTCAGTGTTTTTGAATATTATTTCTTTAGCTGAGGGTTTGATACAGGCAGGGAGATGCTGTGATGGCTGAAGAGCATGTTCCGCGCACAGCCTTTGTCCCTGAGCCTGGAACGATAAAATCCATGCTTAACCTGAACTATCAGCACCTTCAGCCAAATGACACGTGCTAGCTTCTGTGGTTGATCCAAGCTGACATTTGCATATAATGTATGAAGGACACTGGTGTATTTTTTCAAAAGTAATTTAAATGGCTATCCTTGTCATTTCCTTCTGGAAAGATTCATCCCAGCCAGTTTTGTTCCATATCTCCAGAGCTTCAAAGTCCTGTGTTTCTTACAGTCTCTCTCGTGCCATCTTGCTTGGTCCTCTATTGTCTCCTATGTTCCCAGAGAGCATGGCTTCTCTGGACAATGAACCACCAGTCAGGTCCTACTGTCCCAAGTCTTTACTGCTGCCCACACTAGTTTTCCTTTCCAAATAACGAAGAATCAGACACAACCATCAACTTTATTGGCTCCATTCTTCGTCAGATTTCCCCAGTGTCTGTCAGTCTGTGGCAAGCATACATTTTCTTTTTTTCCTGAACAGTGTTTGGGGCTGGACACTGATCTGAGAAAGTTTTTCCAGCCACTTGATTTATTTGTGTCCAAGTTTTCTGCCTTCAAACGCAGAACCGTTGCAATCCAGGCAAGAAACGACTAGAAGCCACGAATGCCATCTGCTCAACCTCACACACAAATGTCCCTCCCCCACTGGACATTCTCTCCTCTTCACTATGTCCACTGCCAACACCTCCAAGAAAGACCATCTCAAAAAATTTGTAGTCTATCACCTGCCAACAGGGTGTATTTTGGCCTATATTTCTGCATACTGGTTGAAAAAAGAGTGCCCCGAATTCTGTTTTGTTTCCATTAACCTTACTCTGAGAAATTACTGACCCTGAATATTGGAGCTGCAAATGGATTCTTTTAACAAGTATCCTGTCAGGAGGCAACCTCTGTGTGTTGTGGGCTTTTAGCCTGCAAATGCTTTCCCTGCACTCATCCATTCCCCTAAGAAGTATTTATTTGAGTGAATTTCGTGTATGAGGAAGATTTCTATCTCTGCTGTTTTGGGAGGCTCACATTTGGAAGGATTTACTTTTTGCCTGTTTTTACAGCTGGTGCTGGCTCGTTAACACCTTGTCTCTTCCTCCTACCTGCTTGAGACCTTCCCAATGGCTCTTTGGTATCTCTCTAGGCTTTGCCTTGACCCTGTGTACTAAGACTTTTGTGAGGTATTTGCATCCTGAAATGGTTTGCCCATTCCTGTCATCCTTGAGAAAATTATCTGAAATTCTTCCCTAGCTCAGGGCAAAGCAGAGTTGTCATTATCATTGTCTCGAGTTAGAGCCAGTGAGTAGATGCAAAGCCGTAATGTAAGCTTGATGCTCGATTTCACCATAATACTGATGCTTGTGTTGCTAACAGTGCACAGGTCTGAATTGAAGATAACATTTGGAGACCAAACCTTGTGGGCAGCCCACAGGTGGCCTTGGCTCATCCACCATTTTCAGGTGATCTTGCCAACCATCCAGGGCTGGGAAGCTCCAAGCCTGGCCCAATTGCGCAGGGACTATCTGGCTCTCCTGCTAGTTTCTGTTGTGATAAAAATAATGCTTATTTTTTTCAAAAGCTCTTTATGAACAACGCTCTGTTCCTATTACCGTACTAGGCAGGATTCTCCAAAGAGACAGAAACAATAGAATGTGCATGCAGATGTATGAAAGAGGATATGAGGGGAATAGGCTCACACAATTTGGCAGCTGTTAAGTCCCACCATAGACCATCTACACTCTAGAGACCCTGTGGTAGTGTGGCTTCAGACCTCAGAACCAGGGAAGCTGAAAGGTTGCACCCTAGTGAGAGGTCACAGCCCTGAAATCTATAGCTCTGAAGTCCAAGGCAGGAGTCTGTGTATACTAGCTCTCAGGAGGGTTAGGAGGAGCTCTAGCTCTGCTTCTGTATGTATTTCATCTGCAGCCCCAGCCTGTGGATGCTTCCCACACACATTGAAGATAGGTCTTCCCTTCTGCCCCAGCACTGCCTCTAATGCTAACTTTCTTTGAAAATACCCTCACACACCCAAATCCTACTTTCCCATGTTTTTAGGCATTCCTTAACTCCAGTGTAGTTGTCAGCTGGAATTAGCAATCAGCCTTGGTGACCACTTTGTGAAAATCATTAGAATATTGGATTTATGTTTCTCATGTGTCTAAAATTAGGGGTTAGGAAGGGGGCAGAGAAACAGAGGAAGAGACATTGGGAATGCAGTCAACTGGAAAAGAGCCCTCCCTCCCCAAAACCTTGCTGGTGAGTCACTCCAGAATACAAAAGGAATTGCATTGTGGTCCCCAACATCTCTCACTCTAAACTCCTGACAGTGTCCTGATTCCTCAGCTTCAACTGTAACAAGTGAAAGGAAGGTAGTGTTACTTCTAGATAGCAGGTTGGACAGGTTGGACTGCCATGGCGTCACCTTGGAGTACCTGAGCCTTTGTTAAAAACTAACAGGGCAGATTGCCATTCATTCTCATGGCCATCTGGCCATCTCTTCTGTCCCTCCCCACACCTGACTCTGACCCCCACCTCAATTCTTCTCTCCATACCTTCTCCCATCTAGTTCCCTCCCCCCATCTGCCTCCTATAACTATTTTATTCCCCCTTCTAAGTGAGATTCAAGCATCCTTGCTTGAGCCTTCCTTCTTGTTTAGCTTCTTTGGGTCTGTGGAATGTAACATGGGTATCCTGTATTTTATAGCTAATATCCACTTATAAGTGAGTACATACCATCCTTGTCCTTATGGGACTGGATTACCTCACTCAGGATGACATTCTCAAGTTCCATCCATTTGCCTGAAGTCTATGTTTTTAATAGCTAAACAGTATTCCATTGTGCAGATGTACCACCTTTTCTTTATCCACTCTTCAGTTGAGGGATATCTAGGTTGAGAATGAATGGAAATCTGCAGTTGATGGGGGTGGGGAGGTAGGGGGCATCTCGAAGATGTGACAGAGACCTGGGATGGGGAGGCCCTCAAGAATCATTTGCATTGGGAAAACCTCAGCTTGGGCCACAGGGCCCCACAGCTAATCAGCGCCAGGACAAAGATCCCTCTCAGGAGATCGCAAGACCCAGGAGAGGGCCAAAGACACGCCCCACAGCTTACCAGGTACTGCCCCGAACCCGCGAGACACAGGGACCGAGGTAGGCGGGCCTAGAAACCCCCCTGGATCCCAAAAGCGGGCGGCTGTGGCAGGAAACTTCTGCCTGGGACACTAGGATTCCATAGACAAGCAGCTCCGGGAGAAAATCCTCTCTCTCCCAGGAACGCAGAAAAGCCCATAGCAGGGGCAACGCGTTCCCAGAGCTCACTGACTCTGCCCGCTTTCCGCGGGCCACAGAGACTGACGGCCAGCAGCTTCCAGGACCAAGATCAGACCTGGTGCCACAGCTCTCCAAACCCAAACTCCTCTCAGAAAGAGCTGGTCTTCAAGGAGTACTGACACAGAGACCTGCAGGAGGGGCAAGCCACAACCAGACAGAGTAAGATCAGCTAACAACAGAGTCAACAAGATGGCAAAAGGCAAGGGCAAGAACATAAAGAACAGAAACCAGGAGTACTCTGCACCATCAGAACCCAGCTCTCCCACCACAGCAAGCCCTGGATACCCCAACAC
>CM052702.1:43404228-43455375 GCA_028551405.1 Uromys caudimaculatus | reverse complement strand
TTCTTTTACTGTTGTGTCAATGTTATCTATGGTATCTTCTGCTCCTGAGATTCTCTCTTCTATTTCTTGTATTCTGTTGGTGATGCTTACATCAATGGTTCCTGATCTTTTTCCTAAGTTTTCTAACTCCAGGGTTGTCTCCCTTTGTGATTTCTTTATTGTTTCTATTTCTATTTTTATCTCCCGGATGGTTTTTTGCATTTCCTTTGTCTGTTTGATTGTGTTTTCTTGCACTTCTACCTGTTTATTTGTGTTTTCCTGTAATTCTTTAATGTACTTTTGAATTTCCTCTTGAAAGGCTTCTCATTGTTTATCCCTGTTCTCTTGTATTTCTTTAAGGGTGTTATTCATTTCTTTCTTAATGTTTTCTATCATCCTCTTGAGAAATGATTTTAAATCTGAGTCTTGCTTTTCTGGTGTGTTCGGGTATCCAGGGCTTGCTGTGGTGGGAGAGCTGGGTTCTGATGGTGCAGAGTACTCTTGGTTTCTGTTCTTTATGTTCTTGCCCTTGCCTTTTTGCCATCTTGTTTACTCTGTTGTTAGCTGATCTTATTCTGTCTGGTTGTGGCTTGCCCCTCCTGCAGGTCTCTGTGTCAGTACTCCTTGAAGACCAGCTCTCCCTGAGAGGTGTTTGGGTTTGGAGAGCTGTGGCCCGGGGTCTGATCTCGGTCCCTGTGTCTCGCGGGTTCGGGGCAGTTCCTGGTGAGCTGTGGGGAGTGTCTTTGGCCCTCTCCTGGCTTTTCCGAGCTCCTTAGAGGGATCTCTGTCCCGGCACTAATTTGCTATGGAGCCCTGTGGCCCAAGCTGAGGTTCCCGGCCACCGCCCAAGTGATAGATTATTAACAGCATGTTGTAGAGCCTTGAATCTCCTTGCTCCTGCAGATCTAAGGCCGGCATGCATGTTGGTTATTAGACTCTAATGGAATTGGCTGTAAGACAAATGAGTGTGCCCTTTATCATCATGGCTCTGAGAATGACCTTTCAACAACAATAGTGTGTGACCACTTCTCTCCTCAGAACTCCTCCACTGCGCCTCAGGACATAGGCAGATAGTTCAATTTTCTTTGTTTTTCCATACACAACACTTCATAGCCTCTTTTTACAAAACTGCACTATTTTTTTGTTTTTTTTTTTTTTGGTTTTTTTTTTTTTTTGGTTTTTTGAGACAGGGTTTCTCTGTGTAGCCCTGTTGAGACACAACTAACAAACAGAAAATGGGACATCTTCTAAACTACTTTATATATCATGTGGATATCGTCTATACAACTTTATATATTTGGACATATGCATCAAATGACAGAATAGCTGTGCTCCTGAGACCATTGCCTCAACTGTGGTAGTGATACATCCACTATTTCCAAAATCTTCCTGTGTCCCTACAGGCTATTTTATGGATTAGTTTATTAGATTTCATTTTGCAGTGAAAACACTAATAATGAAGCCTGTGGGATCCTCTCAGTGGTAGACTGCTTATCTGCCATGCCCAAGAACCTGGGTTCAGCCCTCAGAACTGTAAGGAACAAGAGCACTTAACAAACGATTTGATATTTGAATCGGAATGTTACCCACAGGCTCGGATGTTTGAATAGTTGGTCCCCAGTTGGTGGCGCTGTTTGGCTAGGCTTAGCGGGTGTAGCCTTGTGGGAGGAAGTATGTTATTAGGAATGGACTTTGAGATGTAAAGGCCATGTGCCGTTCCCGCTTTGTTCTCTTCACTTCCTGCTCGCAGTTTAAGATGTGAGCTCTCTCAGCTCGTTGCTCCAACTAACAGGCCTGCCTGCTGCCTGGCTTCCCTGCGTGAGGCTGATGGATGCCCACCCTCTGGAACCCTTAGCCCAGATAAATCCTTTCCTTCTATACCTTACTTTGACCTTGGTATTTTGTCTCAACAATAGAAAAGTAACTAATACACTATATTAAGAATTTATTTATTAAGTCTACACCATATAATTAGCTATAAGCAGTGTGTTGTTCAACAGACCTGTAAGATTTATTCTTCTTGACCTTATCCAGAGATTGTTCCCATAACACCAGCACCTGGAATTCCTACTCAGGCCTCACTCATGTTTCATGGCTTAGCTTATTTGGGGGCTTTCCCCTTGAACATGCCTCTATTTTTTCACCATCCCAAGTCGGCAGCAGGAAGTGCCAATGTGAGTCCCAATAATGCACACTTCCCAGTGTCTGTACCCTGGCATAATCTTCTCAAATGTAGGCTTAACCTACTGATTTCCTTTTAAGGAACAGACTCTGCCAAGGGTGATGGAACACCACTTGGGAGACTGCATCACAAAAGATAAAGGCTTCTACCTGACTCATGTTTTCTCTCTGCCTTGTTGCTTGCTCATTGTGATGAAGCAAGTAGCCATTCTGTGAGTAATCTCCACAGAGGCCGGTGTAACCTGGGATGGTAGATCTTTAAGCAACAGTAACCAGCTGAGGCCTTCAACCCAACAGTCTGTGAGGAACTGTCATCTATCAGCCACCTGTGTAACTTGAAGGGTTGAAAACATCAGAAAGTTGGAAGCAAGGCATTTTCTGAGGCCAAATGAAAGGGAAGAAAATAAAAATAATTGACTTGGTTCAATTAGCTATCTTGTTTCCTGTTTTTTACCACATCAATCCTGTGCAACAAAATTAACAATTTTTTTCCAAGTTACAGTTTTAGAACCCTTAGGCCAGAGAAGTTAAGTAAGTTACCTAATGTTATACACCTAGTAAGCAATGTGGTAATGGCCTGGATCCTGCTCTCAAAAGCTTAGACCCCATGTTGTTTGTTCTTGGGCTGTGCATAAGGCCTTGGCATTGATTTGTGCTTCCTTTCCTTTAAGAAACATAAGTTGACCATCTCCCCTGTGCTAGCTGCTTTGCTGAGGAAGCCACTAGAAGATGTGGCACCGGTATGTCTCAGGAGAAGATGCACAACTGCACCCAGAATGAAAATTCTGCAATTGCAGCCTTCATATTTAAGATTTTTTTCTCTTTTTCTGATCCTAAATTTTTTCATCCATATCTCTGTTATAAGAGGAGCAATATGCAAACACAGATGAGATTGACTTTGCCACGCGTAGGAAAGACAAACGGATGGGGGTGTGAGTCAGTGGTGCTTCCGGTGATAAGGTCTACCTAGTGGCTGGCTGTGTGGAACAAACTGAGTCCATATAGCAACATGCTCCCTTGCCTCATGTTTCTCTGCATGGAGCACAACAGTTGTTAGCTTGCGATTCAAAAGTCTAAATAATACCAATATGAAGATTTGAAGGTTCAGCTCAACAACTAGGGAATCCCAAATACATACATGTTGACAAACTCATACATAATGAGTAGCCATTTTCCATGTTCGTTACACAAAGTGTTAGGCGTCAATAAATCATGGTTGACAATTCAACATGTCAAGATCTATACTTGAGGTCTTTCCAGTACTACTAAAGACTCGCTTCATTAGCATAGCCAGTACACAATTGTCTAGCATATACTTGACACCTACTATGTGCCAGGCATTGCATTAGCACTTAGCATGCCTTTTTTCCACATATTCATTTACTTAATAACTAACTTCTGAGAGTGTGCTGAAGTTGCATTAAGCCTTGAGGGTACAACAGGCAGCAAACTAAATGGATAGGGCGAGCTCCTCAAAGAGTGTCACATCCAGGTTGGGAAAGACAATAATAATTTAAAGGGTGGGAAGATTACGCATAAATTCAGTGCTATAAAGGAAAATAGTTATGTGAAAAGTTGTAATCCCCAGTGATCAGGCAAACATCTGTAGGGAGTGGTAAATAAGCTACAGCCTAGAGATGAAGGGGAAACAGCCTTGCAGAGACCTGGAGTCAGGCATCTGAGATGGCAGAATAAACATGAAGGCCTGGGGAGGAGAAATACAATGGCTAGCTGGACCCACCCAAAGGACACCAGGGGTGACATGGCACAACAAGACACTGAATCACAAAGAGGAAGCTGGCTTACATTTTAAAGCCACACAGAAGCAGGAAATGCTTACTGCAGAGGTCTGGTGCAACCAGATTTGTACTTTTTCACTTAGAAACTGTTTGAGAATGTCATGCAAGAGTACTATACTTACACTACTTCCATTCCTCTGTGCCCCTCCAACCCCCCACCCACCCTTCCCGTGCACTTCCTCTCCCTCTCAAATTAGCGATCTCTTCTTCTCTAATTATTACTGTTATTCCTCTCCCTCCCCCTCTCTCTCCCCTCTCCCTCTCTCTCTTATCCATTAAGTGTTGCTCATACACTCATACATACATGTGTTTAGGGCTTACCTTATAGGATTGGAAAACCCATGGGGGAGCCTGTACCTTTAGAGATGGTTGCTGTTAAGGTGCATGAGTCCTAAGTAAGCAAGACTGTAGGTAGAGAAAGCATCTAGAATACACAGTGGAGTAGGGAGGTGGCTAGGGGCATGGAGAACAGCACATGCCTCAGAATCAGCCAGTGGATGAACCAATAGAACACATGCATGAGTCCAATGTGGGAGTCGCTGAAAGAGATGCAAAACAACTGCCTCTTCACAAGTTCTTTACACGGAGGAAGAGTCTGACTTGTAAGCCTGGGCCCTTGTGCCAGGCTCCATTGAAGAGTTTTATAGCATCCTTAGCTATAAAGGGAGAAATGGTAGAGAGGAGAAAAGATGGAAGAAGAGGAAGCAAAGAAAGAGGAAGGGGGGAACTGTTCTTTTGTTCCAGATATTCACTGATCATTCTTGCCATAGCAAGATCCTAGCATCTACTGAGTTCACATCTCTTGGCTTGAGGTGAGAAGTACTCTGTCTCCAGCTATAGCACACTCTAAGATGGGCCTGCACCATTTTCCCTGGATTAAACTAATACAGGTAAATATGTTTGACCTCATTGTTTCTATTTATCTCTACCACCACAGACCTGAAAGAATAGCTCTCAGGACATCTAGGGATCTTGACACACTAAGGTTACCAGCCCTTAATCCTACAGTGGCTCCAGCATAATTCTGAAGCAAGACTACATTTGAAAACTCTGGCTTTATATTGGTCTCTGACTTGCTACGGAAGTATTCATAACCTCAACAAGAAGCTAGGGTTCCTGTGCCCTCTTCAACTTAACTCCCTCAAATGCAAATTAAAATTTACATTTTCCTCTGTGTACTTTCTTGAAGACAATAGCTGAGTGATTTTTGCTGAGTGTCTGCCAAGAAATAACAATAAAAACATATTGAATCTGCACAGGAGAGCTTTGTACTTTTAGGAACGTGGAACTCAGCCAGATAGAAGGCTGGTGCTGAGTACATGCATATATTTTCTGTGGCACTCGCTATGGCAGCAGTCTTCTCTAACTGGGGAGAATGTCAGTAGCATCTCAATAACTTAATAAGTGACAGAAGTTATTAATCAGAAATTAAGTTAATCAGAAATTGAAAAATTAACGGTTAACAAAAATATGGCAAAGCGAGAAGCTAGAGCCATGTATTCGTTAAAAGTTTAACTCCGAGAACAAAGCAGTCAGCAGAGCTGCTAAGCCAGGGACACTACCTGAGATGGTTTCAGCAGGGAAAGAGGGACGGCAGCTTCCTAATTAACACTTCAGCGGATGCTAAAATGGCCTTAAAGTAGAGCTTAAAAGGTATTTTAATGAGTTTTCGGCAGGGACTGCTGATGAGCCCTTTTTCATAAGTGAAGGGAAATGTCTCAGAATTAACTGGGGCTTATGATCATCATATTGGAATTATATTTCAGGGAAATAAAACCCTTTGCCGAAAGTTAAACAAAAGGCCCAGCAGGAATACTAATCAAGCTTGTATCTTATTCTAATAATTCTAAGAGGCAGATTTCTGAAGCCTAAATACTGCAGCATTGTCTCTTTTAACTTTCTTTCTGAGAAATTATTGGTGCTGATTCAAACTGTTCTTCTCACACATGGCTGAGATATAGACAGGCATGCACACACACATACATACACATACACACACATACATACACATGTACATACATACAAATGAATGCACATACACACATGCATATGCACAGACATGCACACACACACACACACACACACACACACACACACACACACATGTGCTCACATAGTATCTTTACTGGTTTTTCCCTTTAAGTGCCAACTGGTCACCAGCTTGTCAGGTTCACAAAACAAGGTCTTGGCCAACATGAAATGTTAACCTTACAGGTACACTAGTATTGCAGGCATTCCTTGGCAGTAACCAACAGTTCTCTAATTAGACATAAAACTTGCTCAACAAAAGGGAATCCATACCTGATAGTGCAAACCTAGCCAACTACTCAGTGCTAGTGACATAGTAGCTATTGTAGAAGAACCCCCACACCCTCTAATTTACTAAACCACTGCAATCCCTAACAATAATCTATAAACATTTGTCCTTATACACGCAGATAAATTTAGTCTTCATCCCTCATAAAGAAAACTTCTCTTTGCAGCAGAGACCACTCCAGAAAACCACAACCAATCAAAATGCAGAATTGTGGAGCCCAGTCCACTCCCAATGGAGATATCTAAAAATCACTCCTTCATCAAGAAGAGGAAGAGGAGAAGGAAGAGGAGGAGGAGGAGGAGGAGGAGGAGGAGGAGGAGGAGGAGGAGGAGGAGGAGGAGGAGGAGGAGGAGGAGGAGGAAGAGGAGGAAAGATTATAAAAACACAAGGATCAAAGACTTTGCTGTAAGATTGTGTCTCCTAGCAATATCAGAAGCTACACCCATTAAGTCTCACCAACATTGCCACCCAAACATGAGCTGAACAAGGACAACAATAGACTTAGCAAAATGGACGGGGAAAGTCTTGACACTACACAGAACTACAGGCAACTGGGAAAGGCTGGTAACAGGAGAGGTGGTGAAGAGCATACAGATTGGTTGTCCATAATATGTACATTAGATAGATAGATAGATAGATAGATAGATAGATAGATAGATAGATAGATAGATAGATAGACAGAAATACTGGCCCAAGGCCCTCTGGGTTTATGCTTTCCTGTCCTTCCCAGGGCCCTTCCTTTTGTGCTGCAGTGAAGACTCCATCTCCACTTTGCTTTTCTTAGGTCTCCCCATCTGCCTTCCACATCCCAGAAAATGTTCAAGTCCTCTCTCTGAGTTCTCTCAGTGAGGACACAGAATCCTTCTTATCATTAAATGTCATTTTAGAAAGAAAGGTTAAAAAGAAAATCTTTTTAACCAGAGGTTCCAAACTGATACTTTTTCTTTATTAAATGAAGGACTGACTCCTTGTCTGTTTCTCTGAAACTCTAATAGTTTACGCTCCTCCAAGAGCACATAGTGGTTGGTCTGGAAAAATCTATATTGATGTTCACAGTTGCCTGGAGGGAAAGGAAGACCCTGTGTGTCTCAATTTGGTTAGGACATAACTGGCTCTTAATCATCTGTTAGAAGTGCTTTGTCTTCTGGAAAAACTTTAAGATTGAATTTAAGAATGTAAGAAGGAGTTTCTGGTTTAGTTTCCAAAAATAAGTTATGTGAGTTGTTTCAGGTTCTAAGATAAACAAGTGCTTTGTCATCAAACAAGGCTGGCAAGATTAAAGAATAACCTCTCATTGAAAATCGTTCTTAAAGTCTCTTGAAGAATTTGGGGGTTTGGTCTAGACCCTGGATGAAAGCTGAGGGACAGTAATGAAGATGGAAATGTGTAAGCATTGGCAGAATGAAAATGGAGGCACTGTTTCAGCCCGAGCATAGGTCAAGCCTGGGGTCATTAGGATAATCACTGTTGTGACACACTGCCAAAACTTTGACCTTGAATGAAAATCACTTTCACAAGAGCATCTGTATAGCAACTTTTCAACCTTGACCAGGTGCTAAGGATAGAGCATTTCAAAATACAAAACGATTCTGTTGCCTTTAGAGACTTCACCTCACCTCAGTTCCCACAGACTGGGAGATGACTCAGTAGCCAAAAGAGCTTGCTGTCAGACCAGATGACTTGAGTTCAATCACCAGAACACATATATTGGAAAGAGAGGCCCTGAAAAGTTATCCTCTGAGGACATGAGCGCTGTATTGTACACACATAGACAGAGACACAGACACGGACACACACATATGCACACATACATGCACACACACAGACACGCACATGTACATAAACACACACTCACACATATGCACATACACGGACATACACACATACACACTCATATACACATACACACACTCATATGCACATACACACACATGCACACCCACAGACACATATGTACATACACACCCACTCACATACACATACATACACACTCACACATACATATATGCACGTGCACACACACATGCATACACACAGACACACACAAATACACACACACACACACACACACACACACACACACACACACACACAGTGAATATGCTCAGAGCTTAATGCAGTATTCTCATTACCATTCTCTGATTTTACCAAAAAAAATGCCATCATTCTTTGAAAAAAATCTGTCTCTCCCTCTTCCTCCCTCTCTCCTTTCTCTCTTGTTTTTATTAAGTTGCCTATGTAATATCTAGTTGCTTACCAATCAAGAATTTTGTCCAGTAAAATACAGAGCAGCTAGAAACTTATTAGAAACACAGAATCACAGAATCACCTTTTCCTAGACTTGTTGACTTTTTATCTGCCTTTTACAGGATCCTTGACAGATGTGAGCAATCCTTACAGCTCAGGACACCTTGGTCTGGAGAATCTTTCCTGAGGGGGTGACTACAAGAGTGGAACTGCTGAGTCATCAGTTTCTCCAACGTTATATCCACCTCCTCCCCCCACTTTCCAGGGTCACAAAGAAGAGGGGACCTGGGCTCATTCCAACAACCAAATTAAGTGTCAACATACCCAGAAGTATTCTGAGTTCTTTTAAGATTAATTTTCATTTTTGGTTATGTGTGTGCATGGCAGAGGGGCAGCTATGTACACATGAATTCAGGTGCCACAAGCAGATAGAATGGGGCGTCAGATTCTAGGGCATCAGAGCCTCTGGACCTAGAATTACAAGTGGTTGGTTGTGAGCACAGAACATTGCAGAGGACGTGGAACTGAACTCTGGTCCTCAGCAAGAGCGTGACAAACTCTTAACTGCTGGGCCATCTGAGAGTCCCTGCCATGAGTTCTTAATACATTTCCATTAATCATATAATTCTCACTAGTAAATATTACAGAGGGGGCCATGACTTCTGAGAACACTGTGTTAGTCTGGATCTTTTAGTTGCAGTAGTAGAAATTCTAACTCAAACTAGACTGGACAAAAAGGATGAGGAGATTTATTAGCTGTTACTGAAAAGTCAAGGCAGAGACAGACTCTAAGCCCAGCCCCAACCTGTGTTATTTAAACAACGCTACTGAGAGCACCTTAGTTAGTTACTATTGCTGTGGTGAAACGCCATGACCAGAGCATTGATTCAGCTATGCATCCATATCAGTTTACTATCAAAAGAAATTAGGACAGTAACTCAAGCAGGACAGGAACCTGGAGGTAGGAGCTGATGCAGACGCTACAGAGGAGTGCTGCTTCTGGCTTGCTCCTCGTGGCTTGCTCACTCTGCTGTCCAGCCCAGGGATGGCACCACCCATAGTGGGCCAGGCCCTCCCCCATCAATCACTAATTAAGAAAATGCCCTAGAGGCCTGCCTACAGCCCAGTCTTACTGGGGCATTTCCTTAATTGAGGCTCCCTGCTCTCTGATAACTGTAGCTTGTGTCAAGTTGGCATAAAACTAAGCAGCACAGCTAGGGACCTACCTTTAGATGGCTTTCCTCTGTGCCTCTGTGTTTATAACAATCTGTCTTCTCTGTGTGTGCTCATTCTGTAGATGGCTGTGCCTTAGCACAGCCTTCACTTCCAGATCTGTCTCTTTTCAGCTCTAAGGCTGTCGGAAGAAAGGTTTCTCTCCCGGAATGTTAGTTGAGACTCTAAAGTTGAGCTTTATAGACAATTTGGACCAGTTTGAGTAAATGCTTATCCCTAACCCAATCACAGGGGGAAGGTGAATACAACCTTCAGATCAGCCAGGCGTGAACTACAAGCCTGTTCTTGAAGCCAGAGTGAGATCAACCCCATCTGGCTTTCATGAACTAAAAATTGTTGGAGGAAAAAAATGGGAGCCATGGCAAAGGAGGGGACATCAGCTATTCCCTAAAACAGCTTTCTTCTGGAATCTACAAGTGTCCTCTCCCCACTCTGAACCAGCCTAGCCACCCATGAGCCCTTGAGGCAGAGCTGCAGCTTATCATCTGGAGGATTCTATTGCCACATTTTACTAGTAATGATATAACAAACTCAAGTTAGAGTTAAGCAGTAGATTCATAGCTCTGCTTCCCTACCTACAAAAACTCGCTAGCAAGTGAGAATACAGGAGAAATGCCGCAGTGAGGCTGTTACATGGCTGACTTTGTCCTGCTTGGTGTCCCAAGACACCTCCTGTGAACTAGGGTTGAAGGCTTTGGCTCTGGTCAAAGTTCCCAGAGATTTCCTAATGGCCTTGGGTAAGTGTGACTCTGCTTCAAGGAACTCGATCTCACTATGTCTCCAAACTGCAGCGCTGTGAGTCACATTTGGAGATGACCAGCTTTGTTCTGTACCACTCAACTCTCAAGTGAACGATTCTGTACAAATCTACTTTAATTATGTATTAATTTCAATATTATTACATGCAGCACACAACTTCTGCCTATTAAAAATTAATCAGAATCCTATCAGTTTTATTTAGTATTCATTATATGGCAACATTCACTTTAAAAAAAAAAAAAGCCTCCAGTTAAACGTGGTGCACTACATAACCAAGTTGTGATGTGTTGGAAATAGAGCTCCCTTCATGAGCCACCTGCCTTTCCCTGTCTGCATGTCTACAGAGGCCAAGAGAGAGCTGGCTAAGCACAGGACGGAGGACCTTGCTGTTTTAGATTACTGTTGGGCCTGGGATGCAGAAATTCTATTCTCATCTGGTCATTACATCATCATCTTCAGTAGCCCTGCTCTGGACATTACACAGCAGGGATGCCTTTAGATGTTGGTGAGAGCCACGGTGCTTTATTTCTCTATGCCCATTACATTGCTTTTCCATGCAGATAAGTGTAGAAAATAATGACGAGTCTTAAGTAGTGTGAGGGAAGAATCCCATAGGAATACAAGAAATACAGTCTTCAGCTTTTTACTTCAAAATCTAAAACCTTTTATCTAAAATTCATGAAGTTCCAGGTGCAAATGCCTACTTTATTTAATCCCAAGGTAACAACTGCAATTATTCTCACTTATTGAATTCCATGCCTCTTTCATACTTTAGAAGAATTTGTATACATGTTCACAATTACTGAACAATACTTTAATTCAGGAGAGGCACAGCTTTAATCTGTAATTCTTAAGATCGAATAAGGAACGAAGAAACTTTTGTGGTACGATCATGATCTCTGTTGACCAACAATCAGCATTTCAGAACTGAGATGAATAATGCATACCGGCGTGGTCACTGTTTCTTTAATGTGTAGTATACACACACAGTGCCATTCTCTTCAGCTGTATGAACATAAAAGTCACAGATAAATGGATGGAATTGGAAGATATCCTGATTGGAAAAACTCAAATCCAGAAAGGTAAATGCTACATGTTCTCTCTCATTTGTGGGTCCTAGACACAGATCTTAAGGCTTGAATGTGTAACCTGGAGTAACCATAGAAGCTAAGAAAGTAGGAAGGGACCATTTGGTGGGAGTGGGGGCGGGGGAATGGGAGAGTGGAAGAAATAGTTGTAGAGAGGAATAGCAGGACACGGGAGCTATGAAGGGGGAGATGGGGCAGGACTTAACTTGGAAGGGAGCAGGAGGGTAATATAGAAGAACAGGAAAGAAAGAGAGGTGAATAATACTAAGGAGGTGCCCTGGCTAGCTTTATGTCAACTTGACACAAGCTAGAGTCATCTGAAAGGAAGGAACTTTAGTTGAGAAAATGCCTCCATAGAGTCCAGCTGCAAGGCATTTTCTTAATCAGAGAATAACGGCGAAGGACCCAGTCCATTGTGGGTGATGCTATCCCTGGGGTGGTGGTCCTAAGTACTATAAGAAATCTGTCAAGGAATCTACAATGAACAAGCCAATAACCAGTACTCCTTCAGGACCTCTGTATCAGCTCCTGCCTCCAGGTTCCTTCCTTGTTTGAATCCCTGTGCTGACTTCCTTCAGTGATATGGAAGTGTAAGTCAAATAAGCTCTTTCCTCCTCAAGTTGCTTTGGTCATGGTGTTTCATCACAGCATAGTAACCCTAACAAGGACAGGAAGTTTGGAAAGTCATTAAGAAACCTACTATACATGCAAAATATGTATATGCGCATATATAGTTTTAACGCAGTTATCCCACATGATAGGATAATGTGTTCCCCTCCAGAAACCATAGAGAGTCTAACAAAAACTCCAGTTTTGGGCAAGATATACCTTTTGAACTGTTGGTTAGGAGATTCCAAAAGATTCCCAAAACAATTGTCATAGCTCTTTGTCACCTGCTAGAACATCAAGGTGGGACCCTATTGCTTAGACTACACACATTAGCTCTCATAGTGTAGGAAGGTGCTATGCAGGGGGCTGAGGGAGAAAAGCTATCAATAATCTTACCTATCTCTATAGCCAGAGAAACACAATGAAAAGAATGGCAAGACATCCCTCAAGGTGTCTTGTATCTTAGAGACAACAGCTGTCTAACTATACCCAAAGCCAACTGGAGGAAATACATGCCTAGAACTATAAATTTAGCCAAGAACCTGTGGCCAGAGAGGAGAATCTATCACTGCTGTAGTACTAAAGCAATAACGTTTCCAGTTGCCTTCTCAATATTGTTCTTATTCTTATAGATAACTGCAGCTCTCACATCTGATCAGAGAAGCTTCTCCTTTCAACAGAGACTATGAGAAAGAGCCACACCCAGTCAAACTCTGAGAGTAAGAGACTGTGGGGTGCCCAGACCAAATACAATATCTATAACACAAGCCCTGCTCAGGGAACATGGCGGAACTGTGTGCACGTGCTGGGAAAAGAGGCTG
Organism: Uromys caudimaculatus; assembly: GCA_028551405.1. Taxonomy (NCBI): domain Eukaryota; kingdom Metazoa; phylum Chordata; class Mammalia; order Rodentia; family Muridae; genus Uromys; species Uromys caudimaculatus. Next base: position 43,442,342 of record CM052702.1, on the reverse strand, counting down.
CTGTACTGTAATAGTCCCAGGGCTGAAATGACTACTGCATTATAGTTTCCTCTGGACAGGGCAGGGGTGTTGCTCTCATGAACTCTCAAGATTATGATTGCCTGCACTAGATGTGCAAAGCCCACAACCAATCAACAGACCAATATAGACTGAGGAAAATGTCATGAGGCCCCACCCCTAGGTAAAGATTACATGCAAACAATGGCTGCTGAGGGAAGGAGAACCTCTTTTGTTTGTTTGTTTGTTTGTTTGTTCATTTTGTTTTTATCTTTTCAGGGACAAGAACTCAGTCTTAAGTGGTCAGTCATAAGCACATGCAAATAAGGGCAATATTGATTGGTCTCAATGTGCGTGTGTGTGTGTGTGTGTGTGTGTGTGTGTGTGTGTGTGAGAGAGAGAGAGAGAGAGAGAGAGAGAGAGAGAGAGAGAGAGAGAGAGAGAGAGAGAGAGAGAGAGAGAGAGAGAGAGGGAGATTAGGAATAGAAATGAGATGAGTTTTCAAAGAAAGTTGGAATGACTCCTACTCAATGAGCCATGCCTGCCTGGGTTCCCACTCTACTTTTTCTTTGACTCACAAGTAAAAGAAGCTTAAGATGCTGGGTCAGCATATCAGTAGGCAACTGAGCTCTCTGAAGTTGAGTTAAGCTAGCAGAGATAACCAATGAGATAGTGGTGGTAGGAAAGAGATACAGAACTGGGCAGGGAAGTATCCAAGCTCCCACGAGTTATGGGAATATGAGTGAAAAGTGGGTCAGGAACCCCTCTTTTCTTTTCTAGTATTTTCTACTCTCTTCACAGACCAAGTTTTTCTGCCTCTCAATCACAAGAAAAAAGAAAAAGAAAAAAAAAAAACAGCCAACCACAATTCCCCATACCAAATGAATGTTCTAAATAATCTGCAGAATGATCTGTGACAGCTGAACCTTTTCTTTTGAATGAGTTTATTGAACAAATAGCAAGCAACAGCTAAAGAACAAATAGCAAGTAGCACATAGATAGATAGGTAGATAGATAGATAGATAGATAGATAGATAGATAGATAGATAGATAGATAGACAGATAAAAACAACATAGAGATAGCAAAACAGCATCCAACCAGAGTTCACAACATCCCTCAGGGACACCTGGAATAGCATGATCAGAAGAACAAACGAAGGTAGCAGCAAATCAGGGTCTTACGATGCTCATCAGGACCTCACTGATGATGCTGAAGCAGTCAGGTGGCTTCTCTGTCGAGCTTTCTCTCTATGGATGAGTTTCCCCCATTGTGAGCATTTTTATGCCGTGGGGTAAGTGACACTAATGGCTGCTGGAAACATTTTACCTTCTAGCTGTTCTCAGGGATGGGATGCTTTTAATGCCCTTATCTTTTTGCTGTTTATCCTTCTCCTGATTACAGAACAATGGAGTCACCCTGACCCAAGGCAGGGTGGTGAGGGTAGAGATCAGCAGGGATCCTTCTCTTCTCCAAAATTGACTTTTAACAGATTAAAATCACATGACAACTTACCAATATAATTTACATTACAATGGTGCATGTTGGCTTCAATTTCTAATATTCTCCTGTAGCAATGTGAAAAGCAATCTATACAAAACTGTCACTGAGAAGTGGGAACACATAAAACAGAATGTTTGTAGGATACATCAATTCAAATTAGCAGACAGTTGCCAAATAAAAAGTAACTACTACAGACCAGACAGACACCCTAAGGAATACTGTATTAGTTTCAGATTCTCCACATAAACAAAACAATAGGCACCATAGAGACAGAACCAAAGATGGAGATACAGAGATAGAGATGGGTATGGATTGCAACTAGGGAAACTGGGAAGTCCAAAGATCCTGTCAGCAAGTCACTGGACCAGGAGAAGCCAGTCATTTCCAGGAGAAGACTGATGTCCACCCACGCAGTCAGGTAATGAAGTTCTCCTCTATTTTGTTCTATGTGGGTTTTCAACATTCAACAAGTCAGTAAATTGGCTTTCCTCAGTATCCTGACTCAAAAATCTGATCTCCTCCAGAAACCACTTTACAGAGTGAAATAGTTTTTCCAAATGTCTGGGTACACTGGAGGCCCATCAAGGTGACAGTTATATAAACTATCATGGGCATACTCTACCACAAATGATACAGACGCTCCTGTAGTCTGTATAAATGTATTTAATTAAAGTATTCATCCAGTGGTATATAATGGTAATATAGATAAATTATATCAATAATAAACTCTACTCAGAAGGAGAGTGAGTGCCAAACAGATACTTTCCGATAAATAAATAAATAAATAAATAAGTATTTATGTACTCCAACTGATTGCAGACTCCTCTTTAAAAAGAAGAGGGTATGTGGGTCCCAGCCAATTTTAATCGTCCTTGACAAAAAATAACAAAGTATTCAAATTGTCTCAGAATTGCTTGCAATTTTTAGAATTTTCCGGCCATTGCATTTGTCCTGTTGAAAGATGTCTGCCATCACTGATTTCAGGCCAAACTGATAGGAATTGACTGGAGACTTACCGTAGCTGAGGAAGAGATGACTTTTTGCATTATTAAGCAGAAGCCGATGCTAAGGAAAAAACCCAAGGTTTTAATTCACTAATGAAATGATGACTTATTAGTGCCTACTTTACATTTTTTAAGCAAGTCTGAAAGGTTAAACACTGTGTCTTAAATTAAAATGCTAGAATAAAGGTTATTACCATCCATTTCTTGTTGCAAACAAACAAACAAAAAAAAGATATGTGTTTGAGGCCACCAGCAACCTGGCTTAGCAAATAAAGGTGCTTGCTACCAAGACTGATGACCTTAGTTAGAGCCTGTGCACACGGTGGAAGGAACCTGAAAGTTGTCGTGTGAACACACACACACACACACACACACACACACAGTGTTCAGAAAATATAAGCAAGTTTGGAATGTTTACATTTGAAGTTATTTATTATCATTTACTCATTGAATACCTGAATACCTACTATGAGGCCAAAGCTGATCCTAATTTTTTTTCTCTTTATACTGCTGGGGATCGTGTGCGTGCTAAGGAAGCATTCTACCAGTGAGGTGCACTCCCAGCCCCATGAATCCAAATGTAAGGGATTTATTTCAAATGCAAAGTATATGTGTTTACTTTTGAGCAAGTTGGTCCTATTAAATATTATTATTAAAGTCCTGAGATTAAAACAAACAGATAATATTGTTTTATATGTATGTCATTATTTTAGATGTTGAACAGAATTATTGTTACACAAGTTTCCATTTTATTTTATTTGCTACGAGTGTGTTTATGTATGTATGCATGCATGTACATATGTATGTATGTATTATGTAAATGCTATGGCACACTTGGGGAAGCAGAGGACAACTTTCAGGGATTAGCTCTCTCCTTCCACCTCTATTTTCCAGGGATCAGATTCAAGTCATCACACTGTGTATCAAGTGCTTTTATCCACTAGCCCATTTATTAGCCCAAGCTTCCATTTTTTCAAAGAACTTTTGTTGTGTCTTAATAAACAGATATATAAGTAAATGCAGGTATACCTCCTGAGAAAATTAGATTCCATTTTAAGCCTTTTTCAATGGAGAAAACAGTTACCCAAGGACAAGCCCAGAAGATTCTAGATAATAAAAGTGGACAGAACACAGTCTTGTGACTTGGAAACCACAACTTGGCCCTAACATGACATGCCAACACTGACTTAATGATTCAATGTCATTTGACAGTGATGAAATTCCCCCTGACATCTGACTTCAGGAAATGACAGTTGTCTTTAATTTTTCAAAACCATATTAATATAGATTGACCCTTCACAAAAAAAAATTATATCATTCACATTTGGAGACCCATATCTAGAGTCAAATATGTTTTTTATTGCTTTACTAAAATTTGTGCAGTTAATGATAAATGTCAAAAAAGATACCAAAGTAGTTTGAGGACAGCAAGTAATCAATAATGACCTCCAAATAAATACTTACTTTGTCTCATTCTTTTGTGTAGTTAGTTCTCACCCACACTGAATCTGACTGTCCTTGTACCTGGCTGTAACCTCTAAAATCTAACAACAGAATATTCTGTTGAATGAAGTAGCCCTGTGCTTTAGGAAAGCCCACAAGTTTTCACACTGGTGCTTTTGAGAACCCCAAAGTACACTGTGAGAAATCCAACTGTCCTGCTAGGGTGAGCAACACATGCTTTCTCTTGTGGAAAGAATAGCCCATCTGAGCCCAACCTTTCAACCATTACCAAGTACAAATATAGGGCAAGCCACCTTGAACAGTCCAGCCTGAATCACAAAAAAAAAAAAAAAAAGCAACCCCATGAAGATACCAAACACAAACTGCAAATGTACCTTTAGGCTAAGCCTATGTCACCCAAAGAGTTTTGAGAAAGTCACTCTTTCTATTGTTGCATGAAGAGAAACCCAAAAAGAGGTTTACAACCATTTGGCCACCATGGAAACTGCATGCAGAAGAGGGCCAAGAGAGCTTTGTAAAGGAAACCAAATTGCATAGTAAGAGATGGAAGAATTCAAGCTGGTTCTGTAGTTCAAACATAGAATCCATCCTAGTGCACACACATGCACACACACACAGACACATGCACACACGCATGCACTCATGAGTCTCCAGATTGTTCCTCACACGACTCCAGGCAGGACTATTCATCTTTAACCACCATAGACTAACTCATGTTCAATGACAGCAAGGTGCACTGAGGAAGCGGTGCCTGGCTCTGATTTTCACAGGGTCTCATTTGAATTCAAGGGACACCTGTCAAGTAACATTCTCATCAATGGGAATCTTCTCTGGGTGAATCAAATCATTGAGAGACCACTGATTCCTAATTCCTTATGCTGTGGGTATCCACTAGAGTAGACTACTCCAACACAGATTTAAGCCAATAGGAAGTCTTTATCAACCAGCTAGCAACTGGTGAGCTTTTAAGCACAGCCACATCCTGAGTTGACACACCTCAGTCAGCCAGAAGTATAACTTCAGAAGCCTAAAAGCAAGGTTAATATATTTAGAGACTTTCCCAGAACTGTGGACTTCAATGGATTAGGTCTTTGTTCTCCTTTTGGCAGGTGGTGCTGCCTATGTGCTGGGTCCAAGGCTGAATGGTACGTCCATCATGGAGTCAGTTGCGCTGACGTCTGGGAGTCAGTTACACTTAGAGAATTTGAGATGGAGATCTGGTGTCAACTGCCATTGAACCTCTCTCTCCAAGTATTCGGTCAGGTGATCCTCTACCTGCCTCCTGACATACCTTCCCACACCCCTGCCCCCCCACCCCCGCTCCCCTGCCTGCTTCCCTAAGTGTCCCCTCTGCTAGTTCTTGGTGCTGCTTCCTCTCTCCATCATAGAACCAATGCAGGAATGTCAACAAGAAAGCCATGGTAGAATCTTCTTGACCTAGAAAGATTCCCCTCACAGAAGGGGATCTGTGTCAAGTTTCCACTCTACCTTTCTGTTGGCATTCTGATTTTCTTTCACCCACCAGACCAGGTTGGTGAGTTCTTCGGTATAAAAATTTCAACCATTTGCTGAGCATCATCGGTCAAGTTCAAGTCTAGACTCCAGAGGCTTGATGATCACCACAACCCCTGTCCTCCCAGAGACTGCAGTGTGGTAAATAATTCCAAAGACATGTTCCAGGTACAATAATCGATACATACAGATAATGAAAGTGGGGTGCTAAGAAAGGAGTAGGCATTTGGACGGACAGAACTCCTCTGAGCAAACCTCATCCACTGAGAACTGAGCGCTACTGGAGGCTGGTGTTCTGGAGAGTCAAACAGGGCTTACACAACTGAGGACACACTAAATGGCCAGAGAAACTTTAGAAGCTCAAGTTATTCATCATGGCTGCAGCAGACTGAGATAGAAAGACCAGGAAACATGTCTTTCAAACGCTGTGCTGCTTTTCTGTGGATTCCCTCATGTTAGGACAGTTCAGGATTTGGTTGGTTCTCTTTAGCTTTTGATAAAGCAGTCAGGAGCTTTGGAATGGATCTCTGCCCCAGTGCTAAAGAATTTCATCTGTGTTTTGAAAATTCTAGGGAAATATTTCAATATGGTAATCAAGACTTTCATGGTCAGATCTGCCTTTGAAGAAAAGGCAACTAGCCCAGGAGGCTTGTAGTCCCTACACTTCCAGCCCTACTGCAATTGAGTGTTTCTGAGAATACTGACTGCTCACTCCCTGTGTAGTTAAAAAGAACTAATGACGCCTGAATCATTAATCTATTGCATTTGTACAAAACGAGAAATCAGATGAGGTGTGAAGGAGGTTTGAAGAAAGAAGGGGGGCCTGAACTTTAAGACTAAATATGATCAATTGGCCATAAAGTCACCAAACACAAGGCAAGGCAAGCAGCAGGGAGATGCTCATTAAATCATAGCAGCCATTACTATTGGCTTCAATTATAACCTCCCTTGTAATAACACATGTGTAATCAGGGTTGTTCACTCATCTTCAGCCACAGAGATCTCTGTGTCCCCAATTTAACCACAATTTCAGAAAGTTACAAATGGACTCTGGAGTTATGAACAACCACACACACTAGACTGTGTGTGTCTTTTGGAGAGGTACTTACCAGAGAGCCAGGAAGAGGAGTCATCAATGAACCTATCACTAGGAAGACATCAAGTAGAATCAAAATTACATTTAAACTACAGATTGTTTAAATAAGACTTAAGTTGATAGTCAAAAAGCAGGATAGGACCAATTTTTGCTTTATCATGAAAGTGTGGGGAAATTAATAGCTCTAGGGTTTTTTAATGTTTTGAGATTTAGTCACTTCATTTTATGTGTATGGGTGTTTGCCAGCATTTATGTCTGTGCGCTATGTGTGCACAATTGCACTCAGAGGCCAGAAGAGGGTATTGGAGTCCCTGGCACTAAGGTTACAAGTGATTATGAGCTGCCATGCAACACGGGTGCTGGTAACAGATCCTGGGACCTCAGGAAGATTAGCCAATGCTCTTAACCATGTCTCCAGCCCAACAGTTCATTTTTATAAAGTGTTTGAAAGATAAATCGTGCTGCTAACTTATCAAGATGCATCTTCATGTTGACTATTTGCTGTGGCTGTGTCCTGCATAAATATTTAATAGTTATTCTGGGGGAGTAACTCTTATTTAGCCTGCCATCCTTTTCTTATTAGGAGATCATATACAACAGTCTCATTTTTATCATGAATATGTTTTGTTTTGTTTTTTTAAATCTCCAAGTTATTTTCCCACCTGTCAGCAACAATATACAAAGAAGGCACGATGGTTCGGGACTCTCTTGTTGATGAAATTTGTCCAATGCAGTCCCCCCTATGTGTTTGAACTCCTTCAAGGTGAAAAGGAGTTAGCTTTTCTCTGTACCACTGTAGACATGCTAATTGTCAAAGTAAGTAAGCTTTTAAAGAAAGAAACAATACCAGTTCCAGACTGTGCAGCTGTTTAAGCATTGCTGAACACAGAGTATGCCTCATCAAGAGACATAAGTCTCTGCCAGGCAGTGGTGGCACACACCTTTAATCCCAGCACTTGGGAGGCAGAGGCAGGTAGATTTCTGAGTTCGAGGCCAGCCTTGTCTACAGAGTGAGTTCCAGGACAGCCGGGACTACACAGAGAAACCCTGTCATGAAAAAAGAGAAAGAGAGAGAGAGACAGACAGACAGACAGACATAAGTCTCACCAATTAAGAGACACCACTCCTGGTGACATCCAAAGTGATAACAGTCAGCCAACGTGTCTGTAAGATGGAAGAAAGCGTAATGGGACCTCTTTTCCCTGGATTTCTGAACCCTTAACTCGTCTCAACACAGGCCTGGATCTGGTCAGAGTGTCTAGCCCTGATGCACAGAGATCCTTGGCTGCCTTTCTTCTTGATCTTTACCCCACTGGAAATTTTCCTGGCGCACTAGCAGATGAGCACCGTGGCTCCCACTGCAGAAGCCCAGGCCCACATGCGTGCGCAACACCTGGCACTTCCAGGTTGAAAGGCAGGGAGCCAGACGATAATCCCTGGCAAGTGGAGCTGGCAGAAAATACCAGAATGTGAGCAAGAGGATAATGATTAGGACAAATAGCATGTACATGGTTGCCCTTCACAAACCATGGATTCAGCCTGTCTGTCACACTAGCAGGTAAGCATGGGGACAGAAGGGAGGTGGTCTCAATCTGTTTTCAGTTGTCGCCAGGAGAACGCTGTGTCCCCACTACACGAATTCTGGGTCCAATTAGTTCTAAACCACTAACCCAAGGAACATGCAGTTAATTCCAAAATGTTGGATAATTTTCTTTCCAGCTGAAGCCTTAATGAGTTGGCTGGCTCTTCGGTCTCGGTGAGGAAGGCTCTATCTGGAAGACCATTCTCCAGACAGAAATAAAAGAAACTGCTATTTCCGACAACCCATGGCTGTCTCAAGTATGTCAAGCCAGAAAATCTAGTCAGGCTTCTCTTCAGAAAACTCACAGCCACAGGTGGCAGAATCGGGGATTCCAAAATGCTATCATGTCCTAGGAACTTACCCTTTTTGCCTTTCTTGTGTGACCTTACATTTTGTGCTTATCTACAGAGATCCAGACCCCCTTGGGAAAGACAGAAGAAATAGTTCAGGGCCCTAAGGTCAAGATTTCTCAAGAGGAATAAAGTGCAGCACGGGTTAATCCTGAGGCTCCCAGAGCAAGCTGAGTTTGAATCTCAGCCCTTTCAGTAAGAGCTGTGTGACCTTCAGTAAGTCAGCATTTCAGAGACCTGCTTGCTCACTTGCAAATGAGAAAGAGTATTGTGGGGATTAAAAGCCAGCTGTTACTAAATTTTGTATCTAAAAATGCATTCAACTATATTTTAGCAGTAGGGGTTGGGAGATGGCTCAGTGGGTATGAGTTAAAATCTCCAGCATCCCTGTAAAAACAAACAAACAAAACAAAACAACAACAAACCCACTGAGCGGGCAAAAACCATCTGAGTTAGTGCAAATAGCAGCATAGGCCAGAGTAAAATCTTTTCCCTTAAAAAAAATGCTCTCTCTCTCTCTCTCTCTCTCTCTCTCTCTCTCTCTCCATATATATATACATATATGTGTGTGTGTGTGTGTGTGTGTAACATATTTCTGGTATATAATATTTTAACTGCCATCCACAGCTGAAGAGCAGGCATACCACTTCCAAAGTTGGCCAACCATTGAGAGGAAGCCAAACAGAACTTTAATCAACGTTTGTGACAGCCAAGAGAAAGAGTCCTAACAACCCAGGGCTAGTTTCAGCCTTGTGATGAATTGTTGATGGCAAATTCAAATTCGACGCAGTGGGGTGCTCACTGACTGTTCAGAGGCAGGCTGAGGAGGACTCCCTGAGCAGTCTGTGGTACAAGACACTGATTATCTAAGCTTCCTAAAATCAGGGGAAATGTATTTTATTTGGAAACAATGCGGACAGACATATTCATACTTCAATTTTCAGTGCATCGTAGAATGTGTTACAGAATTTTGGCAGAAGTCAAGAAAAGGCACAAAGCTACAACCAGTATGCTTCCCAAGTATAGAATAATAAAGTAAATGTCAGCAAATCGATCCAATGCATTACAGAGCAAAGTCAAGGCCACCAAAGGCAAAATTAGGCCCTTTTATTCTCCAATATGTAGTCAGTTTGCCCTGTTAACCCTTCGGTCTAGGGACTTTCTGTCAGGTTTACTAGGAGCATTTTGGTAGTCCCAGATTTGTGTGTGACTAATCCTACCTTGGCTAATGTTCAAGCAACAGTAAACTCTAGGTGCTCGTGGCCGGATCCTAAGATGGCATTACTTTGATTTAAGATTCGGTCCTGGCCGCATGCGTCAGGAAAGCAATCTTACACCATTAATGGCAGAAAGGTCTCAGTTTTAATTATGATTGAATGATTAAAGTCTGTGTGACAAAAACACTGACGAGTCACCTACCTTTGCCTGTGTCCATAAAATGAGCATCCGTATGCAATGCCTGGCAGGCAGTGGTGTCCTGAGAGTTACATGAAACAGTTTAAGTCCAAAAGGAACTCTCAGTATGAAGTACTGAAAGACCTCTGGGCTGGGGAGACCCTCGCTCAAAGTCTCGGGACGGCGCGACCCCCCAAGAACTCACGAGACCGTCCTTGCTACAAACACACGAGGTTTAATTCGGGAGCGGCGGCAGACCGCAGAAAGGCCAGTGCACTGGGGTCGACCACGTAACCTACTCAGAGGCAGAGGAGTTCGACCCCTGGCAGCTGAAGTGGGGGGTATTTAAAAGAAGAAACATCCCCAAGGCAATGGAGGAAATACAACTCAGGAAAAGGCTCATAAAACAGAGAGTTTACAAAGCAAAGGGGTGGGGAACGAAAGAATTTGCATTATGGGGAAGTGAGGTTTGTTCTAAGCTATTTACAGGTTGGTGGCAAAACGTTTCTGGTTCCTGAAACGTTTTGCCTCTGGTCCTGTGGCCAGGTCAAAGTCACCCATTTCTTAGGAGAAAGAATGTCATTGCCTTCCTCATAAAAGGGCCAGATCTTACAGTACAACATGGTTAGAAGTGACTGAGGATCATACTAACATGATTCTTCTCCTGCAACTTCCTTGTAAAATAAATAGGGGTTCACAATCATTCGGAGCTTGCTTTGCCCAAATCCCAAACTTAAAAATTATAATCATCTCCCAGTGCACAGTTTCTGACAACACATGGCACACTTAGCTTACCAAACTTTCTTATTTTTATTTTAAGGGTATTAAGTTCAATGTGCTTCATGAAATGCAAGAGAGAACATAGAGATTGATAGTCTGTCCTATTTGTTACCCAGGGAAAATTAGTTGCTCTGAGATTTTTTGAAAAGAAATTATGAAAAACAGAAAAGGGGGCTAGAGGTGTAGTCCAGTGCCTGGAATATAAGAGGACCTGGGTTCATTTCAAAACAAACCAAGAGCAATGCCACAGAAAGCCAACCATTGCTGAGAGTAAGCATCTGCTCAGGTCCACATAGGAAGCTCCTTCTGGGCAGAGCAACAGGACAACTGAGATGTAAGAAGAACCTTTACTACAGACCCCATATCAGGTGAGGAGCAGTCTGTCTTCATTGTGAGAATACTGACCCCTGTGAAGGTGGCTGAGAAGCTGAGGCCCCCATTCATTACAATAAGTGAAAAATGAGGGGCTCTTATGGTAGCCCCAAATAATTTGCAGAACGAAGGTGCACAAGACCCTTGCTAGAGCTCTCTGTACAAGATGACCTCAATGAAAAGAGCCAGGACACCAAGAGAGTAAGTACATGGTGACATGATCCCAACAGTACAGGATGCCACACTCCCAGGAAGATGATGTTTACAACACAGCCCTACTTGGGATGGAGTGGGGTTTTTCTCTGTCTGCCTTAGCAAAGAAAATTAATACAGGGAAACACACCGTCCCCCTATTTTCTTGGGCAAACAGATCGTTGGTGTGATTTGGCATTTGGGGAAAGTAACTCTCATTATTTTCTCTGTTGTTATCCACCAGCTTTGACAGCTTCCTGTCAGGAGCATTATCTGCGCAATTCATCAAAGCTTCAGTGGCAACCTGAAGTCCTGAAACGCACCTCGCTGAGGAAGTATCCTCACTGCCTTTCTTACCTTGTATCCCTTCCAGTTAACTTCTGGCTGACAAACCACACTTGGGTTTATTTTTTTTCTTTCTGTTCTGGAATCATTAATCTTCTCTGAAAAACTGTGTAAATGCCTTCCAACGGCTTCAGAGCCAAATCTTCCTACTGGCACCCTAAACGCTCATAAATATTATTGGAATTGTGCATGTACATCAGGGAGAGATTTTTAACCCCGGAGCACATGAAAGGAACCCCAGCAGTCGCATACGGAACCCAGGAGAGAATGCATGCAGAAAATTAGTTAACAATTGAAAGGACAAGGAGGCGCTCCACACAGTCTCTGCTTCATAGGCGCAATAAAACCAACAAATGGCTTATTATTGTAACTATCACTACTTTTATCTCCTCTAATAAATAATAAACTCCCTACAAGCAACACCTCTGTATTACTCACAAAGTATTTGGCAATAAGCATCCAAAAGCTGTCAACTGAATAAACAAGCAGATCAATGGCCAAATGGGTAGGTTTAGGTGAAGGGGAATCTTCAAGAAATGTGTTATTAACATGTCAAAACAAAATAGTCCCTGGTAAATACGTATTTCCCCATATAAAGATCAGAAAGATAGCTAACATCGGGCGCAGTGGCGCACATCTGTGGTTTCAGGTACTGGGGAAGCTGAGGCAGAAGGATCTCTTCACCATGGAAATACAGGGCCAGGCTGGACAATAGTGCAAGACCTCAACCCAAAAGGAAAGAATGAGAAAGAGGGAGGAAGGGAAGGAGGGAAGGAGAGAGAGAAAAAGACAGAGAGACAGAGAGAGAGGCATTTATCCTGCAGAGCAGCCTGCATAATTGTTGGGGCATGACTGTTTTCAAGATCTGAAGTACCACTGTGCTTTTTATATTGAAGTTAATTGTCCAGACACACACTGGGGCCTTAGGAACATGTCTAGATAAACAATGCCTGTGGAGACTCCTCAGGGAAGATCCCTGGCAAGGAGAAGAAACACTTGTAGCAAATTGTGTGAAAAAGAAGCCATTAGACACTTCTTTAAAAGTATACCTACATAAAGACCACTGAGATGGCTCAGTGGGTAAAGGCACTTGCCACCATGCTTGACAAGCTGAGTTCAGTTCCCTGGAACCCACAGGGTAGAAGGAGAGAATCAACTTCTGCAAGTTGTCCTTGGACCCCTACATACACGCCATGGCAGGGGTGGACTCATGTGCATGCATGTACACACACATACAGACTCACACACAAATAAATAAATATAATAATGTATAAAATTATACCTGCGTGTGTGTGTGTGTGTGTGTGTGTGTGTGTGTGTGTGTGTACATATGTGCAACTACCCTGGTGTGTGTTAAGGGAGAAATAAAGGGTTTTTTGGTTTGTTTGGTTTTGTTTTTTGTTTTTATTTTTATTTTTTGATACTTTATTTACATTTCTAATGTTTCCCCCTTTCTAGGTCTCCTCTTTGGAAACCCCCTATCCCCTCCCCCTCCCCCACCTCTATGAGGGAATTCCACCTCCCATCCACCAACCCACCCACTACTTATTCCCACCTTGACATTCCCCTTTACTGGGGCCTCTCCTCCCCCTGATGGCCAACAAGGCCCTCCTCTGCCACCTATGTGGTCTGAACCATGGGTCCCTCCATGTGTATTCTTTGGTTTGTGGTCCAGCCTCCAGGAGCACCGGGGGGGGGGGGGGGGGGGGGGGGTCAGGCCAGTTGACACTGTTGCTCCCTCCATGGGGCTGCAGACTCCCTCAGCTTATTCAGTCCCTTCTCCAACTCCTCCCAGATGGAGGAGCTGGAGAAGACATAAAGCTTTTGAGAAAAGCATTTTCTAGCACAGAGCATGTGTGTGTCTTCTGTTGGGCTACTCCTGTCTACTCCAGAAAACAGCTGGAGCAGCGCTTCCCTGAGATAGCCCCACATCCTGATAAGCAGCTCAGAGCACTGCTTACATACTGAAGGATATCCCACCATTTTCTATTTGACAGTGGGAGGGGGATCAGAAAGAGACCAGTAACAGGAGAGGAGAAAGGAAAAAAGGGGCAAAGAATATATTTGAAAAATAATAACCAATTGTTTTCTAAAATTAATGACAGCCATGAAACAGAATGCCTAAGTAGCTCAGGGAACAGTTAGCATGATAAGTTAAAAGAGAAGAACTAGAAATACCATCACTGAGCTAAGAAGAAACACAATAACAAATTCCTCAAGCACAGCCAGGTATGAGGAAGAAAAATAAAAAATTACCAACGACTTATCAGGGATGCAGAAGGCAGAAAACAATACCAGTTTCTGTATCCGGTAAGAGTATCTTTCAAAAATGAAAAATAAAGACTTTCTATAAAATTGAGATAAAAACTGAGGAAATTTAATGTGGAGTGGGCATTCCAGTCTGCCTATGAGGAAGGCAGAGATGCTAGCAAGGAGGCTAGCAAAGACCAGCCAAATGCTGAGCTCTGGGTTTGCCTGAGAGACCCAGCCTCAATGAATAAACAAGAAGAATTTAATTGAGAATGATTCTCAGACACTGACCTTTGGCCTTCACATGCATAAGCACACACATGCAAAAACATACACACACATTTGCAACACACACAAAGACATGAAAAATGGAAGAAAAAACTGAGTCGATTCAGTGTCAACTTACAATGTGTAAGAAATTTTAAAGATCTTCAGGCCAAAATAATATATCAGAGTGGATAGTGAATCTCCCAGTGCAGGAACTCGGGGGCTGGAGAGATGGCTCAGCAGTTAAAGGTACTTATTACTCCTGTAGAGAATTCAAATCAGTGCTTGGCACTCATGTCTGGCAGTTCATAACCTCCTGTACTCCATTTCCAGGGAATCTAATACCCATTTCTGGCCTCTACAGGCACCCAAACACACACAGAAACAGGTACGTACACATAATTAAAGAATATACATATGTGTGTGTGGTACATATATAGTAAATCAACAGATGAAAGTAAAAATAATGTTTTCTGTTTTAATTGTTTCAAAGCAAAAATAGTAAGAATGGCAGTCTACATTAAAGAATGTGAAAATGTATGGTGATAGCACAAAGTAGGCAGGAGAAATTGAGACTGTGTCATTGCAAGGGCTTCACTGCATGTGGAGCAGGGTTGGAGACAGACTTTCTTTAGTTAAATATACATACCAGGAGGCCCAGGTTAACCACAAAAACAATTTTTAAAATAAACATTGGAAATTGTCAGAGACAGCAAGATAGAATCACAAGAATGATCTAGAGAGAACAGATAGTGGAGATGCAGCTAATACATGGAAAAATGGATTTTTCAGGGGACAAGTGTTAACTCATCCGTATTAATAATTGCATTAACTGCTAATGATCCGGAGAGAAACATTAAAAGGCAACAGTTCTAAGACTGGACACAAGACCAATAAGTTCCTCCATTTTACCACTGCTACGACCACATCCCTGACAAAACCACTGCCCTGTGAGCAGCGCTGGGAGGGAGAGAGAAGAGTGTGAGTGTCAGTCTGTGCTGCAGACTCCAGGGCTCTGCCTGGTGGCCAAGATTCTGCTCAGTGCTGAGACCAGGGTGTTTTCTGGTCTCATTCAAGGTTGTGTTCTTTCTTCTACTTCTGCCTCCATGCTCTGCCACACTACTGGTACATACTCCATGTGCTGAAGCCACCTTTCCTCTGTTCTGCTCCCTAAATTCTGTTCTTTAAAGTATGTGTGTGGGTGTGGGTGTGTATACACTACTTAAATTGCAGTGCCTTCCTTCCATCATGCATGTCAAAGGGTAGATGTTCCCCACTGATCCAGCCCTACACCCTGGAGATGCAAGTTATTGGTAGGTGCCACTGGTGTTACATCTTTCTTCAAAATTCCTATGTAAATGACTTGATAACCATGAAGAACAACTCTCACCAGAAGCACAAAATGAAAATGAATGGATCCAAAAGACTATACTGAGTCAAACTGTGATGGAAGACAACAACAGCAGAAGAAAAAAACAAAGAATCTGAAAAACACCTAAAAACCAACTAACAAGATGGTAGTAGTCATTCCTTCCTTGGAAACAACCACGTGAATGCTAATGGACAGAGTTATCCAGTAAAAACGTATAGCATGAATGAGTGGGATAGAGGGGAAAAGTCCAAACTGTGCGCTGCCTGCAAGAGTCATCTCTCTGCTAAGAACACATATACTGAAAACTGAGCGTAAAAAAAGAAATTCAATGCAAAGAGAAGCAAAATAGAGAAGGAATAGCTACTCTTATATTTACAAAATAGATTTAATGCAGTGACTGAGAGAGACTCTTTGTCATTACGTAGTAATGATTGTGGAGAGCTCTTGGTGCCACTTCAAGTGTATTGGTGTTGGCTCCTTACCAGCAGGTCCAGGCGAGAGGAGAGAACCCGGTCCAGCCATATCTGTCTGGGGCTGAGCGGGATGGTGAGTGTCATCGGCCCAAAAGAAACACACCAGGCCGAGAGTCTTGTCGAAGTAGGAACTCAAGTTTATTGTGTCAGCCCCTCCTTATATAGAAAGAGCAAAGGGGGTGGGCACTTAGGTATGGGAAGAAATGAGGTAGGAGGCAGGGAAGGGGAAGGGGTAACTGACAGGGCCAATAGCAAAACTCCACATCAGCAATGGCAGGGCAGAGGGAGGGCCAAACAGGTCTTGCCGAGTCACCTCTATATGGAAGTGACTGAGACAGGTCTCAGAACTCAAGCCAGCCTCAGGTTTGTCCTCAAGGCCCAAACCAGAGCCAAAATGGGGCCCAACACTACCACTGCCTGGGACCCCACTCTTTTGCCCCCCGGACAACAGGAGGGGTAGAACACCCCCAGTGCCGCTCCATCAGGTTCAGGCTGCCCCCCAGGGCCAAGCCCTGGCCCATAGCCACCACAGCCCAGTTTGGCTCGGGAACACGGTGCCCAGTGCAGGAGGGGGAACAGGCAAGTCAGCGAGGAATCAGGGCTGCTGCCACCAAAACCACTCTCACTACCACTGTGAACCCGGGTCCCCTGCATACCTGGGCCAACCTGGGCCCTCATTTTCCTGCCCCTATGGCCAGGGTTGCCCCAGGCCGTGTACAGTGCTCCTGTCCCTGTGCCGGGAAGCGCACCCTGTGACCATCAGCTTCCCCATGGCTGCCAGCCACAGACGAGACCATGGGTGGAGGGGGTCTCCCTGGGTGTGGGATGGAGCGGCAGCACCTTGTCCAGCCACGGTGCGCCTATCCCTGCTGAGCTAGCTCCCCCTCCTACTCTCCTGCCCGCAGGGCATCGGTCGCCTGGGAGCTGAGGCACAAGCCGCCTGCCAGTCACTGCCGGGGGAGGAGGCTCAGGACAGGCCCAACATATTGACAAGAATATTTACATTGAGCTAGGACAAGGAAGTAGGCTCAGGCAAGAATTTGGCATTGGGCTAGGGCAAGGCTCAAGAATACAGCTGAGGAATGTGTTCTTTGTATCTTGATCGACTTAAGTCCCTGAATACATTAATCATGGGACCTTTGTTTATGCCTTGTTTGTTCTTTAACTACTTTGTTTATGCCTTGTTTGTTCCTTGACTACTTTGTCTTTGACCTAGAACTGACCCTATTCTTTGCATGTATCTACAATGGTATAAAAGCAGACTGGAAAAATAAATACATAAACCCGTCTCAGCACTTGCTGGGGTCATGTTATAATGTTGTCTAATTGTCTTTTTTTTTTTTTTTTCTTTATTCCTCACTCCCTCTCTCGAAACCCTGTCGACTGACTGAATTGAATTGGTCGAATAATAAAGGAGGTCAGCAGCAATATAATATGCAACAGAAAATATATATTCATTCAACATGGAGAATCTAAATGCATGAGAAACAGATTTTAACACAATATTAGGAATTTCAGTACCCCTCTTTCAACTACTGGCTTGGTTGTGTCAGCAACAGGCACCCCTAAATGTAGCATCTCCACCTAGATAAGATAGTTTGTCTCCTATAGCAACCCACTGTGGCACAGCACCACTCCCTGTGAGTGCAGCATCCATAAAGATCTCTTTATGCACCCAACAGGACTTGGAGGACATGGAAGAGTAAAACCTGCAGAATGTTTATGCTATTTATTATGCCATCTCTGTTCCTGGTCCAGGAATTCTGTGTCTTCTGCTAGCATCCAAAAAACAGAGAGTAACATGCTGTTTCTTCTTAAATTGCAAGGACAGTAAAATCAGAGCCTTCACAGTCTGTGACAGACTCAGTCCCTCACCTCATCTGGAGAACAGCACCTGTCTTATTCCTCACAGAATCATTAGCCATTGAATAAAACAGTATTCCTGCAGACACGTTGTCAATTTATGGATAAAATGGGTCAGTACTACCGCAGAGCAGCTGCAGAGCATAAGTAGAACTTCGTGCTGCAGCAAGGGGAGCTTCCAAATACAATACTTCATTGTTGATTACAAGTTAGTGGGTATTTACATTTTTTAGGCCTTATCTTACAAGTATTCCATGTGGTTTGGAAATGAAGACATACCAGACACAGAGAATACTGACATGTGAGTGATATGTTCCTAAGCACGCATGCAAACGAGCCTTCTGGTAACTCGTAAAATGAAACAAAGACAACAGTGCCCCATCAGCTCCTCCCAGCCGAGGGTCCGCCATCCTTTTCTTTATAACCTGCTGGAAGTACATCATTAATTTCCACTTAACTTGAAGGGGCTCCAGACCAGGGGGATTCTAAAGTTTCTCCATAAGGACTTCATCTTTTTCTTCTAGACTGAAGACTAGGAAGATTGACAAAGAAAGCCAGATTTATCCTGTTTCTCCTACCCAACATACACTGAGGCCAGAGAAAAACATCTGCTCTGAGACTTCCTGCCAACTGCAATGAGCCAATGAAAACTCCCACCTCTGACTGATGTGAGTGCCAGCTTATGATCTGAATGTATCTAGCGGTTCCTGATTACTCAATGGCCCACATGCTGAAACCTCAAAGATCCAGATGGGCCCTGTCCAAACTCAGAGAACTGAGGGTCATTCAAATTTGCTATCAATAGTACTCTTGACATTTGCCAAACCCGGCACACATTAAGTGAAAAGTTATTAAACTAGCTTTAATACTTCAAAACCCTCTACTTTTAGGGCAATCTTTTGTGCCAACAGTAAACCAAAATCATCAGGAATCATGTGAGCATAACAAATGTTTATTAATCACAAATGGGCCCATGTGGAGATCCTAACACATCTATCTGCAAATGTCTGGTGAAAGAGTGGGAGACCAAAAGAAAGTAATTTGCATAAATCAATTTGCAAATGAGATTTGGGGGGGAATTTGACTGATGGAGGGAGAAATTTTTTCTGTAGCCTCTAAAAGCCACCTGAGAAATCAACAGAGAATACAGTATCTACGCTACCCTTTGCACCGCACTCAGGTGCACGAACACAAACTGCTTATGAGCCTCTGGGATGTCGCGCAGCAAATACAGCTCAGCTTCGATCCCGGTCCAGAAGGAAACCTGGGCACATACAGTCTCCCAGTGATCAGAAGTTGTCCTCAACAGCTTGGCTGCTGCTGGGCTAACACATCAACCGTGCACTGAGTGCGAGTTGGTCTATTTGCTTCGGTTCAGTGAGTCTAGACAATATACCTCAGTGTGAAGAGCAGAGGGACTGCTTAGCAGCGCTAGACGAGCACTGTAATCACTCCTCCACGGTTGGGGGAGGTTCTCTGCAGCCTGCTTCTTAGCAGAATCAAAGCTAGCCACAAAATAGATTTGAAAATAGGAACTTAGAAAAAGTTCCCAAGATACGTGTTACATTTTAACCTACAGGGAGGATGTGAAACAACGCGGATACAATGGAAGCCGAGGGGAGAGAGAAGAGCAGGAAGAGGTTTTAAGGTCCCAATGTCTATTTTTAGTGAGCTTTTGTGGGAAAAAAAAAATAGCCCTGTGATTTATTTGCTCTGCTTAACTTTAATTTTAAAAAATACTAATTGCCTGGCTATTAGCTCTTCATAGAACTAGATTCTAAATTGAATCACTACTCCTCTGAGTACAGTCCTTGTCTTCATTTTGAACCTGAGACACTAATCTGGGGCCCTCTCTTGTCCCCAGAGACTCTGATCACAGCTAAACAACTCAGCAGTGAGAAAAGCAAGGTTTCATTTGTCTATTTTGGCCCTCAAAGATTCAGGACATGGAACCACCTGTGATTTAGCCACTAATGATCACACAGGAACCATGAACTGTAGGAGGTTATTCTGCAGCTCTATGGGAGGCAAATTTGGAATTACAAAGTCAAAAACTCTGAACAAACTCAGAAAGGAGGTAGACAACTGGTCCTTAGTAAGCACACTTTGTTTGCCACTGAAATTTGTGATCGGTGCTCGTATATTGCATTTATATCTGTTTATAAAACCTATAATATGGGCATATTCCCGAGTGATCGCATTTGTAGTCATGAATGTGTTGTTTTCATTGGATTTTGTGATTTGCATCACGGGTAAATTACTTATCAATATGCCCCAAACTGTTGCAAACCACCATTCTCAGGACATATCAATCCAGCTAGTCCATGAAGTCAAGTCATAACGTTCAAGTTCAGCCTCTACCAGCTGAGCTCCTTGCTGGCCACTGTCACTCATGCTTTGTTATGGCAGGAGAGTTTGTACAGTGGTTGTCTCCCCTACGGTCCTGAACAGTGCTCCTCTGATATCCCCCCTCACCACAAACCTCTCTACTCAACTGCCACAGGGAGTGTGGTGTTGTTGCCAGTCTCTAAATGTCTTTGCATCACAATTGAGGATTTACCAACATTCTCTGCCCTGGTCTCTGCCACAATACATGGTACACTGCATGATCCATATAATTGCATTCACAAGAACGTTCTAAATATGATTGACATTCTTCATGCTATTACACACACACACACACACACACACACACACACACACATTTTTCTTCCAGCCTCCCATATTTTAGTTCTCTGATCCCTTGACTAATAGGGCTTGGTCAAAAGTATAGCCATGAAGTCAGAAGACCTGAGTTCATATCTGGGCATTGCCACTTTGCAAGGGAGTGATATGGGTAATAACATCTCTAAATCCTGAAACTCCTACACATACAGTAGGGTAATTAGCCTAGCTCTTCTCTGGGCCATTGTCAACTAACTCCCTTCAGACACTATAGAAGTCTTCTTACTTAATGTAACCTGGGCCAAATTTCATGGATAAATCAAAATGTTAAATATAGACATGTTAGGAATTAATGCTCTATACCATAGTTGACAGAATAGCATTCCCCAAGGCTGGGGAGATGGTTTGGGGGATAGAAGCACTTGCTGCAGGAACGTGAGGGTCTTGGTTCAGATCCTAGCACCCACATAGAAAGCCAGGCACGTCTGCTCACACCTGTAACTCCAGCATTATGGAGGGTGGAGACAGGTGGATTCCTGGAGCCCGAGGGCCACCACTACCTCCAGATTCAGTGAAAGACCCTGCCTGAAAGGACTAATGTTAAAAATAATAGCGCGGGATGCATATACAAAGTAGCAATGTTCTCCAAAGATGTCCACACCTCACTTCCTAGAAATTGTGAGTATACGGCAAAGGTGAACTACGGTCACAGAGGGAGTTTAATCAACACAGGTTAACACAGGAGTGTACCCTGGATCGCTCAGATGAATCCAACATAATCACAAAGACGACAAAGTAAAGAAGGAAGACAGAAGGAAGGCAACCAGAGATGTGACAACCTGAGAAGGGTTTAGCCTGCTGTTGCTGAAGATAGAGAGACAGAGGAATGGAACCACAGCCAAGGAACACAGAAGATGAAAAACCCAGGGAGATCATTCTCAGACTTCCGCAAGGACTGGAGCCCTGTTCCCACTTCATCTGCCACCCAGTAGACTCCACAGACCTTGAAAGACCTTTCAGTCGTGCTTTTTCAAGCAGCTAAGTTGTATTAAATGTGTCAGAGCAACAATAAAAACCAATACACATATAGTAAACATGTCAGGTGTCCTATAGGTTTTGGCAAGTTATAGTGGTATATATGCACATTACAGTGACCTAGAGCATAGTGTTACCACCCACAAGAACACTGTAGTTTTAGCAAAACTGAACAACATGAAAATTGGAATGCCCATAATGCCTTGCTCACAGTGGCAAAGAAAGCACCAACAATGAAAACTGGTGAGGGATACATGTAATCACCTTCATCTAATATAGCACAAAAACTTTTATTTAGATGTGTATCATAGATAAAAGTCTTAAATTAGGCTTCTATTTGGTTATAATTTCCAGTGTCACATCTTTGAAATAAAGCCATTATCTAATAAAAGACTATATCCAAATATAAAAATAACTCTTAAAACAAGAATAAGGGCTAGAGAGATGGCTTGATGGACAACATGCTCACCATGTAAGGGAGAGAGAATTGGAGTTGAGCCCCCAAGATCCCAGAAGAAAACTGTGCAGGTGCTGCCTGTAATAGCAGCACTCAAGAGGCAGAGAAACAAGGATCCCGAAGACAAGCTACCTAGATAAACAAGAATAAGAAAGACAAAAAGGAAAGAGAAAGTGCAGATGCTCCTCAGCTTATGATAACAGTAAATTCTAATAAGGCTTATTGCAAATTGACAATGCCACACTGAAATCCATTCAATACACCCAACCCACTGCACATGACTTAATGACACAGCACTAAATACAGCACCTGTTATTCACACAGACAATGGAGCAGTTCTTTGGGAACATGCCACTGTCTGACATGTCAAGAAAGCATTGTCCCACTTATGGCTACCCTTGGAATTAAAACTACAAAGATCAAAGTAGAATATCTACTGAATGTGTATTTCTTTCCTGTTGTGGATCATCCTGCTGCTGCTTGTGTTCTGATGTTAATTCTACGTCCTCAAGAGAGGTTGTCCCCAATGAGCAGTCAATCACTTATTCAGGTGATCTCATGTGAACCTTCTCCCCATTCTAACTGGTCAGTAAAGGCTAGAGCCTGTGATTGGGCATGAAGGGGAAAGATGGGATAAGAGCTTTTGTGCTGGGCTGCGTGCTGGGAGCCTTCCTCAGGAGTCTCTGGCCCAGCCAAATTCAAGGGTTCCAGCAAGGGGGGGAGAGAGAGCAGGGACAGAATCTCCTCCGCCTCAGTCCCTGCGGCTGCCACATGGGTCGCACCAAGACGCTGCACTGGCCGCCCTGTGCTGAGTTGGCCGGGAGCTGAGCCCACGAGAGGCCAACTAGTCTGTGGAGCGCAGGAGCCTTCTGGCAGCTCTCGGGAGAGCAGATAAAAGTGTTACAGCTCTTATGATAGAAGCTCTCAGACACCAGAGTAGTTCTCGCACCTTTATTCCTTCTGGATGGTGGGCTCCCCTACACAGGTTGACACGGTCTGGTATACTGTTTGGGAGGGGTCAGGGGTTTGACAACCGACACTTCCAATTGGTTTGGTCTGAGGGCTTCGTGGTACCTCATTTGCTTGTGGGAGGGCTTAGCATTGTTTTCTACGTGACAAATCTCACATACCAGGCCTCTATATATATAGGGGTTGTAAAGCTGTAGCTGTTTATACAGGAGTCTTCCGGGAGTGTCAGCCAAAAACATATTCCAGTCCCTCGTGGATATTTCACTGAGTCTCCCAGAGTTTTCAGCCTGTGCTCAACCGGGTGTCAGATTGCCTGCCACAGACCACTGCCCACAGTTTTGGAGAGGAGAGAGAGGAGAGGGAAAAGGAGGAGAGAAAGAATGGAAGAAGAGGAGGAGGAAGCCAAGATAGAGTAGAATCAAGTGGCCAGGAGAAACTGCAAGTTGCAAAGTAGCTGGAAATAAATTAGTACAGTGCTGATCTGCCCAATCTAGGCACATAGCTCATAATTATAATAACTGGATTGTGTATTTTATATATGAGCTTATTGGTGTTGAAATTCATGCAACACTTTTCTACCATATTAGAATTTTTTTTAAAAAATCTTTCAGTTGAAAGGTTCTGGACCACTTATATCCATGGAAACGGAGCATATGAGGAAATGCTGAGCAGTATCTGTCATTGGGAAAATACAAGCCAGAAACACAGGGAGAAGCCACTATCTTCCCATTAGGATGGCTAAAGTTCATAATGCTGACAATTGTTGAGGACTAGACTCTTACTTATGTGTACGGGAACTGCATTTTTTTTCTTTTCTAGGAAGTTTCATCAACAGTTTAACTGACTATAATTTATTCAGGAAGCAAACTGACAGAATTTTCAAGACAGCTTTTAAAATATTTTTTAAGATTAAGATTATTTTTAAAATATACGTTCAAAGCAAAAAATATGAGATTAACATAAAACTTCTTTCCCAACTGAGATGTCAAAAACAGAAAGACAAGAGGGATTCTGCATGCCACATGCCCTGCTATCTCGTATGGCCTGTGGAGACAGGATCAGCAGAAGAGGGAGTAATAAGGCCCTGGCCTGGTAGGCAGAATGGCATGCTGGACTGGCCCCCATGGGACTCATCTCTTTATAGTCTTCTGATTCCGTCTCTGGATTGAAGTTATGCCCACTGTCCTCTGTATAGACCTCTCTTCTGCGCCTTCCAGAAGTGAAGCCCATACAGCAGTAACTCCCTGGTTTGACTTGCCATGTTATTTCATCCTGCCGTGTTTACTATTATCATTACAATTTTGACCTCTTGTCCTGTTTGCATCTTGAAAACCGCTCAACAATTCTCTTAATTTAAGCACCACTCCGTGAGAGAAAGCTTACAGCTGCTAAGTGCTCGATTGCTGCAGCAACGGTTAGCCCTTGGTGGTCTCCCCATGGATACTCACCACTGGCCTCATTGTTGCGTCTGCCTGGCATTCTCCCTAAAGACAGTGATGTAGCAAGTTCATGAATTACAGCTGTAGCTCTGGTACAGTATGTGGCCCTGAGGCAGGCCCATATCCCAGCTAGCATCTTTGAAATGGTTGGCTCAGTTTAACTGGGGTGGGGTGAGGGGTCAAAACGAACAAGTCTAGCCAGAAGGACTTCATCGGTGTGACGAGGTACAACTCCACCCAAGAGCTGTTGATGGCAGTCCTCCATCAGTAGGATGGAGGAGCTGTCCGGCCTATGTTAAGCATGACAGATGGTAGCTTCAATCACAAGCTCTTATTTCTGGAAGCCATTGGGTTGCCAGTGCAACCATAGGTTTCCTTCATCATGGCAAAGAGGCAGAGGATGCCAAATGATATGAGATGATAAAATTATGGCTTTTCAGGTTGTCTCTCAATGGCTTTTTGGTATTATTCCGGAATTTATTCTTCCTTGTCTGTTCATTTGTCTTTTATAACGCAGATCCAGTTCTTAATGGTCTGTGACCTTGACCAATTTTTTTTATTGCTGTACAGTTGGGACAAACTTCTTTTCCATCATGGCACTACTGCCCTGTTGTGCCTTCATAAGCTTCCTCTGCGGTGCCATCCATAGCTCAGGGAAATGTGGTTTCTTGTGCCTTTACCATCTGCCTCTTTGTCCCAAGATAAAATGGGAAATTGAAAAAAGAAATGAAGCTTAAATCTTGCTTTTTAAAAAAAAAAGTCCTTTAAAGGTGCTTTAATTTAAAAAATAATAATAATAATAATAATTTGAAAGAATCCTGGGAATAGCCAAAATTGTCTCTCAGTGACACCTAAAAGAGGAATGTTGTTTTTGTACTCTGTGTTACTGGCTCTTTCTAGGCTGTGGTTAAAGAGATAACAGTCAGCTAAAGTTAGCTCCAGAGAGAGAGGCTTCCCTCCCCCAAAAGACCTGAAAGAAGAGACTGGCAGAGATGGCAAAGGACAATCAAGTTGCCACTGGTCACCACAATCACATCGTGCTGTGGCTGGTACAACAGACTTCTCCATAACTTTTCTCTGGCAAAATGGTAACAAGCCCGTGAGGTACAATGGCAAAGCTACATTTCTACCCTGTGGTAATCTATGCTCTAGCCCTGAATTTATTCTGTATGGGAGAATGTTTACAGAAAAGTACCAGCATGGAAGATCCATTGAGTGGATGGATAATTAGAGCCGTGGATTCAGTGATGTGTCTTAGCTTCACTGGGCGTCTGAGATGGACTTAAGCATCCATGCAAACCTGGATCCGGATGAAGGAAAGAAGGCAGTGACTCTCTGGGATAATCCTGAAGTCACATCTTCCAGTTCTGAGATCCTGGCAGCTTGCTTCAGGCCATTTGCCCACTGTGGACAAATATGTCAACAAATGTCACTGGCCCTCTGGTTGTTTTGTTTGTGACACAAATGTCCTTTAACAGCACCTATTCTGGGATGGTATTAGGATCTAAACTTGCTATGGGGTTGTGGAAGACAAGTGACCTAGGCTGTGAGGAAGGCTCTGACACAAGAACAATCACTCTCTAGTGGCTTCAGTATGGAACTGGCAACTGCTCTCACTGAAGGTTGACTCTGACTGGCCTGCCCATCTGTACCTTCCTGTAACCTGGGTTCTATGGTGCTGATGGGTTAGCTCCATCCCATATGAGCTTTGACTGGTGACTCTATCTCAGCATTTTTATGGCCCAGTTTGTCACAGCCCCCACATCTAACATTATCAAAGCTGCTGTCATGTGTGTCTTCAAATATGTCACGCTCAGAATGGCAATCTTTTTGAGATTAAAATTCACGTCAGTGTCTGGGGCCACCTTACACTTCCCTACTCCCTGAAGAAATGATTATAGTGTTCCTGAAGACTGACAAGAGTATTTTTAAAGTTTGGGAGCCGTGGGAAGGAAGTATTACTTATGCTATAATTACTTTTGTGCTAAATATGACTTTCTCAAAATGAGCTATGTAAAACAGCCAAGTTTCTGATGGTTCCTATTGAGGTCTCCTTTCCTCCTGGGCCGACAATTCCTGCACCTATCTCTGTATTTTTGTATCAGACTTCAATTGTTTTCCCAGAGTTGTCTCTGAAGATACTCGCACCTCTGTTCACAGAGCCATGCGGAGGCATTTGACACAGCATGATCTGCTCCATTGGTTTAAGCTGTCCTGTCTCAGCATGGTCAGGGATCTAATGACACAGTGTAACTGATGCCTCCCCTGTAGTCTTTTACAGCCATTGGCATTCTGCCCTCCTGTCTGTTGCTGCAGTCTATTGGCAAGTGTAAAACTTCTTAGACAGAGGAAGTTCTCTGGCGACAGTGCAAATGTGAGTCGGTAGTAACTTCTTTTCAGGCACCTCCTTGGCAGACAATGTTCAGAAGTAGGAAGAAAAAGCCTTTTAGCAAACTCGGTCGTTTGTTGGCAATATGGAATGCAGGAATGAAGAGGAATCTGAAGTTAGGGGAAGTTGCATGGGACAGTATTCCTGTTCACCTGCCCAGCTCCTCATTGAGCTAAGAACCCTACAGTTTCTAGGGGGAAGGAAAGCAAAGAAGTGACATTCACTGAGCTTCGAAGAGGGAACATTGTGACCCCAAATTACAATTCATATGAAAGGAGAATTAATAAAACTTTAAGGAATGATGGCAAACTACTGAATGAGGAGGGGGTGGGAAAAGAAGAGGGGGAGAAAAAAAGGAAAGAAAGAAGAAAGGAAGGTATTGCTGTGAATGTGTTCAATGAAACAGAACATGTTAAAAATAAATAATCCTTGAAAAAATGAAACAAAATATTAAGTAATAAGAATCTGGACGTTAAATACTATTTTATGTTTAATATCCTTATGTGGGCCTAAGGAAGTAAGCAAATGGGAATGTAAATTAGACTTCTTCAGTTTTATTCTGTCATAAGTGAAAGGTTTTAAATCTTCCAAAAGTGAGGGCTTTCCCACAACTAAATATGAATACAGTCGTTCAAGTGCACACTTATGGCTAGACGGACTACCATCAATTTATGTTCAGATCACACTGAACAGACTTAGTCCTCATGCCCACCCTAGATCTAACATTTATAAAAATTAAAAAAACAAATCACAAATTCTCCAGGCCTAGGAAATAGTCCGGGCATCCTAAAGATCAAAACCTAACCCCAACACTATGGTTCTCTTTGCAAGAAACATAGACTGGGAGGATTAGCTGCTGAGAAGCCAGTGAATAAATAACACCAACATCCTCTCCCCCAGCAATACATGTACCAGTGAGCCAGCTGGGTTTAGTGTTCATGACCATAACAGAAAATGAGCATCACGGAAAACCACAGAGCATTCCAGTAAAGAAGGACAATAAATAATTAATTGTATGATTTGGATTGGGTGACTTGAGAAGGATTCAAGGAAGCAGAACTTTGCCTGAATTCAATGCTATGTGAGATCAGGGTCAGCTCTACCTTGGGTATCTGAATAAATCTTGTCTATAAGTTAAGAAGAGTGATCAGGCCAAAGCTATGATATCACTTACATTACCTAAGACAGGAGAGTATTGTTATCTTTATGATTATTTTTTTCTCCTGCTCTTAGACAAAATTACAAAGTTGTTTCATTTCTTTTTATTTTCTCTTCACTGCTGTTCAAGGCCCTTCATCCAATGTCAAGGTTTTATGAATTCTCCAGGCCCTGCAGAAGAGCACCACAGACTAACTACAAATCAGAGCACACTTCCCTCAAGTCAAGAGGTATGTTTCTTTTTTCATCAGTTATATTCAGAGAATAGAATCCTTGTTACAATTTGCTCTTAATGTTTTTGATGCATCATGGGCCCAAAACAAGGGACAACCTTGACAAGAACTCTGTAGCAACTACTTTTAAATAAAGATACACTTCTATCTGAATTGGTGAAGCAGTTAACTCTCTCTATGCAGGAAATGATGAGTCTGCTTTCCTTCTCCCCCTGAAGAACCTAGGGCATTTCTGCCTGCGCTAAATATGTAGAGGTTCATTTATTTGCTTGGTCTTTTCTAATACTCACAAGCACTGATTCTATAGCAGAGGGTTTATTTAAACAGGAAAAAAAAGCAAAAGAAAATAACAAAAGAGAGATTCCCCAAATGGGCATTTCTAAGCCAAGTTTCTTGCCAGAGGGAATTTGTTTCCCTTTCAGTTGTAATTCTCTCCCAACAAGGTTCTGTCAAGGGATGCCTGAGAAACAGCATGTGAAAGCTAGCTCACTGTGGCTTTATTTCAAGACTCAGCCCCAGGCCCAGTGTGGCAAGGGCAGGAAGAACAGCAGCAGCCTTAGATTTTAAGAAGGTTGTGCCTGGACTGGATCTTGCTGCTCACTGTGATGGTTAAACTTGACCTCCAATCTGACTATGTTGAGAGATGTTACAGGAGTGGTAAGGCACACTCCTGAGTATGTGTGACTGTGACGCCGTTTCCAGACACTGCTCATCCATAAAGGTTCTGACCTAATGAACAGTTCACCATTTTATATATTCATTATATGAGGAAATTATTGGGAGGTGGTGAAGGTCCAAGGTGAGGCCTAACTGAGGCTGAGAGTAGGTCCCGGGAGGCTGTATCTTAACCTGAATCTCCTATTTTCTCAGGTCCAGACTGCATGATGTAAACTTTCATTTTCCACCACACTGTCCCACCAGGATGAACTGAACCCTCTGAAAGCATGAACTGAAATAAATCTTCCCTCCTTTATGCTTTCTGGCAGGTATTATATCTCACACAAAAGTAGACCCTACATCCATGGACTCGGGATCTATTTGAGGCCATCTGGTAGACCCCAGTCACAGCTGTCCTTCCTGCCCCTCCCCCCCACCTGCACTGAAGCATCCTTCCAGACCATCTGACATGACCTCTGCCTTGGTTTCCCCTTCTTACACTCACACTCCTCCTTGCTCCTTGAAACTAAATCCTCTTTTCTTCCCCTTCCTTTGACTGCATTCTTCACTTATTGTCTTTGTCCTTTTTGCTGTGAAGGCTTTGTGTTTAATCTGGGCTGATCTAGAAGTTTGTCATATGCTTCAGGATATGCTGTACTGGTTAGGAAAACACAAAGCATCATATCCACAGCTTCCACCCTTCAAACTAAAAACCAAGCTCTGATGTAATTGTGTTGCCGTTAAAGAGCAGTCCAAAGCCTGTGAAACAAAGGGAAAGCAGATTGCCGAGATGGCACATCTGAGCTTTGCTTCCATTCACTGTTGGTCCTATAAATGTTCCTTGATGAACAGAGAGCACGTGTAAGTGAAATCAAATGCTTGCCTAGAAAATATCTACACTTATATGTTGATTAATCAGTCCCTATAATTGTCCAATTAAAAACATCAGTATGTTTCTTAAAATCCAGAGAATGTAGAATCTTCTACCATGGAGATCGCCTTCCCAGCTGAGTGTTAAATCATCCATTTCCCTTCTCTTCCCTCTCCCGGGATTGTTTTGAGGGTTAGCATTTGCCCTTCAGCAGTGATGAACACAGTGTTATGCCTCTGCTGGGCTGAGCCATTACTCAAGTCCCCATCCTCTGTCTGGCCTTCTAATTACAGCATACTGGAAGTAGAAGCAAAAACCTGTAACACAGAGAAAACTTTCATCTTCCTGATTCTAATGCCTGACAAAAGTCAGGCTTCTCTATCAGTCTGAGATACCTTACACCAGAGGGGCATCCATTCACACTCCTGGTGCACCTCGAAGGTCCCACAGACAGCATGGCACAGTAATGGAATATGTGGCTCATGGGATCTCTAATATCAGCCAGAAGAAGCTGAGCTAGTAATTGCATCACTTTACAGATACCCTTAATCGGACTATTATGGGAATAAATTAAGAGTTTTGCTGAAGAAAATCAGTGTCCCAGAATTCTTAACTGCCAGGACCCAGATGAGCTCCACTGAATACAAAGCATCTCACCGTGTTCTAGCCTCTCATCACAGTCCATTATAACCCAATTCATGCTCATTCAGAGATGCCCTGGATTTGTCAGAGCCATCTATTTCTTTCCTTTTCAGTCCTTAAAGTGA
Organism: Uromys caudimaculatus; assembly: GCA_028551405.1. Classification (NCBI taxonomy): domain Eukaryota; kingdom Metazoa; phylum Chordata; class Mammalia; order Rodentia; family Muridae; genus Uromys; species Uromys caudimaculatus. The sequence goes on along the minus strand of CM052702.1, from coordinate 43,411,888 downwards.
TACTCAAAAGAGAGTGTTCAGTTACTCAAATTATATCCAAAGGATATTGGCCAAAGATTTATTGTTCAATATGTGTAATGATAGTGATTTTTGTCACAATTAACAAAGAGGCAGAACAAGGAGAAGTCCATCTGACCACCATAAAAGCATCAATCTGGGTTCCAAGACAGCCCATGACTGTAGTTGATCATTGCTTCTTAAGTCTCAGAGATACAAAGTTGTAGCTTTGCCATCTGCTGCTTCCTCACATGATTGATAAGGAAGCTCTGGCCTAGAGAAAACTGTATGCAGCTGCAGGTTTCTTGCTTATTTTCAATTTAAGACTTTTCATGAAAGGCTAGGGTTCAACCCAAACTGCAGAGGGAACAGTAAATATTTCTATATTATATTGCCCACAAATGCTAGAATATACAATTGTAAAAGTTTGGCCACAATTTGTTTGGCATTTTTCTGGCCACCTGGAGTAGCTACATAAGGAAAATATAATGGAGCCTGAACCATGAACCTGAGGTGGCATATTTACAACTTCCCCCCACCCCTGGTTCCAATGGGCACAAGCAGCCTCCTTCCCGGTTATAAATACTGAACACCATGAAGCAACTTCTTTCCAGCTATAAAGACTGTGTTAGTTCGCTTTTAGTTGCTATGAGCAAAATACCTGAGAGAAATCAGCTTAAGGGAAGTAATGTTGGTTTTGGCTCATGGTTTCTGAGGCTTCTGTCCTCAGTCACTTGGTCCCAGTGACTGTAGTAAGGAAGAAAGGGTTTGGCCCAGCAAAGCTGCTTGTTTTGTGATGGCCAGGAAGCCAAGAAAGAAAGAGAGAAAATACTACTACAATATCTCCTAAAGGCCCATATGTTGCAGGCATGGCCCCAGTGAAACAATGTTTAGTAGTAGATGCCTCTGGGAAGTGGTTGGGTTAGTGTCCCCTAGTGCATCAGTGAATTATTCTATTGACAAATGTATAATCTATTGTAATATTAAGGAGTGGGTCTAGGTGGAGTAATGGATCACTGGAGGTGTGCTCTAGAGGATGGTTCTCACTCTAGATCCCAAATAATTGGCATAAAAACCTATTAAGTTTATTAGCAAGCTTTAAGCACTATGGCTGGGCAGCTATTCATCTATTCTAACCCTCTAAGCTATCTATTTCCCAGCCACATGGTCCTTTACCTTTAATCTGCATCTCTCCCTGGCATGCTCAGCTCCATAAGTGTCCTCATGGAGAATCCCTTGGCTATCTGATCATCATGACTCCTCTTGGACCTTCTGACTCATGGTTATCTCTCTCCCCCTCATAGCTCTTCTCTTACTCCTCTCACTACCTGAGACCCCGGCTGGAATCAGAAGTCCATCCTTCCTATCTCCTCTGCTCAGTCATAGGCTGCATCAGTTCTTTCTTAACCAATCAGAGATGATGAAAAACAATTTTTATATAACATTGAGACCAGAGATGCTTGATCATTCATTCCCACTGTAGACAGATGGCTTAGCATTGAAATCAGCATCTGAATAAACAGTGCACAGGACCAACCCCCAACAGGACATCTGATTTCAAACCATAATAAAGACATTAGTAGAGGGAAGCAAAAAGAGTTCTCTCTCCCCATCTCTGGCTCTCTTGAAGTCTCCTTTCTGAGTCTATAGAAGAGACTTCTCTAGTCCAAGCTTGATTCAGAGTAAAATCAGATGGGTCTGTCCTAGATTCTACATAAGCAACTGATCCTCAACAGATAATGTAGTTTAAGTGGCTATGGTGGTTCCTCTTGGTTGTCAACTTAAAGGGATTTAGAACCACCATGGGAACAAATCTCTAGACATTACTGTGAGTTATTATCGAGATTAGATTAATTGCGGTAGGAAAGACCTACCTAGAACTGGGAAGTACCATTCTATGGGCTGGGGTCCTGGGCTGAAGAAAAGGAAAAGAACAGCTGGGAGGATGGCTCCATTGATAAAGTGTCTACTGCACAAATGTGAGGGTTTGAGCTTGAATCCTCAGAAGACACATAAAGAACTGGCATAGTGTGTGGATTCTATTAATTATCTAGGGTATAAAATAAGTCTGCAAAGGGTTAGGCCACAAAAGGTGCAAATCAGAAGAAACCAATTAAGAACCCTCAATGATTTTCAGAAGCTACTGGGAGCTACTGTCTGCGGCCTGCAATTGCCTTGGCCACTCAAGAGCTAAGCAATTTATTTCAAACCTTACAAGGTGATAAAGATTTAAATATCCCAAGGAAACTATCAGATGAGGCTGAGAAGGAGTTAGCTTTGGTAGAAAGAAAATTACAGGATACATACCTAGACCGTATTGATCCAAAGATGGCCTGCATCTTAGTTATCTTATCTTCTACTCATTCCCCTACAGGAATTCTTATGTAGAGAGAAGATTATATCTTAGAATGGATATTTTTAGCACATAAACAGAGCAAGAAATTTAAAACCTACATTGAGAAGGCCTCTGAATTGATACTAAAAGGAAAAATGAGACTTCGACAGTTAGTCGGAATGGATCCAGTTGAAACTGTGATACCTTTTACTAACGCAAAGATTGCCTCATTATGGGCACAAGATGAATATTGGCAAAGAGCATGTAGTAACTTCTTGAGAAAGATTAACAACAGACATTCTAAAAGTAAGCAGCTTCAGTTCATCAAAAGAACTAATTGGATTCTCCCTTGTATAACAAAGGGAACTCCAATATCTGGAGCCCCTACATTTTACACTAATGCCAGTAAATCAGGAAATGCAGGATATAAATCAGAAGATGTAAGTAAGGTGGGTGAGAATCCTTATAAGTCTGTTCAAAAATCTGAATTATATGTAATAATCATGGTGTTGTCAGATCTTCAAGAGTCTCTTAATATAGTAACTGACTCTCAATGCACAGAAAGAGCTGTTTTACACATAGAGACTGCCGAGCTTATTCAGGATGATTCTGAATTGACCTCACTATTCAGCTACAACAAATGATCAGAAATACAAGTCATCCACTATATATAACACACATAAGATCACATACAGGTCTGCCAGGCCCTCTGGCACAAGGTAATAATGAAATTGACCAGCTCTTAATAGAAAGTGTACTAGAGGCTTCAGAATTCCATTAAAAAAAAACACCATGTTAACAGCAAAGGTTTAAAAAAGGAATTCTTGCCGGGCAGTGGTAGCACATGCCTTTAATCCCAGCACTTGGGAGGCAGAGACAGGTAGATTTCTGAGTTTGAGGCCAGCCTGGTCTACAAATTGAGTTCCAGGACAGCCAGGACTATACAGAGAAACCCTGCCTGGGAAAAAAAAAAAAAAAAAGGAATTCTCTATCACTTGGCAACAGCCAAGGAAATTGTGAGGCTATGTCCACTTGCTCATTATATAACCAAACTCCACTGCCTACAGGAACTAACCCTAAGGATACCCAAAGAAATGACATTTGGCAAATGGATGTCTTCCATTTTACAGAGATTGGTAAACTGAACTACGTGCACCATACTGTAGACACGTATTCAGGATTTCAGTGGGCAACTACATTAGCGTCAGAAAAGGCCGATTCTGTAATTACACATTTGTTAGAAGTTATGGCCATTATGGGAATACCCACACAAATTAAAAAGGACAACAGTCCGGCATATATCTCTAATAAGATGAAGCGGTTTTTTGAATATTATAATATAAAACATGTTACAGGTATATCACACAATTCTACAGGACAAGCAATTGTGGAGAGATCTAATCGAACTCTGAAGGAGATGCTTAATAGGTAAAATGGATTAACAAGAACTCCCAAAGATAGATTACATAGTGCTTTATTAACCTTAAATTTTCTAAATGCCAATGAACAAAACACCACAGCTGCTGAAAGACATTGGATTGTGGAAAGAACTATTGAACTAAACCAGCCAGTTTATATTAAGGATACTCTGTCATCAGAATGGAAAATGGGAAATATGTTACATTGGGGAAGGGGTTATGCCTATGTTTCCACAGGAAAAGAAAAGCTGTGGGTCCCTTCCAAGTTGATTAAAATCAGACATGACAAAGGGAGACCTCCCGAGGACCTCGACAATGGAGAAGAAAAGGGAGACTAACACAATCAACAAAATAGGTGATGTATATGTGGGAATGTTTATGTCTCTGTATATGGAGACAGCTCTAGAACGGCTGAGACTCAAATGCCTATACACAGCCAATAACGTTTATTGGGTATAAATTTCTCATGACTTGTTATTACATATCATCCTTTACAAGGGTTATATTGCAGTTTGATTATGTGATCAAACTAACCTGAAGAAAGGCAGTCATCTTTCTTTATTGATCTTCATTGACCAATCTGTGCACCCTGCATGGTCCATGTAAATGTAAAAAAGAACTATATGTTGCTTTTAAGTTTTGTGCATTGCAGGATGAAAGAAGAAAAAGACAGCCCTGAAAAGATTCACACTCCAGGATGCTGAGATTCTGGGACCTTCCATTCCAGCTTCGCTCTTAACTCTACCTCAACTACATCAAAGCTGTTTCTTCTAAAGACATGCTTCTAGGACTTTTCCAGAACAGCTAGCTTGCCTATTCAGCCTTTCAGACTGTCATGGTCAAGATGTCAGCTAAGCAATGACCTTTATCAGCACATAGTGCCTGGAAGGCAAATGATGCCAGCTAGCTCTCCTTTGACAAAGCCAACTTTCCTACTTCCCTTTGGGCCCCTAGAAAGGAATTCTTCACCTCAATTCAGCTGGAAGCAGAAAAAGATCATCGACTCAGTTCCTTATGTTGGGGTGGATGGTTCTGGTTATTTTATGAATTATAGATATGTTGTCATTTAATGGATAGTGTACAAATGTAGCTTTGGACAGGGAGGTAAGTAGAGAGCTTAAACTCGGGGATTTCTATCTTTCTTTTTCTCTTCAATATCCTTCCTTCTTAGGTAAAAGGGAGGGGGGTGGGAAAGAAAAGGGGGATATGGTAATATAGAAATTACAGAAATAGACAAATAGGAATAAATTAGAAAATTTACTGTTAAGCAAAACATTACATAGCTATATCTTACATTGGTACAGAATTTATTTGATACAAATTTAAAGTGTTCATTGGTATAACTTTCTTATTGATGTAAAATTGGGATAAATACTGTTACTCTTACATAGGCATTGTGCCTATATAACACATTTAAGAATGCAATGCTTAGACACAGTCCTTCTATAACTGCCATTATAAACTGTTTTTAGATGATTAAGCAATTCGAGTTTAGGGCCAGATAGCAAACTCATGGTCCTGAGTTAATTAAAAGATTGTTTCTGAGATATTTTAATTAGGCTGAGAGTAGTCAAGGCTTAATAGTTCAGGAGTGCTTTGGGTAGATAAATAGTCTTCAAAGGTGTCAGCAGTCCATAGAATATGGCATTTGTGGACATCTCTTTATTAAAGATCGTTTGACTAGAGATCTGCTCCTGACAGTACCTTTTTCTTGGACTCAAAGAAGAAATTAAGCATCAATGGAGTTGCTCCAGTTGTGGCAAGACAGCCACTAGGCAAAAATTGCCTCATTTCATCTACAGACAAATACTGTCCAAAAACAGAACATGCTATTCAGAATAGTTGACTGATAATCTTTGCCCAGACAGAGTTATCAGTCCTTCAAAATTCTGCATTACAAAGGTCCGTCAGAAGATTCTGGGCCAGAAGGCTGAAGACCGATGCTCCAACCTTGTGAAGTATAAGGGACTGTCCAGGTAATCAGTTACCTCTATAAATTGGCTAAGTTTTGGAAGCTATAGTTTGTGCTTCTCAAATTTTTAGATAATATTAGTCAATCTTGGATTTCTGATGGGGTTGAAGACTGGCAGTCTCAGAGCCAACCCAAGCTGATTAGCATTGAGAAAGATGATATAGATTTGAGAGGATGGTTTTCAAATGGCATGCAATCTAAAGTCAGAACATAAGTCAGGTGTAGATTTATAAGTCCAGGGGCTAGATCTGTCTATCTTATACTCTAGAAATTATAAAATGGCAATAGTTGTGCTTTATATTTGAGAGAAAGATTTTGGTTTTTTATTAGAACAGAAAGGGGGAAATGTTGTGGATAGCCCAAGGGCTCCTTGTATTTTTGATGCTAATTCTGTTCTCCTGGGAAGGGCTGTGAACCAGGAAGGAATCAGTACTCAGGTGAATCCTTGTGAACCTTCTCCCCACCTTAATTTGTAAAATAAAGGCTAGAGCTGGTGGTTAGGCAGGAGAGGGAAAGGTGGAGCAAAAAGTTTGGGAGGAGTAGGAGAAAGAAGAGAAGGAGAGGGAGAGGGGAAGAGGACGATGTGGTGTGGAGAAACCGCAAGTTATAAGGGATCACTTAGATGGGGAAGAGGGTAGTGTAGTGGCAGATCTGCCAATCTAGGCATGAATCTTGATTCATATTAATTGAGTTGCGTTTTCTTTGCCTGGGTTTAGTTGGGTTAGAGATTTACCACAATAGTGTGTGTGCCGAAGCCCAGCGTGGAGCACACAGAGACAGCAGAGATACTCACCTTTGATGAATTTGGAGCTTCAGGTTAAGTGAATGAATTCATCTCAAAAACTAAATCTATCTAGAAAAGATACCCAAAGTTGACTTCAAACACACACACACACACACACACACACACACACACACACACACACACATACATTCTCACACACCTACACTGGCACATGTACACACTCCAAAAGGCAATACTAAGAATAAAGCGAATAAAGCTCACTGCTTTCTAACTGCTGTGGTCTGCCTTGTACTGCTGTGATAAAACACCAACCAAAAGCAACTTGGAGAAGAAAGATTTTGTTTCATCTTACACTTCCAGGAAACACTCCAGGAACCCAGGGCAGGAATTCAAGGCAGGAACCTGAAGGTACGAACTGAACCACAGACCACAGAGGAATGCTGTTTACTTGCCTGCTCCCCATAGCTTGCTCAGCTACTTTTCTTATATAGCCCAGCGGATCTATCCCTCTATGAATGGCACCTCCCACAGTGGGCCAGGCCCTCCTACACTGGGCAGTTTTAAAAATTGTCCCACAAACATGCCCACTGACCATTTGATGGTAGATAAGGCTCTCTCTACTAAAGTGACCCTAGTTTGTCAAGTTGATGAAAACTAAGCAACACAGTATAGATATATTATGAGCAGCCATCTCCTGCTCCTGATGCATACCTTCCCTGCCGTGCTGGACTGTTGCCTAGTACTGTAATCTAAAATAAGCCTTCCTTCCTTAAATTGCCTGTATGGTACTTTATCCCAGCAACGCATACAGAGACTATCACTTCCTGCTATCTGCACCTCTCAAGTTGAAAGTAAAAGACAACTGACCACAGCTACAAACAGTCCACTTAAAAAAGAGAATCAGAGCTGGCTGGTGAATTCCCCTAGAGAAACCACACCTACTCCAGGAGCCCTCCTAAGCATCTCTTGTTGCCCATACCTAAGTTTATAGCAAAACCTTTCATTAGTAAACTCCAACTTCATTTCAATGAGTAATAATGATCTCAGCACTAAAGGACAAAGGCAGGAGGATCATGAATTTAAGGTTGTTGTGGACTAGATCTACATCAAATAAAAGGGGGGGGTCTGAGTCATGTACAAATCTCTGAGTTCAATCGTCAACAGAGAGAGAGAGAGAGAGAGAGAGAGAGAGT
>CM052702.1:43377535-43403728 GCA_028551405.1 Uromys caudimaculatus | reverse complement strand
GTACCAGCTTGCAGTCCCACCAACAGTGGAGGAGTGTTCCTCTTTCTCCACATCCTCGCCAGCATCTGCTGTCACCTGAGTTTCTGATCTTGGCCATTCTGACTGGTGTGAGGTGGAATCTCAGACTTGTTTTGATTTGCATTTCCCTGATGACTAGGGATGTTGAGCATTTCTTTAGGTGCTTCTTAGCCCTGCGAATTTCCTCAGTTGAGAATTCTCTGCTTAGCTCAGTTCCCCATTTTTTGATGGGGTTATTTGGTTTTTTGGGGTCGACTGAAGTGTTTTCTGTCCTTTTTTTTTTTTTTTTTTAATGTGTATGTAAGAGCTAAAAAGGTATTCCTCCAACCCTAGTGTTCTGTTACAGCCAGAAAGCATCTGAATGGGTCATCCTCTGGTTGAGGTGGGAGACTCCTAAGGAGGGTCTGTGAGCATCATGAGGTGGCTTAAATGAGAATGGACCCCAAAGGCTCATGTATTTGAATGTTTGCTTCCCAGTTAGTGGAGCTGTTTAGGAAGGATTAGGAGGTGTGGCCTTGTTGGAGGAAGTGTCATTGGGGGTTTGATGTTTCAAAAGCCTCTCTGCCTCTTGTTAATGAATCAGATGTAATCTATGAAACCACTGCTCCAGCACTATGCCTGCCTGCCTGCTGCCATGCTTTCTGACATGGTGGTCATAGACTAACTCTACGAAACTATAAACAAGTCCCCAGTTATGTATTTTTCTTTTATAAGTTGCCTTGGTTTTGTTATCTCTTCACAGCAATAGAACAGTAACTAAGACACAACAGATCTAAGATGTTTGTTTTCCCTGCAGTTTACTGATTTGGTGGCTTTTGTATTTTAATTTTTTTTTTGTTTTTTGTTTTTTTGTTTTTTGTTTTGGTTTTTCGAGACAGGGTTTCTCTGTGTAGCCCTGGCTGTCCTGGAACTCACTCTGTAGACCAGGGTGGCCTCGAACTCAGAAATCCACCTGTCTCTGCCTCCCAAGTGCTGGGATTAGAGGCGTGCACCACCACTGTCCAGCTTGTATTTTAATTTTAAACAATATTTTCAAATACAGTTTTCACTTTCTGTGGTTCTAGTGCAGTCTTTAGTTCCTTGCATTAATCAATTTTTTTAAACCTTGCTGACAAATTCTCTTTCATCTTCTCATGAACAGAACACAGGGATCCCAGATGTCTTCTGAGTGAGTCTCATGAAACATCTAACAGTTCTGCTCTGAAAAGCCTCATTTGCTGTTAGTCACTGAAGCACTGGAGGTTTGGCCCTGCACACACAACAGCCCTCTATATTTTTGTGCATCCTGTGATAAACAAATTTCTTTCTTCTGTGCAACAGTATGTGGTTGAAGCATAGCTGCTGGGAGCCTATCCTACTGGATCTGCCCCAATGAATGGATTTCAGATATGGCTGTAGTTCACGTCCATGGGAATTCACAGACCTGTATACAAGCTAGGGCCACTAGAAATGGATTGAGAATTCTCAGCCATGCTGTCCAGTCCTTTGGCTGTCATCACCTAGGAACAGCCAGGGAAAGTGGCCCACATGGAGGTGTGTAGATGTCTCCCTTCTTGTCGGAGGGAATGAATAGCTCCTTCTGGATCTTAAACTTCCTGTTGGTGCTGGCCGGTATCCACAGTTCTAAGAGCAGCCCTCACAGTTGAAGCATTTAAAAAGTGTCCTGTGTACTTGCTGGAGAAGATTCTATTTCTCAGGGGCTAGTGTATAAGCGCTTGTATACTGAGGCATTTATGCCATAACACAGACTATGTTTCCTTCTTTGAAACTTTCTTTTGTCTGGGTCTTAACTCATTGTCCCTGATTCAATTCTCCATCTGCTTTGGGGGGAGGATAGGGAGGATATATATAGCCCTGGGCTTGTTAGCTTTCATTGACTTTTCAAAGAAGGTTGATTTTACTTTGCCAAAGTGCTTGGCTCTGTTTATTTGTTCTACCAATCTACCTTAGGACTCATTATACTAAGTGTTCATATATGAGTATTCATATGTATACAGAGAGCACACATGTGAGAAGGCAATGGTTCTTGTTTATCTCATCAGTAATAGAGGCCTTACAAAGCTCATTGGCTCTCCTTTGGCTTCAGGATTTTACTACACCTAGTGGAGGACATGCTAATGTAGGTTATGCAGAGGCTATGTGGACCCCTGAATAGTCTTCTTGCAAGCCTCTTGGGCCCATTTACTCCTTTTGCTAGCTAGCATACTGTTAGACTGAATTTAGAATCCAGGGGAGATAGCTTCCATGTAGGTGTTATGCTAAACCTGACTGAGGCTCATCAGATATCAAACCTCTTATTACTTTCTATGTCACTTGCTGTAAGATCGACTCAGAGAACATTGACCCAGCACTGTGTTAGTCTAGAACCCAAAATCATTTCCATTGGCTTGTTGTCTCCAAGAAAACCTTTTAGACTTACACTACACACCCATCTCCTCAGGATCTACAATTTTATCAATTGATGTTCACTGAGTGGCTCAGAATCTCCACATGTAGCTGTTGACAGTGCAGTGTTAGAAATGAGAGGAGGCTTAGTCCTTTAGGACCCAGAATTGCACAGGGCACCAAGCTGTCAAGGAAAAGGTGATGGATAGGTTTGCACAAGGGAAGCAGTTATTTCAATAAGGTTTATCCGAGTTACCCTGGAATAAACAGCTGCTGTCCTCTACAGGGAGTACCATTTGACATGAATGAAGACAAGGACAATGATCAGGACTGAAAGACAGTTAATTGAAAAGGAGTAGCCAGCTCTGATCTGAAGATTGAGCTCCTTGGGAGATTTCACGCAACCACAGTGAGTCAAATGCTTTTACATAGAAGGATTTTCCCAGGGAGAAACAAACACCAGACTCCACTGACCTCAAATCAGAAAAACATTGACTTCACAGCCACTAAGAGGGGCCTGATTTCCAGGTGGTACATCTCTTAATTGCAGTGCTCATTAAAATGGCAAGTTCTTTTCCTATTAGATCTATAGAAGCTTAGAAATCAGAGAAGAGGAGAATGAAAGAATGTGTATTAAGAATTTAATTCCCTCCCCTTCTTTAACCAAACACCTCAAGCTTTTGGTTTAAAGATAATTTTCTTTTCTTTTTTAGTTAAGGACCCATTGCTTTTTTGATTGGATCTGAGAATTGAGAATTAACAGCATCTGTCTTGGAAGAATGAATGTTCTGTCTGAATGGCTAAATAGTAACACTCCACTTATTCTCTATTAGGTCATCTTAGTTTGTTTATCATCTCCTCAGACAAGCCTTCAGACCTCTACTCTGACTACATTAGTGTTGCCTTCATTCTGTCAAGAATTGCCCAGATGTATTTTTCTTTATGGTATGTAGTGTCACATAAAATATTGTTATTTGTCTTTTGTCTGCCCATCTTTATAATGTAGTTGACTGTGACCTTGATCTCGTGAAGGTGGAACTTTTTAAAATTTATTGTTGAAGATATGAGGTGTGCCCTTAGCACCCAAACTAGTGCTTAAAGTGTAAAAACAAATACTCAAGTACACTGGGCAAGGATTTTCACATTTCTCTCTAATAAACTGTATTCACTTTCCCATGTGTTTTGAAAGCTACTTCATTATAGGTTTCTTCTAGTAATTTGTGATGAAGTAATAGGAACAGACAAAATGTTATATATAATCAAGAAAATGATAATGATAGCAGTTGTGTATGAAAGAGAGACAAAAAGTTAACTTTCTATTGTAAAAATACATATCCCACTTTAGGCATATTAGGAATGTATTTTTCAAAAACCTACTTTAATAAAGGTTCTTAAATGCTTCAACCTCCCTTATAGCCTGCCAACCAAAAGTAGGGAAGAAAGGTGGCTAATAGGACAAGGGGGGCGTGGACATGTTTAGAAGTAGTTATTTGGAGAGATTCCAATCTTATCAGCAGTTCAGTCCACTTGCAAAACCAAACACGAATCATCAGCAGCAGCTCAATTCAGAAGAAACCATGGTGCTCCAGCAATCAGCATGAGTCCGCTGAAGTGGCAAGAAGCAGCGGGAACACCACCAGAAGTTCTTTAGCAAGTTTCTCTCTACAAAGTCACAGCAAGTGAAGATCAGAGAAGAAAGCAAGGCAAACCAATGCAAGAGTATTGTCAGTGAAGACCAGTGTCAGTGAATCCCATTGAAGACCAGCAAGATGAACAGATGCCAGAGTATGGTCCACTGTCTGTTGGGTTATACTTATACTCTTTCCAAATATCAAGCATCCTCTTTAGAAAACCGTCACATGCCCTTTCACCAGAGAGCTTCCAGAAAAACATCACATATGTGTCCTCACCAAAACATCCTCTCGGCCGGGCAGTGGTGGCGCACGCCTTTAATCCCAGCACTCGGGAGGCAGAGGCAGGCGGATTTCTGAGTTCGAGGCCAGCCTGGTCTACAGAGTGAGTTCCAGGACAGCCAGGGCTACACAGAGAAACCCTGTCTTGAAAAACCAAAAAAACAAAAAAACATAATAAAACATCCTCTCACAAGACAGTTTCCAGAAAAACATCACATGACACAACAGAGTCTCTAATGAAACCAGAAATTCCCACTTTATCCTATAAAAAAGAAAGTTTGAGCAAATTATAGAAAAACTATCATAAATTTCATCAAACTGGTACGTGTGATTGTGTTAGTGTGGTTAGCTTTCATCAACAATCTCTGCTGTGACTTACCATACAGTTAAGTATAAGTTAACATAGATAAAAGGGGTAACAGAGATCTTGAGTGTACTTCACCCAGTTTTCTTCCATGGATACTCTTGATAAAGTGCAGTACAGCATCACAACCAGGTTAGTGCCCAATTTCTCAGTTTTACACCAGTAAATTGTGTGCCTGTGTGCTTTGTTTTTTAATATAGAAGTTGTATTTGCCACCACAGTCAGGAAACTTCCAGCGCCTCATAGTCTCATCCACATCTCTGCCTTCCTCTCTGCTATTTTTCATCCAAGCCCATAATAACTGTAAAAGTGCCACAGATTGCCACCATTTGTATAATTCATCACTTCGGAATGTTACATAATTGGAACCACACAATCTACTGGGATCAACTTTTCTTCAGTTAGGGGAAGTCCTTGGAGGAGCTATCCAAGGTACTGAGTCCAGCCAGCCTTCATTCATTTTTATTTCTCTGTTCTGTTTTTATTTCTGTGGCATTCATGTGCCTCCTCCTTCCTCTTATCTGTCTTCTTCTTCCTCCTCCTCCCTTTCCTTCTCCTCCCCCTTCTCCTCGTTTCTGACAGTTTCAACTAGAACTGCTGTTCAGTGTTATATGCAGGTTTCAGTGTGAACATGAGAGCTCTCTCATTTCTTTTATAGTCACTTTTCAACAAAGCACATTAAAGAAATAAAGGGAGAGTTTCAGACTTCTCTGACAAAAATGCATGTTAAAACTGTAGCTTTAAAGGTGTTGTGATCTTGTGGAATTTGTGGATGGACTTTGAGACAAACTGACACCATATATCTCCTGATGTGGTGTACTGAGAATATAATATCACTTATGTTGTATTCCTGCCAAAAAAATTGTGTGACCTGAATCTAATTATGAGGAAAATCAGGAAACCTAAGTTGAATAACATTCTTCTTAATAAGTGGCCCACACTTATCTACAGGGGATCCAGGATCACCAGGATATTCCTGAAGGTGCAGATACTATCAAACCCTGCATATCCTATGTACTTTTCTATACAAGTGGCAATTTTCTGTCCTAATTTTTCTGACTAGGTTCCTGGATTCATATCAAACTCTCTAAATTGGAATATTGGCTAAACATGCTTTGGAGAAAAAAAAATCAAAGAGGGACACTGAAAGAATATGATACAGAGACATTTGTGTCTTAATAAAGCATCACTAGTTGTTTATTCATGGAAACACTGTAAAAGTGCCCACATCAGAGTGTAGTGGTGCACACCTGTAATCCCAGTATTCAGGAGGCCAAGGCAGGAAAGTCTTGAATTTGAGGTGAGCCAGGGATATCAAGAGAGACCTATCACACAACAAGGAAAAAAAAGCATGGTGATTATTTTTAAAAGAGTCAAAAGTTATTTGAAAAATTACATGGATTCTTAAACTAGGTAATATTACTTTGATGCAAAATGGACATCTCAAGTCACAACACAAAGAATATGAGGTAAGATTAAACAAACATTGTCATGTAGGCTGCAAAAATATTAATTAAAGGCATGATGGTACTGTGCCTACATAGGAGAATATCTTTACTTAGAAGATTCACATTAGAATAAGCTATATGAAATATCTTGATTTCTACAATTTAAAAATGGCTCAGAAACTATTTGAAACATTTTGTTTCCATGTTAAATTTCCTTTGCTGTTATCATCCCTGTGGGGCACAGCTGGTGCTTAGAGTCCCTCATATTATTCAGGTTCCATGAAAATGGTTAATATCACTCTTGCCTCTCTTGCTTTGTTTCTTCTCTTGCTCTCCCCCCTCCCCATTCCCTTCCCCCCTCTCTCTATGTGGTCATGGCCAGCCTCTACTTCTCTACTCTCTCCCTCTCTGCCTTTCTCTGCCTCTACTACCCTCTTAGCTCCCCTCCCCATGCCCTGAATAAACTCTATTCTATACTATACTGTGGTGTGGCTGGTCCCTCAGGGGGAAGGGATGCCTCGGTATGGGCCTGCTGAGGCACCCCCTTCCCCCACACCTCACCACACACACCCATAGAACATATATATCTCTTTATCTTTTTATAAACACATCATTGGTGCTGTGACTCTGATCTAGAAACTCTGCAGGTTTGCATCCCACCTCAGCCACCATGAGAGATCCACCCTCCCTAGCTCAGAAGAACAGGTAAGCCTCCATTCCCACTGGTCAGAGTGACCATCCATAGTCCCAAGGGAGAGTTCTTGAACTCAGAACTATCCCTGTGCTGCCCTGATCCTTGTTTTAGGACTTTTTCCCTTGGGTGAGATTTCCTCTCCTTGGAGACAGTTTCTTTCTCGTTGCCATCTGGGTGAACTGGTCTCTACCTCAAGAGCACCAGCTCTGAGCGTTAACCCCCAGGCTCCCACATGACGACCTGGCAGTCTGGCCTGTGCTAGAATCTCTTTCGGGTTATTGATGCCCTCAGGACACTGGTATGGTCAGTCAATAATCCTATTCTCTTGCCCAGGGGACAGTCTTTCGCCCCCTTTGTCCCTATTTAATGGGATGTCTTGGTCTAAAACAATCTCTTTCCATCGCTGCTAAACTGGAACTTTCTTGCTAAGGACCGGTAGTGCAGACTTTCCCCTCCCTTCTCCCTCATTTTCGGCTTGCTGCAACCACTGGTTCAGCTGATTTGCCGGAGAAGCAAGTCTAGCCACGCCTCCTGCTGGGGGGCCCTACTTGCTGCCCTTCCCCCTCTGCTCCTTAGCTCTGTTCTGGTTCTCAGTAGGAAAGGTGGGTCTGGCCCCTCCCTTTGCATCCTGCCAGAGGCCCCCTCCCTTAGACTTGCTGCTGCTCCCACCAAAGTTGCCCCTGGGCCCTGCCTAAAGTGAGTGCTAGCGGTGTAGTCCACCACAAGAATAGTGTGCACATGTTGCTAGGAAACAGAACACGCTGGAGCTTCCTTTTCCCTGCCCACCACAGCAACAGCTGCTAGTAGGAAGTCCTGCCCCACAGCGGGCCCACCGAACCTGGTACCTCTGCCATGCATGCCAGCCAGTTCCTTGCTCGCATTTCAGTCATTCCCATGACTTGCCTGCTAGCACAGTTTGATCTCAAGTCACTGCTGTTAGCTCTTATTCTGGTCCTGTCACCAAGATCTTATGCCATTGCTGCCAGCTTTCTTATTCTGGCCCTAGCAGTATGTCTCTTTGCTACTGCTATTAAATTCTATTCAGTTATAACCAATTTACACAGCTCTCAATCCTGTCAGAAGTTTGTTAATTCTTAAGTTTATGACAGACAGAATTCCCAAAGTCTTTAACAGTTGGCCCTGGATGGTAGATGGTCTCAGAAGATATGGACACAGCTACAGAATACTGTGATTGTGATATGAAAATCACTGAAAACACAGTGGACAAAACTGGATACCCTGGGTCAAATGACTTAACTAAACAAAGGTAAGGCATTTCTCATGTTGTGTGTATCCATTCCACAGAGAAAAAGCCTTGTGTCTTCCATGCTTGAAAGCCAAACTGACTCTGCCCAAGTTGCCATAAAGTTGCCACAGAGACCAGGGAACTGTTGACTAGTGGACTCTGTCATTTTTTAAATAATATAACTGCTAGATTTTTGTTTATTTCTCAGACTTCTGTCTACATTGACAACTAAGCTTTCACAGATGTAATCTGTTATCTCCTTACCTAAACTGGGTTTCCATTAATTAAATGCTCCATATTTCCTTTTCTTGCTATGCTACTGCCCTAATGTTATCTAAGTCCCTATAAATTTGCCTAACTCAAAACATTCCACACTACAATCCAACTTTTTCAACTTTTTTTCTTGTTCCTTCTGCTCCACAAAAGTCTCATCTTAAAAACTGTTCATGTGGTTAACTCATATTGTTATCTCTTTTATAAACTTATAAGCTACAGAAAATCCACTCAGATCTACCTCTCATGGACTAAATAGACTCCATCCAGATCACATCTGCCCAAAGTTCCCACTTACTACCTATTCCAAAGGGTGGGATTCCTCTGGGTTTCAAATGTACATCTTAAGAAAAATTTTTCTTTCCCCCAAATGTACTTAATATATGTCTCTACCTGTAATAATGTATTTAAACATCTTGTCAAGTCCAGGCACTTACTACAATCAGGTCAGCTCCAAAGAAGCAACCTTCAGATGCTCCAAACTCCTCTCAGACACAGACGCTTCTACTGGACCTGTTCCTTGTGACCTATCCTCAGATGGCTCCACAGACCCTGGACAACAAGAAAATAGCCAACTATCCTAAGACTGGACAAACATCCCCCACACCCATCCTTCTAGGTTCCCCAGAGACATGTTGCCCCAATGCCAGCATAAAGTAGCCAGATATTATGATAACCCTATTCCTGCTTTGCCATTGCCTCTTTCTAATGTTTCTTTTTAATTAAACCCAAACAGGGGAATGTTAGCATTCTGTCTAAACTCCACCCCACAGTTACCTGGCAACAGCCAGTTATGCTCTTCCCCACAGTTACCTGGCAACAGCCAGGTATGCTCCTCCCCACGGTTACCTGGCTATTGCCAGGTAGGCCTGACCCAGTCTAAAAAGGGCTGCTTGCTCCCTCCTCTCTCTCTTGCCTCTCTTGCTCTCTTACCTCTCTTGCTTCTCTTGCTCTTGCTCTTTTGCCTTGCCTCTTACCCCCTTGTTCCCCCTTTTTCCCCATTCCCTTCCCCCCCCCTCTCTCCACGAGATCATGGCTGGCCTCTACTTCTCTACTCTGCCCCTCTCTCTGCCTTTCTCTGCTTCTACTACCCTCTTAGCTCCCCTCCCCATGCCCTGAATAAACTCTATTCTATACAAAAAAAAAAAAGGAAAGAAAAAAAATGGTTAATATCTTTTCAAATCAGAACATAAAAGGTAAATTCGTAAGCCCAAGAAATGTTTTTGTAAACAATATTAACCATTGATATTTATACAGACACAGTCATAAACTACAATACCATCATTTTTTTTTGAGACAAAGTCTTGCTCTGTAGCCAAGGCTAGCCTAGAAGTCCTTATGTAGATTAGGCTGATCTCTCAAGGTCCATGCTGGGGTTATAGGCATGAGCCTCAAGGCCTAGCTTAATTTAAATTGTTTTTCAGAGGAAGAGGTAGATAAAGTGCCCAGGATTCCTGACAGCCATTGTGAAGCCTTGATGGCCACCATTAATAACTTAAACTCCATGGGAACAGAGTACAATGGACTCACTGTTTTTCTGTATCATAGAAGTTCAGTGCAGTGTCTCTAGGGTGTAGGGAATACCTTTTATAAAAATCAAACTACCAGCTTCACTGGCTTTCACATACTAGTGACTGGAACCAACTGGAAAGTTCCAAGAAGATGGTTCCATGGGTAAAGGTGCTTGCCACTAGGTGCCATGAGTTGAGTTTGATCCCTGTAACCTAAATGATGAAGAAGAATACCATCTCCCCAGAGTTGTTCTCTGATCTCCACCCATGGACTGTGGTGTGTGTATGAATGCACACAAACACACAATATTGTGAAAACTAAAAACAGACAGACAAAGAACCACAAGGTGCCCAGGACCAGTATGCTGCTTCATAAGCCTTAATCTGCTGAGACAATGTATAGGCATTATGTTGGTGTCTTAGTTAGGGTTTTACTGCTGTGAACAGACACCATAACCAAGGCAACTCTTATAAGTACAACATTTAATTGGGGCTGGCTTACAGGTTCAGTACATAATCATCAAGGTAGGAAGCATGGCAGCATCCAGGCAGGCATGGTGCAGGAGGAGTTGAGAGTTCTACATCTTCATCTGAAGGCTGCTAGGAGAAGATGGACCTCCAGGAGGCTAGGGTGAGGGTTAAGCCTACACACACAGTGAAACACCTCCTGCAACAAGGCCACACCTCCAATAGGCTTACTCTCTGGGCCAAGCATATTCAAACCATAACAGTAGGTTAGGTTGATCTCTCAAGCTCTGTGCTGGGATTACAGGCATAAGCCACCAGGCTTGGTTTAATCTAAACTGGTTTTTGGAGGAAGAGGCACATAAAGTGTTTGGGGCTCCTGACAATTATACAGAGGCACAGAGGACATTTCTACATGATGCCCCCTTATATGGTCCTTCTAAGGAATAGCTTTTATTTTTTGATCTAAAAGAAGGTTAGACTCATAAGGCCCTACATGCACTCAGCGAGTGCTTATATGAATTAATGTATATGTGGATCCCTTTCTGCAGAGCTGTTCTTCTTTAGGGACCCAGTTTATTTTGTCTTCACTTCTTTCATGGTACCTACTGGTCTTATCATGTGTTCCCTGCTACAAAGCCATTGTCCAACTAGGCAGGCAAAAATAAATTCACAGTTTATTCATGTCAAATGCTAACTGAGAAAAGAAAGATCTGAAGCAGAGTTGGGACATAAAATGGCTTGTCAGGGTGTCAGCTCAGGGGCAGTGTTGAGAAAGATTGTGCTTGTCTTTGAAGGATTAGGAATTCATAGCTAAGGCAGGCAGTGTTCACACAGGTAATGCTGTAGGGCGTGGACACTGAAGTTTTAGGAGATAAATGCTTGGGTAATACAGAGGAACTGTCAGCAGGCTGGTTAGCAGGAACCACGGAGTACATCAAGGACTTAGTAAAAGAAATGAACCGGGTCTTAGAGATGCGAGTGACTCTTAGGGCTGTGCAAGTATGGGATAAAATGAGGAGAAGAGGAGGCAAAGAGGCCCAGTCATTGTTTATTTGAGCGTTTCAAAGGGTCATAAAGGATATGGAAATGTACTGCAGGTACATTGTAGGTGAGACAGGCCTGGCAGATCTCATTTTGATTATGGAATCAAGGGCAAATATTGGTCAAGCAGAGTTTCAAGATTTCATCTTATTTAGACTGAGATAGTTATACTGCCACTCCAGAGAAGAGGAAGTCAGGATGAGCAGTCACTTTGAGGGTGTTCAAAGATGTTGAATTTGGGAAGTACTTGCTCAATATGAAGAATCGTAAAACTTCCTGGGCCAGGTAGGATTCTCACAGACAAAGAGACATCAGACAAGAGCAATGCACTGGAGAGATGACCCAGTGGGCAAAGTGCCTGCTGTGGAAGCTCAAGGACCCGAGATAAGATCCTCAGCATCCATGTAAAAGCTGTATATAGAACCTCATTGCTTAGGTTGGCCAACTGCAGGTGACTCCTGTGGGCTTGCTAGGCAGTCAGGCTTGTCCAGTTAGTTAGCCCTGGTTTCAGTGAGAGATTCTCTCACAGAGTAGAACAGAACAACAGAACAGAAGAGAACAGAACAGAAGAGAACAGCAACCACGGATGACACTCACTTTGGCTTCCATATGGATGTAAAGACATGTGCACATACATGTGCATGCACACACATGTATAAAACACACACACACACACACACACACACACACACACACACACACACACACACACACTAAAACTTAGAAATGGATACAGGCTTATCTGGCAGTATGACTCAAGAGCTGCGAAGGCATTATGTAATGGAAGGCCAGAGAGGAGAGAACATTGAGGATGCAGTTTGAAGTGAGAAACGTTCTAGGGGGTCTTAGCCATGCTACCCCAAAGCAGGCTATTACATTCTGTGCTTTGCTGGATAGGAACATCCTAAGAGCATCCTATAAACTGATGCGATTTTTAGGAGAAGGAGCTAAATAGGCACCTCCTTCTCTTGCCTTTCTTATCTGGACAGTACGGAGTCACTGTACACGCAGGTACTGAAGGGCAGGGGTGAAGAACCCTGTGAGCTACAGCTGTCTTAACAGAGTGACTTGACTAGGTCTGAGAGCTAGGGAGAGTGGCAGATTCAGTGCTGGAAGCTGCGGCAGCAGTTAGGGGAGGAGGAGGCTGTGGCTATGAGAACTATTTTCAGGAAACAAATGTCAGATGCTACATGGCAACCTGATTCCTCAATGGTGCTTGCTTGGCAGGCTCTCTCTTCATAGAGACAACGTTGATATGGGACAAATGGGCTTGAATTGCAGAAAATAGAAGAAAGAATGTTCTTTGTAGCTATTAATAGGTTTGATGGAAATGGAAAAAAGAGAAAGCCACCTTTAGCATCGACACTTCAGACGGAACAAGGTACTGAGACACCACACTCTATTATTCAGAAATGAAAAGACAATTTTCAAATTCTAAGTTTTTAGTCACTTTTTTTTAAAAGCAGCAGAAGGTGACATTGGCCCAATTTAACATTTCCCTTTTAGGGGGAGAATTTAAAAGACATGCTGAATTGGACCATCTGAACTTCTGCTTTAAAAGTGCCAAAGAGCCTCCTTTCTTTGCTCACGTTTTTATATTCGTTTATATCCTCTTACACGTGTACGTGAAATGAGATGCTGTTTTCTCACTGCGTGGGGCTGTGTCTGTTTGCTTTGAGCAGATGAGTTGATGGGTGTGGGCATAGCATGCACAGCAATGAGCATGAGCTTCGTTCGGGAGTAAATGGCAGAGTAGTTTGCAAGCATTCAGAATTTAAAAGCGATCTTGTTTTCATATGAAGCTTAAACTTTGCTAGGTGTTCCACTAAATTACTTTTTCCCAGACTCACTATTATTTGAACTGAACAGTTTTCCCTCGGATTCCAGGAGCTAAACATAGTTCATAAGATACTCAGCCTCTAGGCAGTTCTGCTGGGGAAAACACTTGCTTTCATTGCTACAACCTACAAAAACATACAAAGACTGACAGAAATCAAGTCAGGATTTCAGGAATGTATCCCTTCTTCATTGTGATACATACATATATGCATGCATCTGTCTGTCTGTCTGTCTATCTATCTATCTATCTATCTATCTATCTATCTATCTATCTATCTCATACATATACACATTGTCAGCACGAAGATCTTAAGAACTTGTTTTGTATAGCAAACTGTGCACAGATAGTGGTTTCTATTTATTCAGCCATATATATTAATATATTAATATTATTAATTATACACATTATTAATATATATTAATATACATATGTTTTTTTACATGGCTGTGGGCTTTATCGCACTAGCCTGAAAACCCCTCACTAGAAAGTATGAAATATCCTCCTTACCCCATTGGTCTTATGCCAATTATGACGTCCTGAGGTGAGGTCTTAAAAGACATTGTGAGCTGCTTCTCCCATTACTGCTGTCCTCCTTTCTGAGAAGAACAAGTTGCAGGTAGCTGTAGGCTCAAGAAGAGTGAAACACCTATAGAGCTGATCTCAGGTCCATCTACATCCTGAAGCAGACCCTGCCCAGCAATCATTAAATAAGCAAATGTAAAATTTAAAGCTGTTTTTGTTTCACAGGAAAAACTAACTAGTATCAATGGGAATTCTCAAGTTTTCTTAATTGGCCTCATGGCAGATGTACAAATGTAAAGCTCTGGCTAGCAGTTCAGCTAATCCGTGTGCCTGCATGTCAGAGTGCTTTTTAGCTAACCCACAGTGAATCAAAAGTCAAGTTGATCAAGAATCTCAAAAGTATCCAAGATTTGAACTTTAAATATTGTATTTTCATAATTTTGTAAAATCTTGAGAAACTTTAAATAATCATAGTAAACGGAAATTTTAGAATGTTCGCAGGGCTAATGATCTTTGATTTCTGGTCATTTCTATCTACTGGAGTGTAGATGTGACAAAGAAACCATACCATCCTGGATTCTTTTCTTTGCTAATAATTTTCTTCATCTTCTAAGCTGAGGAAGGATCTCTGGCTATTAAGGAGAGTTTGTCACGGTGGTCACATCACACAGATATCTTGAAAACTTGGAAGTGGGTCAAAGATGTTGGATCTCCTAGTTACATCATGAAATACTCAGATAAGCATTTTGGTTTTTAAGATGTTCCATGTCACATGCTTTAAATCTATCATTAAACTCAAAGTCTATTCCTAAATTCTTGGACCAGGAGCCACAATACTCAAGTTCTAGATTCTAATACTTTTCTAGTTAGTAGTTGTCCTGGTCAGCTTTTTGTCAACTTGACATAAGCCAGAGTTATATGGGACTAGGAATCTCAATTGAGAAAGTGCCTCCACTAGATCGCTGTAGGTAAGTCTACAGGGAAGTTTCTTTATTGATAATTGATGTGGAAGGGCCTAGCCCTTGGCAGGGGGTCCTGGAATGTATAAGAAAGTAAAGTGAGCAAGCCATGAGGAGCAGGCCAGTAGGCAACACTCCTTCATAGCCTCTGCCTCAGTTCCTGCCTTTAGGTTTCTGCCTTGAGTTCCTGTCATGACTACTTTTCATAGTGGACTACAACTATAAGCCAAAATAAACCATTTCCTCCTCAAGTGGCTTTTGGAAATGTGTTTATTACAGCAATAGAAGCATAACTAATAGCAGCCTTTATGTTAGAGCTGAGATGCTGCTGGAGTGACCTCAGAGAGCCTGAGTTTCTTCATCTGTTATAGAGTGAGAATAGCCAGGTTTGGGTTTGTCCACCATGAACCAAAAGGACTGTGTCCAACCTCTCAACTATTCTTTGATATTTAAAAAGGATGAAAATACCCATCTCAAAATAAAGAGTGTAAAGACTGAAGAAACTGTCATGTTTGTTTGCTTGTTTGTTTATTTGTTTATTTATTTATTTATTTATTTAATGTATGCAGTGTGTGTGTGTGTGTGTGTGTGTGTGTGTGCCTGTGTGTGGGTGTGTACAATATATGTGTGTGCATATTGGTGTGAAGGCCAGAAATTGATGTCTTGTATGTTCCTAAATACTCTTTACCTTATTTCTTTCAAAGCAGAGTCTCTTGTTTCAGCTAGAGCTCCTTGACTTAGCTAGGATCCAGGGATCTGCCTGTCTAAACTCTTGTCCCAAACACTGGGGTCACAGATGGGCACACTATGCCTAGTGTTTACAGGGGTGGTGGACATATAAGCTCAGGCCCGTATACTTGTATGCCATGTACTCTATCAACAGAGCCATCTCCACAGCTCACAAGGGATATTTGAGTATTAGCACTATTCTTAGTGTTACAGAACCCTATCTTGGGTTTCATAGTTCTTTGATCTTGCCATTGTTGTGATCACACATGAGTTTGATTTCTGTTTATATTTCTGGCACCTGCTGCTTGTGTTCAGGGTAAGCTTCTTTCTTTTGCTACAACTTACTACTCTATTCTTTGACAGCAGGTTTTAAGTTTGCTCTTGATCTCTCTGAGTGTCATTCATAATAATGACAACACAACAATAACCATGCCAAAATGATTTATTAGTACAAGCTTTGGAACAAGTTTGCCTTTGTTCAAATTATAGTTTTGCATTTCAGTAGCTATGCATCTTTATTTTCTCTTTGCATTACATTCTTCATGTATAAAATGTTAATAATTGTAGAGTAACCCCATTCTCATGAGAATGTTTTCAGGAGTAAATAAGCTGATTCGTGTAACAAGTTTAGAACAGTTTGTTTTCCTCCAGTCAGAATGGAAAAACATTTAACACACAGTATTGAGTTCTCAAAAAGGTGTTATCTCAATACTATTGAAAAACATGGAGTAAAGTCCTCTTGGATCCATCTGGCAAAATTAAAGGTAACTTCAAAAGTGTCAAACTGATCACAAAGTCCTCGAATATTTAAAAGAATACAAAAACATATAAACCTCTCAAGACCTAACAATACAAAATGTACTTCCAGAGGCAAATTTCCAAATATACAATGAAGTAGGAAAAATTCAGTTGGTAACTAAGTGAAAGAAAATCATCCAATAGCAATATGATGGTAAGACTGATAGAGTAGGCAGAGTAGGTAGATGAGGACATCAGCATCCTACTATAAATATATGTTTAAGGGCACTAGAGGACACAAAAGGTTAAAATTGAATTTTTAGAGATGAATAATATGATTTTTAGAATTAAAACTACACTTGGGGGATTAACAGAAGAATGTCATTTCTGGAGCAAAGATTAGTGAATTTAAAGATAGCAATAGAAATCATCCAAAATATATATTTACCAGGAGAACTAATAATGATTGTCATAGTAAATATAGCAGGAGACTAAACAGATTTCTCTGATTGTGCATCTAGCTCAGAACTTAAAGTGAAGATGTAGAATGACCCAAGCTCAGCAGTTATCTTTGCAGAAGATCAAGATAATATGAATCAGAACATATTTTTTGAAGTTCAAGTACTGGAACTTGAAAATTTGAAAGCTGATAGCTAGAATTTTGGAAATCTCTGATTGGTCTCCAGGGTGAGTATGTCTTCCAGGTTTTCTCTTAGATGGTTTCTGGTGGTATCCATAAAATATCTCTTCCTAAATAATGGTTTCAGTGTTTGTCAGGCTATTCAAGATGGAACTTTCTAGAGATAATTGAAAGTAAACTTCTGATACTCATTTTGGAGCTATTTGCTTTGCACTGAAAGTACAATGTAATAACGTTATGATTCTGCTTAACACACACACACACACACACACAGAAACCAGAGGAAAAAATATAGGCTATACATGATGGACAAATGACATATGGCCAACCGCTCAAAAGAAATATGGAAGTAAGTGATGATAATAGTATGATGTTACAAAATGCTGAAAACCAACAACATCAAAGGACTGACTTTTAACTTGGAATTCTATACAAAATTGCTTAAAAGCCATTCAAAACTGAAGCTATAATAAAGAATTTTGTAGACAATCAGCAAAACTCAATCAATTAAAGTACAAGATAATATTAAAGAGTGGGTGTTATTCAAGCAAAAATGAAATTATCATAAGTGGATAGGGAATTGTGTGGGAAAATGAGAAACAATGTTAATAAGCACATAAGTAAAAATAAAAATATTATCTTCCAAAGCCTAGCATTTGTGGATGTTGATGGGAAAGTGGGAGAATGAACAAGAGTACTTGAAGCTACGATAGCTTTTCTCTAAAACTGACAAAGGGTATTAGCTCACATTCTAGAAGCCATAAGAATCAAATTTATCATTACAAAAGACTTTTATTTTAGAGAATTTCATTCACTTACACCATAAAATATGATATTTACCACTGTTTTCCTTTTTGCAACTTCCCCCATATTTCCCACACTTCCTCCATGCCCATATGTGAATGGGTATGGGGCCATTCATTGGAGCATGGGCCCACCAGTAACTACATTTTTGAAAAAGAACTATTATTCTTCACCTAGTACTATCTGCTGCCAATCTCTTCCCAGTGAATGGTGAGGGTGGAAGATCATGTATGCTATCAGTGCTAGGATTTTGGCTGACTTGACCTTGTGCAGGTCTTGTGTAGGTAACCACAGCATCTGTGGGTTCAAGAGTGCAATAGTCAGCTTAGAAGTCTTCCTCATCCTTTGTCTCTTATATTCTTTCTGCCTCCTCTCCTATGATAGTCCCTGAGACTTTGAAGGGCATCAATACTCATGCCCTGTTTAAGCCTGTACTCTCAATTTCACATTCTCATACTTTGACCAGTTCTGCCGCTCTCCACTGACTTCAGCCTACTGCAGAAAGAAGCTTCCCTGACAAAGGTTGTGAGCATTCTAGGTCTGTAGGTATACATATTAACATTTAGAAGATAATGTAATAGCATGGAAATTATAACAATAGCAGGATCTACCCTCATGCAATGACCTCTCTAGCCATAGGCCTTTGAGTAGGATTACAGTACTAGACATGAAATTTCCTCCTGTGGAACAGGTTTCAAATCCAACCAGAAAACTGTTTATTACCTATAACAATTGTGTCACTATTTCAGCAGTGCTCACATCCTACATAGCAGTTTGTTATTGTAGCATGCAGGGTCCAGTGCAAGACAAGACCATTGATGGTTTTCTTTCCCAGCAGCTGGCATAGCACCTTCCTGCTATGAAAATAGCCATTCAGGAGGATGTTTCCTGGTCAATTTGAGATTTATTTCATCAAAAGGATCATACCATGTAGTTATGGTGGGTAATAAGAGGAATGACATGAGCCTGTGTTGTTTTAGAGACCTCTGGGCCTTCCCTGAGCAACAACTCATAAATCAGTATCCTAGACCTTCTACTGTCACAGTCATCATTTGAATGATGTAATAAGAGTAATTAATGTTAGTAGTTACTGTTGCCTTCTTTGAGAGTAGAGTGACAAATCCTATAACTAGGAGTAACTTACTTATTCCCTACCATTTCACCTAGGATACAGCTATTTGGGGTATTAACTAAAAGTATGAACTCTTACTAATTCCTTCTAGTTTCAATTTCTAAAAGGTTCTAAACTCAAACTCTTTTCCTATTGACTGCACTGAAAAGAGCTATCTAGGTATTCAACTTTTACCTGAGACCTTTCGGTGAGTAACAGTCTTCAGACTGAAGCAACACTAAAAACCACAGGGCTCTCACCTTCTGAACCTTGGCTTGAGATTTTATTCAATGCCTTTTTTTCCTGTGATGTCTTTAAGAAGATAGAAACATTGCTCTAGAGTTTAGAATATACATATATATATATATTACAAACCAAATCGAGGAACACATCAAAAACACCATCCACCATATAATCAAGTAGGGTTGATCCAAGGAATGTAGGGATGGTTCAATATATGAAAATACATCAATGTAATCTGTAGGACCATGAAAGGCAGCCTGGTTTCTGGTTGCACTAAGGTTTAAAACCTGGTGACCCAGCAGGGGGTCCATAGCAGGGGATAACCGTGCAAAGGCCGGTAGGCATATTGCCACACTTCTGGGCCCCAGGCTCCTGACATGAGGGTGCAGTTCTCCCTAGGTCTGTGCCCATCAGTTACATAAGGGTAATGCTCCAAGCCCCTCCACAGGTAGAGGATGTGTGGTCACATAGCCTAAGGACATTTCCATTTTAATGAGGTACCTAGAGGCTTAGCCAATAAACTTCCCTTCTCAGACACTCCTCTTTGAAAAAGATATTTAACCTTAGGCCCACCCTAAGAAAGGGGGTATGGTTTTACTCATTGCCACTCTCTGCCATGACAATAAACACCCTAAAACCATGGACTGTCTCTTTTCATCGAGATCAGCCATGGGGAACAATGGAATAGGCCTTCATCTAAAGAGCCATGTCTAGTCTCCCGCAGAAGGCCCCTCAGTGCTCCCAGCCTCGGCCTCTACCAAACCAATCCAGCCAGCCACTGACAAGCCAAGGACTTGGTCCCCGGTGGAACCCAGCTGGGCTCCCTGCCTTTCCCCCTCAGCCCTGGGCTAGATCCAGCCTGCAGGCCTCCACTCTGTTCTCAGCTCTTCCGCAGCATCTAGCGGCACCTAGGATGCCCAAGAGACTGAGAACCAGATGGTCCTGGTTTCATCACAGGCCTGGGGTGTCCCATGGCTTCTCACAGCCTGACATCTGCCCAGTGGTGCTGTGGGGTGAGCATGGTCAAACTTCCCACGTGGTGCCTCCCCCAGAGGCATGAGCCCTGGGATGGACATGGGACCCCATTTAACCCAACAGTAATCCACCATACAAACAATATGAAAGAAAAAAAAATCACATGATCATCTCATTAGATGCAGAAAAAACTGTTGACACAGACCAAAAGGTAACCTTAATTCATCACCTTTTAAATATTAGCAGCTTCTTCTTCTTCTTCTTCTTCTTCTTCTTCTTCTTCTTCTTCTTCTTCTTCTTCTTCTTCTTCTTCTTCTTCTTCTTCTCCCTTCTTTCTTCTTCTTCCTCCTTTTAAAGTGTTATTATGATGATTTCCTGGGGAATTATGAATAAACATCTATTAACCCCAGGTAAAGCACCAATGAGGGACAAAGGAATGGTTCTACCCATGTCTAGCTCAGTGAACCAATGAATTTATTGGGCTTGCTAAGAGAAGCGTGAGTGAGAGTTTACTTACTGGAGCATGAGTGACTCCAAAACAGTGATGTCACCAACATATCTTACCCCAGCATGGCGGTCAGCTTACCCATAGCTGTGCAGCTGTAGTGCCCTTCTCACTACCATTTCATCCTTTATACATCCTAGCATCTCCTGAGAATTGCATATAGTTAGGTGAGAGGACACAAGGGGTTGTTTAGGATCTCAGATCCAGGACTAATGACCCTCCCCAGCCCAAGTCTTGAGGGTCTCTTGTGGGTACCACAGCTACTCTGATTAAGACAGTAATGGTCGTTATGCTCAGAGGACAGAGTCTCACTACACAGGTTTTTCTTTTGAAAATGATGCTCTCTTCTTGCTCATCTTCTGGACAGTAGTCAGTTTGCATTTGGTGTCCTATATGAACCCCTTTCTTTCACTAAATTTTCTCTCATGTCTTTATTGAAATGTAATACATGTAAATAAATTCCTTACAATTCTAGGGAAAGGGATGCTTATTCTTTAATAAAAATGTATTAAGTCCAAATGATTCTTTCGTCCACTTTCAACAAAAGGTAGAATAAAGCTCTAAACCAAATAATAATTATGATGCATAAGTGACATGTCGTGTGTGTCAGAAATGTAATTAAACTGCTTATTATTTACTGATTTCATCATTACAGTATAATGAGTAAAACTTAATCACTTAGTTGCTTTTAACCACATTTAATTTATAATTTTCCATACACCAAACTTTACAGCCATGCTTAAATTACTATAAAATAGCTATAATCTCAGAGCAATAAAATTTTATATAGTTTGCATATATGATTACAGGATTATTTATATAATGAATCTGGATTTCTGGAACTTCTGAATTCAAAACGCTGTTTACAGCCAGAGCTATGCCTCAGCAGGTAAAGCTGTTTGCCTGAATTCACTCTCCATGGGTAGAAAGAGAGCTGACTCCTGTAAGTTGTTTTCTGACTACCACATGTGCCCTCCCCTTCCTCTGACACACAAAGTAAATAAATGTAATTAAAAACCCCTTTGTATAGATAGCATAATACCATTACTATTCTTCCTCTTTTATTAAAAGTAGGTTTTCTCATATAATATATTCTGATTATGGTATCTCCTCCTTCTACTCCTCCCAGTTCCTCCTCATCTTCCCTCCCATGTATATCCACTCCCTATCTCTTTCTCATTAGAAAACAAATAGGCTTCTAAGGGCTAATAATATATAATATAATTAATAAAATATGTAATATATCATACATAATATGTCATATATAATATAAGATAAAACAAAAGTTAACACATCTGAATTGGAAAAAACAAACAGAAGGAAAAAGGCAAAAGAAGGCACAGAAACCCGAGACTTACTTGTTTGACACACTAAGGAATCCCATAAAAATCACTGAACTTGGAGCCATAATTATACATGCAGAGGATCTGATGCAGACCCATGCAGATCCTGTGCATTCTGTCTCAGTCCATGGAAGTTCGTATGAGCTTTACTCATGTTGGTTTTGAGGGCCTTGTTTTCTTGGTGTCCTCCATCCCTCCTGCCTTTTACATTCTTTCTGCCTCCTTCTCCTCTCAGTTCTCTGAGCCCTGAGGGGAGGGATTTGATAGAGACATTCCATTTAGAACTGCATGTTCCAAGGTCTCTCACTCTCTGCATATTGTCTGGCTGTGGATTTCTGTACTTGTTCCTATTTTTTTTGCAGAAGGAAGCTTTTCTGATGATAACTGACTAAGGGACTGTTCTATGAATATAGCGGAATATCATTAAGAGTCATTTTTATTTCTATCTAGCCTCAGGTTCTTAGCTACCAATGCAGTGTTGGGTACAGGTTCCATCTCATGGAGTGGGCCTTAAGTCAATTCAGATGTTGGTTAGTTACTCCCACAAGCTTTGTGCTACCATTGCCCTATCATATCTTGTAAGTAGGATAGCACTGTAGATAGAAGGTTTTGTGGCTCAGTTGGTGTAAACATTTTTGTTTTGGTAGAACACAGGGTACCATACTATTTCAAAGACACTAGAACATAGGGGTAAAGGCTCTATGTAGGCAGCAATTCAACTTGTCCATATTCAATGAGGTTTGTAGATGTTCAACAATGTGTCAGTTTGTGGAGAGTAAATATTGTTTACTTGGGTTGTTTGGGGACTCCCATGGGACCCCTTTGACCAATAACTCAATTAGATGTAACCCAGTCCTGGTACTGAAAGCTTCGTTTTGTGACAAGAGACAAAACCATTACTCTTATTGATACTTTCTAACTGAGATGTACTGGAGAATTATCCTCTAAGTACTTAAAGCCAATTATTGCAAATCTTTGTGAAACATAGAAATTAGCTTCACAGACATCCAAACATCACAGGATATTGCCATTGCTCTTGGTGACCAGTACTTGACAGTAATATATTTTTGCTGAAAACATCATATATTTGAGTCATAAAACATGTAGAAACCAAGATGGTACTCATCTGAAAGCTTCTTCCCTACTGGTTAGCTCTCATAGTGCTGGAAGATGCTCTGTGTGCTATTAGAGGAGAAACAATTATAAATCTTATCCAGCTGCGAATCTTTAGAGCTACAATAATAAATGGCCTACAAGATGGTCCCACTAGTGCAATAGTGGCATGAATGTTGTTAGAACAACAAACTACTTTCTGAATGGATTTAAGACCCCTCCACAAGATGGAAGTTATCACTGTCACCATTATGGGGTACAACAATCTGTGGCTAGATAGGTTGTAGACTCTAGAGGAGAACCTGATACTTGTACTATTCTGCTAATAGAAATAGTATTAGACCAACTCCTGATGACTTACTAACCCCATCATTTGGTATACCACTCAGTCCTTATTAGAAAAGCTTCTTTTTACCATACATGGTGATCAACATAGAAATCCATAACTGACCAAAGGGCAGTGATTAAGAGACCAAGAATGTTCAGCTCTAAATGGGACATCTGTATCATAAAACTCCCCACAAGACTCAAGAATCTTCATAGAAGAGGGAAGAGGAATATTATAAGAGCAGAGATGGTAGAAGCAAGGAAACAGTGTTTTCTAGGTGCATCAGGGTAGATACATGTTTGAACTCACTGTAGGTGTGACAGCATGTACCAGACCTGTACAAGCTCACACCAGACAATATCCCAGCAGAGGGTTGGAAATGAAGTCCCACCCTTAGCTAAGGAGCTATTGGCAATTGTTAGCTGCTGGGAGAGGGAGGGTCAGTTTCTTTGAGGGTGTAACTCCTCTTAGGTAGATCATACTCCAGGCATTAACCCCACATCCTCAGAGGATTTGGGCAGTACAAATAGGGCTCTATGCTCTTAGAAGAAAAAGAAGACATGAAGTTGTGTAGATAGGGAAGTAAGGATGGATCTTGGAGGAACTGAGGGAGGGAAGTAAAGATGATCAAAACACATGGAATACATGTATAAAATTATCAAGGAATTAATAAAATACAATGAAAAGAATTGTAAAACACACCATTATTGTTTCAGGCTTTGTGATGATGTCCTTGACTCACTTGGAGTTGATTTGAGAATTAAAGGTATAGTTTCATTCTTCTACATGTGGAGATCCAGGTTTTCCACCACTGTTTTGTTGACTGTGCTGTTTTTTCTCCAGTGTGTGTATTTTTCACCTTTCTAAAAAGTCAGATTGCTGTGGTTACATGGGTTTCAGTTTTCTTCCTCTAAAGTTGGCCTTCTAGCAATTCCAAGTGTACCCTACAAACAGCAGAGATAGCACTGACTCTGGGATGAATGACCATGACTCTGTATGAGAATCAGAGACCATCTTCCCCAGAAGGATTTCTTGTGTAAGGACTAATTAATCTCTCATTCTATGGTTGCCTTTCTGGGAGTCAAACTCTTTAGAGTTCTAACAAAGAGAGTTCTATGCACAAAGAAATGTATCTATGAGGCAAAACCTAGGGCATGAGAGGCCTGGTGAGAGAAAGTGCGTTCTCTATTATTTTTAGGAAGAATCAGGGTAGATATGGGGGCCGGATTAGATGAGCCTCTGTGATGATTGTGTGTTTTGGCTGAGAATTGCAAGGAGATAAAAGCTGTCTTATGGAGTGAGGGTAGGATGAATTCAGGGAGAAGAAGACAGGGATGCAGTGCAGCATACTCAGGGGCTCTGCAGCAGTCCAGACAGAGAAAAATCTCAGAAGAGATTTGGGGTACTCCTAAGAAAAAGTAGATTAGCCCTAAACAATTTTAAGATGAAGCACTGATACACAAAGAGAGCAGACATTCAGGGCCTTACTCATGCAAAAACACTAAGTTACCAGCTACCTAAGAAAGGCTTTTCAAATGGAAGACTGAGAATTTAAGAAAAAAATGAATGTCAACATGCAGGAAAACTGGAGGCATCAGGAAAACAAACCTTTAAAAACAGAGAGATACACCTATTATTAGATAACACAATATACCTCTTATTTGAACTATCAATAAAGTACCATAAAGTGGTCCATTGATGAAAAAGAAAGTGCTTTTGAAGATTGAAAATGATTTCCCCAACCTGAAAACTTGAGTAGAGGTTTTGAAAAATAACATTCAGGGACTCATTAAGACAGAAAACCCAACCGACAAGATGATGCATGATTGGAGATAAAGACTGTCATAATTGTATCCCAGAAAGCCAATATCCAACAAATTATGACTTTCAGAAAGCTTGGACAATGTGCAGAAGAAGTTACTTTTACTATGTTACCAATAGTGTGACTCAGGACTGAAGGACTATGGTTTATGATAGAAAGGGCCCATGAGAGCCATGCTCAGAGACTGACACTCCAAGGCATATGTGCATCAAACTTCAGAATGCCATGGACTCAAAGAAGATGTATAGATGTCACAGAAAAAGCAGCACACGTATGAAGTGTGGAGCAGTTGGAAAGACTGGTCAGGATTAAGTTGTTCACGTCAGCAGCTGTGATGATAATTCAGAAATCTTGTGATTCAAAACACCCCAACCATGGTACTATGTTACCGTGTAGCACAATGCCAGTTTACAGTGTTTCTATGGTTCTGTAGTCATAGAAAATATATTTAAGGAAACATCTCATGTAAATTACTTTGAAATTAAAAAGACAAGAAAGAAAACCTCATTCATTATTGGTGAGTGCCACATCTTGGCCACACAGACTTTCTGAAGAAGGACAGAAGCATCTGTGTATGTGTGTGTGTGTGTGTGTGTGTGTGTGTGTGTGTGTGTGTGTGTGTGTGTGTGTGTGTGTGAAGGCCAAGGGACAACCTCAAGTCTTATCCTCAGGAACATAATCCACTTCCTCTGGGATCTCTCTTTAGTCAATTAGACTAGACTATCTGATCAAGGAGGCTCGAAGATCCTCCTATCTGTGCCTCCCCAGCACGAGAAGTACAAGACTGCACTATAGATGGCTAATAGGTTCTTTAATAAAATGGAGGTCTTGGTGCCTTTGAGGCAAACACTTCAACTGCTGAGGTCAGGCAGAGGTGTCTTTCAGTACTCCCTCTGTATACCATCCTTTAGTGGCTTCTTATCTACAGAGGAAGTGAGACTTATATTGAAGCACTGGGCATAAAATCAAGTATAATTAACCAATACTATGCAAAATAATAAATGGAAAAATACATGTTAATATCTTTTTTTTTTTGTACTTTATTTACATTTTCAATGTTTCCCCTTTTCTGGGTCTCCTCTTTAGAAACCCCCTATCCCCCCCCCCTCCCTGCCTCTGTGAGGGAATTCCTCCTCCCACCTACCTGCCCACCCATCCCC
>CM052702.1:43308005-43377035 GCA_028551405.1 Uromys caudimaculatus | reverse complement strand
GAACCGCGCGGGGGCCAACATGGCGGCGTTATATAGTCCCGGGGCAGCGTGCACTCCATTGGTCGGTGTGCCCCGGGAATGGGCGGTGATTATACGTGTACACCCATGATGCATTTCGGGTTTCGCGGGCTATCCGCAAGTTGCCTTAGAACAACAGCGCCATCTAGTGATGGCGAATATTCTAACCGCTCCTTACAAAAGAAGGCAGTGATGGGCTGGTCATTCAAGGATTTGAGTTTCATCTCCATCATTGGCTCCTCACTCTTCCCAGAGTACAGTCACTGTTGGTACATGTTTAACATGGTGCCTCTTCTTGGTGCCATTGCCTTGACTGGCATGGCATGCCAGCCTTTTTTCCATCTTGGTGGATTTTATATCATAAGTACATTTGCCAATATAATGAAAAGCATATAACTTCTTAGCAAATTAGTTTTGAAACAGCAGAGCTTCTCAAAGGGTGTCGAGGATTCCTGGGCTTGTAAATGTACACTGTAGAATTACAAGGCAGAATCCAGAGTAAGAAACCTCAATTCCATTATGATGACCTATGACTTTAGAGCGGAGTGAGATCATGTGCATGCATGTGAACCAAAGGGTACATAAATCTAGGAGAAAGTTTCCTTGTCCAGCCTTCTAACTTTAACCAATTCTATTTGGTCTGTAAGT
This sequence comes from Uromys caudimaculatus, assembly GCA_028551405.1. NCBI lineage: Eukaryota > Metazoa > Chordata > Mammalia > Rodentia > Muridae > Uromys > Uromys caudimaculatus. The sequence continues at coordinate 43,376,369 of CM052702.1, read as the reverse complement.
ACTTCTTACAGTCTGAGACAACATTAACGTTTCTTTACTGTCACTTAAACAAAGTGGAAATAAGCAAAGACTGCCCATTTGGGAATAATGGATGTCACTCATTCAAAGGTTGATATCTCCGGGGAGATATGACCACTTGGATTGTCAAAGGCACCTCATATGGATAGGAATATGGGGGGAGAGGCGTTAGGTGAGTGCTGATCAAAGGTTGATAGCGTGAGGAAGCTAGAGGTGGGCTGTGATTCTGTGATTGGTTTGGAGAACATACTAACCCTTCTGTGCTTGATTCTGAGTTGGAAGCAGGGATGAAAGTAGGGTAGTTGATCACCCCTGGCTGTCATAGCTAGCTTTAACCATCGACTTGACAACTGGAGCCCATCAACTGAGCAATTTCCTAGATTAGACTGCCTTGTGGGCTTATTTAGGAGATGATATTGATCAATAATTGATGTAAAAGAGCAGAGCCCACTGTGGACAGCACCATTCCCTAGGCAGGTAGCCCTGGGCTGTATAAGAAAACTGGATAGGAATGAGCCTTTGAGTGAGCCAGCGGGCAGTGTTCCTTCATGATTTCTAATCCAAACTCCCAAGTTGGATTCCTACCCTGCCCTTTTCAAAGATTAACTGTGACCTAAAAGCAAAAATTAAGTATTTGTTTCCCTTCCCTGAGTTGCTTTTGGTCAGAGTGTTAGTATCACAGCAATAGAAATCAAGCTGAAACCTGACCTTGATCACTCTTGATTGTCACTGTCATAGATGGTCTGACTCTTGTCTCTATGTGGAATCTTTTACTGTTTCTTCCTGTTACTATGACTGATAAATATGCTTTTCTTAGGTAGGTCCTGAGTGAAATCACTCAGGTGTACATCCAAAACAACCAACCCAGCAATAGTTAATGTAATAAGACTACAATGTAGTGAAAACAATGGGTAAACATTTGAATTGTCATAGTTCACCACAAAGACGACAAATGACTAAGGGCAAAGGTAGAAGGTGAGTGTTAGGTCACCAGTTGTCTTCCCTGGCAGGAACTAAAGACTTTCAGTCTAACACTGGAGTGGTCCAGGATGTGCCATTAACAATGGGTGGACTTATACATCACAAATAATCATTGTTTTCTCTACCCAAACAATACAAAATGCTCCAACCCATAAGAGCAACACTGTCTCTTCACTGGGGGTGAGAACCAGACATCAACTGTAGGTGTGGAGCATGAGTAATCTGACAGCTCATCTTCTGCTGGGAGCACCACGATTCCTCTTTATCCAGGTAAATATAATCAGAGTTTGGAGAAGGCAAATTATTCCCTTAATCTAGTGTTGCCATAGATGTTATTTAAATAGTGCTCCCTACACAGCTGGATAAGTCAGTGAAGGAAAAATAAACCCTTCAGAAGCAATGCTGGTTTTGGAAATATGAGGTACTCTGATTTTCTTCTTTTCTCACCTTCTGACTGACCACACCCTGATGATGCTAAACACTCACAGGTGACTTTTAAATTTGTCAAAATCATGTACTCATTCCCAAACAATAGAACAAAGAAGAAAACTGAGATAAACATAGGCCATTTCATCATTGGAAGACATTTCCTCTGGCTCTCTAGCAGAGGGCAATTTAATTCCGGAAGATTGCAAGTATTGATTCAAGTGTGGGCCCCTAGATACTTAACAGATGAATGAAACCAATGAAAAGGGCACTCACTGTTCTCATTTCCCAGGATGAAAGAACACGTATTAATAAAGGGAGAGAGTTAATTTTAGAAAATGATACTTCCCCCCAAAGATTGCATTTACTGGAAATGTTTTATGAATGTAGGTTGTACGTTATTAGCATACAACAATACATGACTTTAGAAGAGAAAGAGGGCAGACAGTGGCTTAGGGAACGGGCCTCCCGATGAGGCCCTGGATAAAGATGATAGCTGGCAACCTGAAGCGGAAGTGGGCCTTAAGGGAGTTTTAGTATTGGGAAGGGTCGTGTAAATGTAAAATGTGCGATCTCTGCATTTCATTGCTAGTTCTTTTGCTCAGCCATCACTCTTCTCTGGGGGTCTCTTCAGCTGCACCAAGTTCTGGGATGCTTACTGAGTACCAAAATGATACACACAGGGAGGTAGATCTCTTCCAGGTGTTTATTCCTTGTATCTATTTTGTACACACGCGCGCGCACGCACATGCACACACGAGAGAGAGAGAGAGAGAGAGAGAGAGAGAGAGAGAGAGAGAGAGAGAGAGAGAGAGAGAGAGGAGAGAGAGAGAGAGAGAGAGAGAGAGAGAGAGAGAGAGAGAGAGAGAGAGAGAGAAGAGATTTAACTGCTGGGAATTAAACCCAGGGTCTTAGGCTAGGCAAGCATCCTACCACTGAGCTATATCCCCACCGCTCTGCAGCTACCTGAACTTCATTGGGGATGGGCCACCCATCCCTCATAATCAGCAGCTTATGCATTCAGGAACAAAGACTGCAGCACTCCAATAACTAGTCAAAACAATCGGATCTTCACTGGATATAGTTATGGACAGGACGTTCTCACTACTTGGAACGTCTTACAATTACTGTGTTGTTAAAGGCTTTTTGGTAGGGAACGAAGGCATGCTGTGCTCCCTTCCTTAAGTGGTGGCGCACGCCTTTAAACTCAGCCCTTGGGAGGCAGAGGCAGAGGCAGAGGCAGAGGCAGAGGCAGGTGGATTTCTGAGTTCGAGGCCAGCCTGGTCTACAGAGTGAGTTCCAGGACAGCCAGGGCTACACAGAGAAACCCTGTCTCGAAAAAAAAAAAAAAAAAAAGAGCTAATAAAAAACAAAACAAAACAGAGCAAAACAAAGAAAAACCAAAACAAAAAACCATCACTACCACCACTCACAACAACAAAAACAAAACACAACACAAAAGAGTTAATCCAAAGAGACTGTTGTTTCCTCTTAAAACGGTTTCTGTTTGCTCATCCTACTTTTGATCAATGATAACCAAAGTAAGATTATCCACATCACAAAATAAGTCAATTTATTTACATTGACAGCAAGAATAATAAATAAGTCTCTTTCTAGCAGTTTTCCTTCCTTTCTTTCATTTCTCTTTTTCCTTCTTCCTTCCTTCCTCCCTCCCTCCCTCCCTCCCCCTCTTTCTTTCTTTCTTTCTTTCTTTCTTTCTTTCTTTCTTTCTTTCTTTCTTTCTTTCTTTCTTTCTTTCTCTTTCTTCCTTCCTTCCTTCCTTCCTTCCTTCCTTCCTTCCTTCCTTCCTTTCTTTCTTTCTTTCTTTCTTTCTTTCTTTCTTTCTTTCTTTCTTTCTTTCTTTCCTTCCTTCCTTCCTTCCTTCCTTCTTTCTTTCTTTCTTTCTTTCTTTCTTTCTTTCTTTCTTTCTTTCTTTCTTTCTTTCTTTCTTTCTTTCTTTCTTTCTTTCTTTCTTTCTTTTTTAGGTAAAGTCTCCCCATGAAGCCCAGACTGACTTTAAATTCATCATCCTCCTGCCTCAGCACCTTAGTGCTGAGGTTATAAGCATATGTCATCATACAAATTTTCATTTTTGCTTAAAAAATATAATCTACCTAATTTTAATGAATTATAGATAGCTTAAGAAAAAAATTAAATTACTTATATCAAGAATACAGGACATGTCAACATCAAGAGTATCCCAAATAAAAGCCATAGTCATAATTTCAGCTGCTTAGGGAAACCAAGGCAGAAGGACAGTAAATTCAAGACCTCCTTGAATGTCAGAGTGAGTTCAAGGCCATTCTGAACAACTCAGTGGGAACCCATCTTAGATTAAACAATATGTAAAGGGCGAGGAATATGGTGCTCATTGGTAGAGAAGGTGTGTGTCAAGCACAAGACCCTAGATTTAATCCCTATCAGTGCCAACCACAAACCAATAATCCACCAACCAGCTAAACAAAACCTGTGCTGATTTTCACTATTTCAGTCAGTCTTAAGGAGTCAGGGAGTCAGTTGCTCTTTTATTCCATATTGATTATCTCATGAACCTATTCATTTCTCTTTGAAGGTTCTAGAAGCCTGGACACCATGACTCAGGCCAGATCTGAGGTCTCAGAGCTTTCTGTGTCAGTGCATAGCAAAATCAATATTAAGTTAAATTTATAATGAGATATCAGAAAAATAATGGATTGACCAGGATATTTAGTTATATCTGTGGCATACAACACTCACTATAAAAATCAACCAACCAACCAACCAACCAACCAACCAACCAACCAACCAACAAACCCAATTAAGGATTAAGACTGAAAGCATTGCCTCTAGACTGATGTCAGTCTCAGCCTCAACATATAAAGGCCAGTGAGGGTACTGAAATTTTCTGTAAATTTAATATAGTTTCTGATTACTTATATTGGCATTTTACCCCACGAAAATAATACAGGAAGGCCTAAGAATCTTGTTTAATAACACTTCTCATGAAGTTCAGCTTCTCAGCAAACCCCAATTATCTTTGAATCCTGTGCTTACATGCTAAAAATGGTTTTTTTTTGGGAGTTTCCAGGAGCCCTGTGGGAAATCTGAATCAGTTTTAAGTGCAAATGATACCATTTAGGAGATCTGAGGCAGGAGGATCACACATTCAAGGTCTATCTGGGCTAAGGAATGAGCTCAAGGTCAGTCTAGGTAACTTAGACACTATCTCAAAACAATAAACTAATAATAATAATAATAATAATAATAATAATAATAATGATAAGGCTGGAGAGATGGCTCAGCAGTTAAGAGCATTGGCTGCTCTTCTGAAGGTCCTGAGTTCAGATCCCAGCAACCACATGGTGGCTCACAACCATCCATAATGATCTGATGCCCTCTTCTGGGGTGTCTGAAGACAGCTACAGCTAGTGGGGCCAGAGCAAGGGGGGCCAGAGTGAGAAGAAAAAGTGTCTGAAGACAGCTACAGTATACTTACATATAACAAATAAATAAATCTTTAAAACACACACACACACACACACACACACACACACACACACACACACACACACACACAAGGGCTGAGAGATCAGTGGTAGCATGTTTGTCTAGCATGTGTGAGGTCCTGGGTTAAATTCATAGTACCATTATCACCACTATCACCACCACCAAAAACAAAAAACAAAAAAACAAAAATCATTTAGGATTTTAGAAGGAAAAATATCAGATGTTGCTGGGAGATTTGAGTACTTCATAGGATCAGAACTTGGAATACAATAACAAAAGTCTTCAGTCCACTATGTACTGTGTTTTGCTAGCCATACTGTCTCTGTAGCACGTTTCTCCTTGTTTTTCTGCAATAGTCATCTCATTTTAGATTAATTTTCCCCAACAAAATAACAGTTTATGGCTCTTACATAGTTTGCAACAATGCTGTCTCCCTTGCCCTTATTGATTTAGTAGATGCGCTATTGTATTTGTTCCACTGTTACATATGTCCTCATGGGGACAAAGAACACATTTATGTGAACAGACTCAAATGTTTGCACACTTTTGTACCATATAAAAATAAAGTTGAGGTGGATAATACAAAGTAGCGTATAGAACTTGCTGAATATATGAACAAAGCTCTAGGTTCCCAGTCCCATTTCCACACAAAGACATTTAAGTATAAAGTTAAATTTAGTCTCAGTAATTAATATTTCAGTACTTACTTATCTTACTGAGATACAATCTTGATATTTAATGAATGCTTATTACTTAATTTAGCATAAATCTAGTACTGTATATGAACAGGAAATTTTAGAGAAACGATTTTAAAGTAGACATGAAAGATATTATTGGTATAAACCCATTCCATTAGGTGCTTTACTTGTTAACCCACTGGTAGCTTGAATCTTCATAATACTTTCCCTTACCTTCCCACTAGACTAGCCATTAAGAGCCTTTGGATGTAAAACATACCATGGTCCCTTCTAGTTCTTTCTGTCCTATCCACTCACCATCCTCTCTTGCTTGGACCAACAGCCTCTTCCTATCTGTAGGTATCTCTTTTTGTTGGTTGTAGGCATCCACCTAGTCTCTATGGAAACACCGAAAGGATCTTTGAAGGCGCATATCAGCTCACCGGTCTCTCCCTCAAATGGCTTCTCTTTCCACAACATCTTACTTTGGTCTTTACAGCAAATTCAGAGACTCCAGCCTTCATCTCTGTCTCCGATCTTGCCTTAATTTACTCCTTTCTCCACATGCTGGTCTAAAGTCTTATTATCTGTTTTGTTTCTTATAGGTGAGAAGACTTGTTTTTCCATCTAAGAATATTTATACCTCAGCATAATCACAAATTCCTCAAAGACCACCACCAATCTCTCTTTTTTTGCAATGCCCCATATCTATTCTTATCTGTTATTGATTGACTATGAAATGTCCCACATGAGCTCCCGAATTGAACATTTTATTCTCAGCTGGCTGTGCTGTTTTAGTGGCTGTGGGACCTTTTTACATGTGCACTTGCTGGTAGATGTAGGGCTTTAGGGGTGGATAGCTCTGCCCAGCCTAGCTTCCATATCTGGAGATGTGAGGAAGTCGCACTGCAAACTATCTTCACTGTGGACCAAGATAGCTTCTATGCCGTCGCAGCCATGATGGATTGTATCCCTTTAGACCATGAGCTCAAATAAAGAATTCTTCCTTTTAGTTACTTCAGTCAGGCATTTGTCATGGCAAAGAGAAAACCAACAAATACACATTCCATCTTTACATCTTATCACCTTTACTTTTAGAAGATATCCAACCTCCACCATTACTATATCATCCATCCTATCACGTGGTCCAAGCCAACATACACCTGATGTAATTTTGTAATAGATTTTGTGTGGCTTTTTCTCAGCAGTCTTGCTGGCCAATTTATTAACCATACTTACAGTCAAGCCATTCTTAGCCCCAAACCTTCCTGTCATGTTAGTCTATGTTCAAAATCTTTCCATTTCATTTTCAGTAAAATTCAGTTATATATAACACTCATGTAAAGAAGCCACCCTCCCACCTTCATGTTCTCTTCCCTCACTCTCCCTCTGACCCCCTTCCACTCCAGATAGATAGGTTTTCCATTGTCTTTTTAATGTGTTATCGATCTCTTCTGAATCAGGGCATTGACACATTCCAGTCTGTCTGTCTGGAATGTTTTGACCGCAGATCTCCTCATTAATTATAAGTCTCTATCATTAGGAAGTTAAATATAATCTTTTCTTATCACCTTGGTTCTCTGGCATGGCTACTCATCCATGTTTTTCCCCATAAAACTGTCATTATTTGACACATTTCATATCTACTTGTCCAATTGTTAAGTTGACACAGCCTAGAGTCGTTTAAGGGAGCCTCAACTGAGGGATTGTCCAGATAAGATTGGCTTGTGACCATGTCTTTGTGAGACTATCTCAGTTGATAATAGATATGGGAGAGCATGGTGGGCAGCCACTTCTTGAGGCACATGGGCCTTGGTTGTAGAAGAAAGCTAAGTATGAGCTGGAGAGCAAGTCAGTAAGCATCCTCCCTCCATGGTTTCTGCTCCAGGTTCCCACCTTGATCTGCTTCCACAACTTCTGTCACTTGTGAAATGTTACATGGAAGTATAAGATAAAGTTAACCCTTTCATCTTCCAAGTTGCTTTTAGTCAATGTTTTACTATAGCAACAGAGACTAAACTAAAGCACTTGTTACTGGCTTATGTTTTACACTGTAATTCCTATCCCAGTAAGATGTGAGTTCTATGATGGCCTAGGCGTTTTCTGTATTATTTATACTTTATGTCTCAGACCTGCACCATCACTGACCACCTAGGGAGTTTTCAATATTCATGTCTACTGAATGAACATGTCTCAGGGCTATTCACATATATGAGCTCCCTCTCTCTTCCTTCGTTTCATTTCTGAGATAGGCTTTTGACAATGCATATCAGGGCTGGCCTTAAATCCACAAGGTCCCTGCCTCAGCATCAAGTCCCTGGTTTGTATTCCCATTCTGAATAATGGGTTTTTTCTACTTTGGTACACTTGATGTTTTGAGTCAAATAATTCTTTCCTGTGGAACCTCTAATGCAGTTCTTGTATTTCCCAGCATCTCTTTTCTTGACTCACTAGGTGCCAGCATTACTCCTCTAGTTATGACAATCAAAGCTATTCTCAGACATTGTCACATATACTTGGGTAGGGGGTACTCAGTTGACTCTGGTTAAGACTCAATTCAAAGATTTTTTTCTATCAAGGTTGAATGGATGTTCTTTCACTCTGAGCTAGGACCTATGTATCTGTGCTCAGAGACCTCTGTCCATCTCTATCTCAAGGTGTTTAGTGAATCTGCATTCAGCCATATTACAGGGTGTGTGTGTACATGAATAGCTTTTTCATACATATATAGTTTTCCCTCCTTTTTCTCCATAATCACCAGGTTGTAACACGCAGATGGGATCATCTTTCTCTCCTTAACCTTTGTCTTTAGCATCATGCTACCACACAAAGGGATCAATACAGATTTTGGAGTGTTTGAATGAACGAATGCCTCTAACTCTCTTTGTGTAGGTAAAGGTACTCAAATACTGAAGCTATGAGCCTCCCCATTCTGGTAGCCAAGAAATCAACTAGGGCTTTGACAATTGTATGATACCGTAAGTGACTGTGCAGTGGAAAATTCTGAGAATGGAACTCTGAAAATTAGAGCCAAGTCCCCTGCTGTACAGAATCATCTCATATCAAAGAGAATCATTCAAAAGTCAGAGCAAGCTTAGATGGTTTGGTTTGTTTGAATAATTTAGGCATTCTACATCCAATGCGCTAGGGCTGAGTAATTTTCTGCTCTATTTTCCCAGAACATGAGATGAAGCTATCATAGACATTATTTCTCCCTTCCAAAATGTTCCTGAAAAAGGCAGATATGAGATAATCGACATGAAAACAAGCCTGTGGCTCCTCCTCTCTGGTGTTGCTGAGCCATTTAGATGACAGCAACAGTGATTTGATTCTCTCATTTGGACTATTTCACTGAAAGGAGGATGTGCAATTTAATGTTTTGTTTCTAAAGGATTTTTGGTTTCTTTCCTGCTTTTCTAAAGAAAAAGGTGCTTGCCTTTTCTGTATTGTTTCTTCCCCCAAGTGTTCAAATTGGTTTAGCACTGTGATAATAAATTCAGCAAAAATTAATGTCAAGGTGGGAATACAGGAGTGGGTGGGCGGGTGGGTGGGAGGTGGAATTCCCTCATAAAGGCGGGGAGAGGGAGGGCATAGGGGGGTTCCAAAGAGGAGACCTAGAAAGGGGGAAACATTGGAAATGTAAATAAAGTATCAAAAAGTAAAAATTTAAAAAAATTAAATAAAAAGCTTTACACTTTCTTTTTTTTTACTTTTATCTTTTCACTTATTTATTTTTGCTTTCTCAAATTCTTTCCCTTTTTATTGAGTCTGGGACCCTAGACCATGCTATGGTGCTGCCCACATTCATGATTAGTTAACAGTGTAGATTAACTGTCACAAGTCCTGTCTTTGTCAACTTGACTCAAACATATCACTTTTGAATCATGACACTTTACTCCTGGGTCCCCAAGGTCTCATGCTCAGCCCATAACCCAAATGCATTTTGTTAATCTCTAGAAGTACCCCAGTCTTAACAGCTTCGACAGTGTTCTGAAGTCCCCAGTGTTAAGTCTCTTTTGAGAGGCAAGGGAGATGCTTGATAAAAATAAGCCATATATTTCTAACATACAGTGAAATAGAACAAATATTCTCATTCTAAGAGAGAGACAGCATGGAAAGGTTGAGCCAAAAAGTAAGATCATATCCCAGTAGGGCAAATGCCAAAATACGAAGTGTCAAAATGCTCTTGAAGAGGCAGAGGCAGAGAGGCAGATGTGAGATCAGTCTCTCTCTCTCTCTCTCTCTCTCTCTCTCTCTCTCTCTCTCTCTCTCTCTCTCTCTCTCTCTCTCTCTCACACACACACACACACACACACACACACACGCACCGCCTCATCTGTCCCTTGTCTTTCTTCTTAAGCTTCTGATCCTCCAATAACAACAATTCTGTTTCCTTCCTTCCTGAGAGCAACCTTTTTAGATTCCCATTTACTAACAGGGTTATGGTAGCCTGATCTTCCATGGTACAAGGGGCCATGCCTCATGAGGTTGAATCAGGAGGATTGCTGAGAGTGTGGTCTATCTGGAACTAGATAGTAAGCATCTGCCTTAAAAACTTACGTGTAGAAGTGGTCACACAGCTTAGAAAGCTCCTTCAAGGATTTAACTTTTATTTTCAAATAATTTGAAAACTACCAAAATAACATGGGAGAGATGGAATAATTAGAATTATATTTTGTTATATTGACTTTCTCAGTATCAAGAAACAAGTAGAGAATTTATTTCACTAGTTGGTTATCCAAAACTAAATGTTCAGCCCTGAAAACATATATACGACTAACATTATACAGACTGGGTAGGTTATAGTTAGGAATATCTATGTATATACATATATGCATATGACAACTAATGAAAGAGGCCATGAATCTCAAAGAGAGCAAGGAGAGAGGTATATGGGAGAATTTGCAAGTAGGAAAGAGAAGGAGAAAATATTGCAATCATACTGTATTCTCAAAAATAAAAGAAAAGAAAGAAAACCAAGATAAAGACTCAAAAACATTTCCTGTTATTTAGTAATTATGTATGGAAAATTCAAAATGTTGACATCAGCCATTCTTGTTAAATTCTAGGCTTTTGCTAATGTGTATAACTTTGGGCTTTTGTTGAAGTTTGTATGTTCTGTTTCTATTCTCTTATTTTGGGACCTACTTCTGCCTTAAACAGAATGTTCAAACAAGTGGTGAATGTGGCCAGAGCTTTTCCTGGTAAGAAAATCTGAAGGAGGATGCAAGAATGGACGCAAAAGGAGCACGGAGCAAAATCTGTGTTGACCGGCCACACATATGCATCTCAGGCACACATGGGACCCTCACATGTGTTCACTTGGGGATGAAAAAGCCTTGTTAGTAGTCAGGCATTAGGACATGTTTGGCATGTTTGTAGAACTAATTAACATTCTTATCTTTTCTGCAAGTTTTACATTTCCAAATAAATAAATAAATAAGTAAGTAAGTAAGTAAGTAAATAAATAAATAAAGGTGGGGGAGGTTTTTTCCTTGCTGGGCCCTATTTTCTCTGTGCATCGGAGTAGAAGTGGCTGTTGCGGTTCATGGGTGCCCATCTCTTGCTTGTTTGTTTCTTTTGTCTTGCCCTGGTTGTCAGAAGAAGGGGCAGAAAACAATAAACACAGCAACGCTGCCTTTTCTGCTCCAAGCACAGAGTTGATTTTGTTCATTGCTTGCTCATTTCTTGTAGGTTGGAACGCAGCCAAGTCTAAATTCAAATGCCCAGATGCCACACTGGCTTCCCGTGTGACTGGTAGGGTGTGCGCATGCCGTAGTGTGCCTGCATGAGCCTTCCTGTTTGTAGGCAAAGGCAGAGGAGGCTGTGACCTGGCTTCAGTCCCTCTGTCGTGTAGGTGGCGTGTATTTACTTCGACAATAACTGTATGTAGCTTATGAGTCTCCAGTCATATTTGTCTGGTAATGAAATGGTTCTTGTCTCATTGGGGGTGTGCATGAGATTGGACTAGAAATGCTTCAAGCTGTCTTTCAGCCCTCCACCCCAGTTCGAGTAACTGGCAAAATCCTTTGAAAATGCACTCCCAGTACTTCACAAAGTACCCACAGCTAAATTAAGATGCTAATGACTGTGCTGATGACGCCAGCATGGAGATGCCAGAGTGGTACCCGGAAGGAAACACTTTCTCCTGCCAAATCTATTCAGAATATTTCAAGTAATTGGGCATTTTACTTCAGTGATGTTTCCTAGCCTGAGGGAGGTGGTGATAGATAAACTTTATTCTTTTTTCACCATGAAGGATTGTAATGGCTGTGGTGCATCAGATGTAGAAATGGAGTGTTCTAAATGTCATCTCAATACCTTTTCTCCCTCTGCAGGAAATGTCATCTTGTACTTAAGGTTGCCTCAGGACACTTATGGCAGAGGATATTTGGCATCTTGTCTTGGTCCTCAACCGTGTCAGTAACCCTTCATCTCTGCCCTCTGTAGCTACCCTTTCAGTTGTGACTTTCATGTTTCAACAAGGATATACCCTACAATAAAGTAACTTCTTTACCAAGACTGTTATTTAGAAAGAAGAGATTTTAGGGTAAATTTACCACAGAACTAAACTTTTATTCCTCCAGTTATGCTTCCACATCAATTTATCAATTATTTCTCTTTTTAATTAATGACACCTAAACACATCAAGGTAAATACATAGGTACTATCTGTCCTCAGTAGCTCTCTTGTCAGGATCCCCACATCTGTCTATCAAGTCCTTTCAGTCATAACTTAAAGACATCTCACAATTCTGAGTTTTCTTTCATTTCTATGGTTACCTCCTATTTCAGTATTTAATATATACTACTATTCTTCCAATGGATTATTATGATAGCCTCCTAATGGGATACAACTTAAATGTAATAATGGTGAATTTACAAAGATAAGTTTTTATACATCTCCCATATGCACATGGAAATATGATATTGAAAATTCTCCAGAGTAAGGTTAATAAGAGATGCTCTTAGTTTTCCTGCCCATAAATAAAATCTCAAAGGGTTCTGGTATATTGAGACTGCAGAGGAAATAATGAGTAAATCCAGCCTGATGACATTCTCTTTGCTGTGATTGATATCTGTTCTCTCTGTGTTTTATATTTGTAGCTCAATCTCAATTAAAACATGATGAAGATTAAGTTTTAAATTTTGCAAGTTATAAATCAAACAGAGTGCATAGTGTTTCAAAAACAGATGAGTGATGGCATAAATAAGTCTATGAATATTTGAAAACATAGCCCAACTTAAAACCAATAGATAAATTACTGGGAGGCAAAAATAAATAGAATTTATAATATCCCAGCTGTGAACAGGGGTAACAGCCAAGGGGCTACTGAGAATATATTGAGATCTTAGAATCTTGGCTTGATGTTTTAGATACTCACAGAAAGAGAAATGATTGTCCATGAATTCTGAATGCAAGAAAACAGGACTAAATTTCTTGACTAAAACTCAAGACTCATTAAGGATATTCCCACACCTCCAAATGAACAATATTGAGTAATCTCCACAGTCTCTGGAAAAAAGCATAAGTGTTTATCTTCAAATTCACTTGTTCAGTGGTTAAGAATACCTTTGAGAAGTTAAACTTTCGAGTGATATCTGATGCATGTGTTAGGGAAGGAAATTAAGAGTTAATTAAATACCCTAGGCCTTGTAATGTGAGTAGGTAGCTGCACTGAAAGATGCTTACATAGTTCAGGGCATGTTTGACCTTCCCACTGTAAATGTAATTTTTATTGGTTAGATATAAATGCCATCTCTGAGGCTTACTGTTGAACAGCTCACCCTTTCTAGCTCATTCTGAACTCTGACCGGCTGGTTCAACTCAACTGTTCTGGCTCAAACTCCTCTCCAAGCTGACTGATTCAATCTGGTTTCTCTCAGATTCTCACTGAATTGTTCTGCTTAGCCTTAAACTAACTCTGGCAATTTGTTTGAATCTTTGGATCCTTGTTATTCTCTGGCTTCAACTGCCTCTGCTGACCTGCAATGAACTGTATGAACTCATGGATCAACTCAATTCCACTGTATTTGACTCACTGTACTCCCAACTGACTCTCCCTATGATGTTCTTAAATAGTTTCTCTTTCCTGCACTATTCTCTTAAGTAGCCTCTCTTTATTCTCTTTTATCATGAGAGGTGGCTGTATCCTATCTCTGACTCATTCTATCAAATCTTTCTCTGATTTATCATTTTGTCTACCCCTCAATTAGGTGCCACTTTCAAACATGGCTGCTTCCTTTAATCTAATTTTATCTTAAAGGTATATACAAAGGGCATGTCTGCATTCCATCAAGAGGGATTAAAGGTGTGTGGTGTGTCTGCATTCTAGCTGGATCACACAACCTATGTTCTTAAATATGATCCCTTGCCAGAGCACTTGTGTTGCTGGATTAAAATTTTTCTATACCCACAAATTAATAGAGAGTTATGTGTAGAGATGATCTCACACTGAAATTGATGGCATCATATAGAATGAACCACTGTAGAAAAGTCATAGAACTATAAGTGAAATAACCCAGATGCTTACAAATAGAAATAATGAAATGAGCACTACAATTTACCATCATTTTATTTAAAATGTTCAAACAGAACAGGGGGAGAAGTTACAAGATAGTCATAAAAATGCACAGAAAGAATTAGATATCAGCACATAGAGTATAACACACATGTGCACATGCACACACACACTCATGAGTTTGCCTTTCAAGAAAAAAAAGATGTGGGCTCATAGAGTCTGTTGCCATCCATCCAGCTCTTTAGGGCAATCATTTCCTGTTAGGTGACTTAATTTTCTTGGTTGCTCTGTCATCTAAATCGAGTCTTGCATTTTCTTCTTAGAAAGCAGCTGGTCGTGTGTGTGTGTGTGTGTGTGTGTGTGTGTGTGTGTGTGTGTGTGTGTTTGTGTGTGTATGTTCATGTGTGTGTGTGTATGTGTGTGTGTGTGTGTATGTGTGTGTGTGCGCGGAGCAGAGGGCAGTGTTAGATATCTTCCACTGTTATGCTCCACTCTGTCTTTTGAGACAGAACGCAGAACGCATTGATTGGCTAGACGATCTGCCTGCAAGGGTGGATAAATCTACATATATTCTCTACTTCCCAGCACAATGATTAAAGATGTGTGCAACCATATATGGGTGCTGGTGACCTGAAATAAGTCCTCCTGCTCCCTAGGCAGGTGCTTTTACTGAATCATCTCCCCAGCCTTGACAAAGCTACCCTTAATGAGACATCTACTCTTGTCTAACCCTACACTTGTCTGTCTTGACATAGAGGGGATATAAATGCCATGATCTCCTCTGAACATTAGCCAGAATTAATAAATGGTTTTGCTTCACCACAAGGGGTATGGCAAGTATTTCCAGGCACATTGGCGGAAGGTAGTTATTGAGCACTAGCAAATTCATGATGTGCACATTCTAAATATTAAGAAATGAGGGAAGAGTGATAAAGAGAATTCCAGTGAAAGCCACGCAAGGAGAAGAGGCAGAGAATTGTACATTTGGAGCAATCTGATTTGTACTGGGAAGAACATTAAGATAGGTAACAGAGGATATTACTTTCTTTCTTTCAAGTAGTTTTAAAACATTTGGATTTTTATAAGTAATATGAAATGAAATTATATAACCTAAAAAATACAATTGAATTCTCACTCATCCGTTGTCCATTTGTTACATGGGGTGACAGTGAAGGGTTGGGCAAAGTCAGTGACTCTAGACAGTAGGAGATTTTGCATTTTATTCTGAGAAACATGAGAAGCCATTTGAAGGTTTTAAAGCAAATAAAGTAAACAGATTTATGATTTTGAAAGGTTACTCTTTTAAAAGGGAGAATTGACTATTGATTAAAATCAGTAAGCTCGTTAGGAGTGAAGGGCATTAAATCTAATGCAGCAACAATAGGGTTGGCAGTGGAGGGAGAACTAGAATATGCTTTGCCAAAGAGAGCAGAACATGCCTTGCTTTTTATTTAAGATGCAAGACTAAGGAAGAACAACAGCAAGAGGGTGACAGAGGTAGAAAGTCACCTGGTCTTTTAAAATATCTATCTATCTGTCTATCTATCTGTCTCTCTCTCTCTCTCTCTCTCTCTCTCTCTCTCTCTCTCTCTCTGTCTATCTATCCATCCATCCACCTATCATTCAATGGGGTCGGTCCTGTGCTAACTAGGTACAAGTGATTACTAGGTCTATGAAGCTTTATAGTGCAATTTTCATCTTAGAATCATCATATGACAGACAAAAGAGGAAAAGATTCATTGACTTATGTCTCCCTTTGGTGTGCTGAGTTTTCTGAACATGTGGGCTCTGCAATGTTAGACATGTATGATAATCTGGGTCTTAGGTATCATAACTAAGATAGCCCTAGGTCAGGGCCCAGCGATGCAGAAAAGGAAGAGAGGCATTATCATTTGTGCTTTGTAAAGATGGCTAGAATTCATGGCAGTCTAAAACAAGAGACTAGTAAAGCTAAGATCTCAGGCGGTGCACACAGCCTCCATGAAGAATAATTTGTTATAAATTCAGGAGGTATGATTATTCTGTGACTTAGATGCTGCTGTGACACAGTGACAAGGAGAAGAGAAATGAAGGGTCAAGTAAGAGTTAAATTATACAGTGTTTGTCATCTCTGAGAATATACACTGGGGTGCCTGTAGCCACCTGAAGGGCTTCTCACAGGAAGGGAAACATCACAAAGATTTCAGCCACCAACTAGGTTGATGAAGACATGAGAGACCAACAAGTGGTGATAGAATTAAACTTTTCAAGGCAGAGAAGCTCTGTGTGAAGACTTGAAGACAAAACCTGGGTGCAAGAATCATTTGGGGAACAGTATCCTTAGAACATATAATCAGGCTTTGGAGTGGGCTCTAGGAAAACTTGCAACTGGGAACATAGAAGTGGGAAGTATATTGAGCCTCCTAAGCTATGGGGAGAGGTTAGATTTTATAACAATTGAAGTCCATGAAATATAATCTTTTCAATATTTTTAAAAGATCATTATATATATATATATATATATATATATATGATATAAAATATACTGGAGAATACAATATTTGAACAAAAATGGCTTGTGACAGCATTTAGTAGATAGTTGGATTGCTCTACTTTGTACAGAGACAATCTACGTTGTTCCAGGACCAACATAACAGAAGGCAAGAATTGACTCCCAAGTTTTCCTCTCACGTTCACTTGCATGCCCCAAATAGATACACAAACAAACAAGCAAATGCATGCACACATGCATACATACATACATGCACATATACATACATGCACACATACAATTAAAAAATAAAGCCATGAATTTAAATCTGGACTAACCTTAAAACAGTTACAATTATCTCTGCTTCTCTTAACAGCTCCCTTATAGACTGGAAGAAAAATCAACATCTGTGTGAGTCACACTGTGGGCTATCTGCCAGTTGCAATAGAATAGTTTCCCTTCTTGGACAAAGACTTGAAAAATAGGTGAGAGAGTGTCATTCATAATGGGCAAAGAATATATGCAGAATTAGGATGGACGCTGATAGAGTAAAGGGTATTACAAGTCAATCCCCAGAGTGTGGATAGGAATGGTTCTTGTCCTTCTGGGTTTTCCTCCACAGTGGCTGGCTCAGTGCAGACTTAGTGAGGAGAGCTGTACTCTGAGAAGGCCCATGGGTTCATCATCGTCATCATCATCATCGTCATCATCATCATCATCATCATCATCATCATCATCATCATCATATCTCTCTCTCTCTCTCCCTCTCTCTCTCTCTCTCTCTCTCTCTCTCTCTCTCTCTCACACGCACACACACACACACACACACACTCACAAGCATACATAGCATTGCATGGATGACTACCCACTTCTTCCAAACGGGAGAAATGGAATCTTCCTGAGAGTGAGCCCTGCTTCTCCTTGGGTGTGTGGCTGTGGCATATTGGTTACTGCTACCCTCAGATTAGTGAGAATTCAAATATTTGCAGTTGCCTGAATCACGAAAGACATAGTGAGTGGTAGTGAAAACAGAAGAAATGCATGTTGTATTATCAATAAGATCGTCTGAAACATTTAGGGAAAGCACCGTTATGTGGTTGTCCTCATCATTACGTATGTGTTATGTTATACACGGAGGCTGAATCTCAAACACTAAGCATAAATAATGGAAAACAATATCTTGACACTGGAGTCTGATATGGTGTGATTTGATTTATTACATTAAGGTCCACATGGCAATCCTTTCTCCAAAGCTTAAGAAAGGAGCTTTCATCTACCTGTCACAGCATAGGAGCAAAATAACTTTCAAAATATTTTCTAGGTTAGAGCCTCCTAAAATACACTCATAGGACTTTATCTTCCATTACAATCCCTGCACCAGCTTGATACAAAAACGCTCCAGGGCTGCCCTTCTGCCACACATTGGTAGGTGAGTAGCACCTACCAGCTGGGGTGAGGGGCCTTGAAACTCCCATAACGGGGACTTGGCTAGTGGCAAAGAGGAAGGAGGGATGTCGTGTGTGTGTGTGTGTGTGTGTGTGTGTGTGTGTGTGTGTGTGTGTGTGTGTGTGTATGTTACAGTAATCAGGGTCCAAACAATGTCTATGCTTTATAATTTGTTTTTAAGTGCTTGTGCTAAGGGAAAAACCAAATACTAGTACTTTATTCAAAAGAAGACATTAATGACAAAGGACGGGAAGCAGAAAATGTAACTGGGTTATTTTCAATATTGTAAGATAATTGCATTTCCGTCTAACATTGTTTTTGAACCAATTTAAAGATATTTTTAGTGAAATATCAGTACACAGTTTCTTTTTTACTGCAAACAAGAAAACATCGACGTGGTTCTAAGTCTGATCTAATCCCTAGAAACATGGATCTGAAATGCAGGCAACCCTCTGCCGCCCACGTGGATTCCATGCAACAGGTTAAACAGCCAACTCTAGCTTTTACAAGTGGCCTGGCTCAGAATTCTTCATCTTTTATTCAGTCAGCTCTTTCAAGATTGGTTTGGTACAATTTCTCTTACAGACCTCAGAGAGTGATCGTCCTTACCCACACAATAATGCTTTCTCTCACGGTACATATAAAAGGCCACTTCTCTCTCGTTCCTGATGCAGATTTCTGAGGAGAACATTAATGAGAATATTGGGTTCACAGTGACCTCTGAGTCAGGAGGGCTGTAGGTGCCAGTGCTGTGATCATGACTTCACTATTTGATAATCACAGAGATAATTTTTAAGGGTTCCCACATGAGCATATTGCACATTAAAAATTTTCCCCATGATCTTGAATCTGGCTAGAAGGTTGTTAATTGCTTCAAGTACCCAAAGCTTGTTTGGATAGAAAATCACCCTGAAACCCATTAGCTCACTGGGTCCCAGCATGACTGGCAGTTGTAGAGGCCAGAGTGCTAGTTCCAGAAAAGTTATTTTTTTCAAGACGTCACTCAATATTTCATCAATTCACAGCACACTCAGTGCCTTGACAATATTTTCCATAATCTCTCGTCCCTCCTGAAGCGCACATAAACAAATCTAATTCCCTGTTAGATGCTAATTGCAAGTGCTACATAACTGTGCCTCTGAAACCTCCTAATAACACTACCCATATGTTAAGGTCTCCCCCTAATTGCCTGGTTACTCTAATGAGAGAATTGCTTCTTTTTTCTTGCTGACTGCATCCTATCCATTCCGTAAGTGAGATGTCTATTATAACGATATCCAGTGTAGCTCAAGGTCGGCAGCAATGATGTACCTCTCCCAGATCTAGAGACAATGCCTGGGTTAGAATGTCCTGAAATACCAAAAACAAAGGTTTCATGAAGCTGGAAAATCTCCCTTAACTTTGACATATTGCATATTATATGTCTATACGATAGACATAATTCATAATTTTACCTAGGTATATTAAGAACTGTTGGGCATCAGGTCCTAGCTGACACTAATGTTTGGTGACCCAGAGGTTCATCCATCATGACTTGCTGGTCACAGATGAAGGATATAAATGGAGGTGTTTCATCACAGGGTTGTAAGAATATTCTGCTGAGGAGCACGGACTGGTGGCCTTTTCTGAGTCTCTGTAATGCTGGGATGGGGGTACCTGGCATGTGGCACACAATCTCCGTTGATCCCTTCATGTGTAAGATAACATTAGTGCAATCAGTTCACCTTCTTCATCTGGCCAATTCTGCTTTTGCTTCCTTTTTTTGTTCTAAATAATGGCGAGGTAGAAATGTTTCACAACTGAATTCCTGAGGAGAAAAAAGGTGCTCATTTGTTTTGTCAATTTTCAAAATGCAGACTCTTGTTATGTTCACTTTAAACCATTGGCTCGACGTTATGGAGTGCACAGCCGGAAAAAGGATGCACACAGCTGCTTGTTGATGCACACAACTGCTTGTTGATGCACACAACTGCTCGTTGATGCACACAACTGCTTGTTTCTTGCCCATCAGGAAGAGTTGCTTCTCGCACTCTATGGCACATGCTGTTTCTCAGGCTTCGCCTCCAGTGTCTACAGCTCCACAGCATGAAACAACTGTGTTACAATTTGTTTAGGAAAACCTCATTCAGAATCTATAGCCATTGAGGAACTCCGTGTTCCTAAATACTCAGACCTATGTTAGTGGAATGACAAGCAGTCATTGACTGAAGCCTCTATGGATCTGGTGCTATTGGCTACAGGAAGAAACATGCCAGTCACGACAGTTGCTTCAGCTTAAACAGTGGGTGATGAACCTGACACACAAATGATTGTGGCTTGAACTCGATGTATTTGAGTTGGACAATTCCAGATATTTAAAGGTGTAAAGTAATATGCAGATTCCTTGGCTAGGCAAATCCACTCCTGACGTTTGGAGAGTTCGTATTCCACTTGACTATATTTTTGTAGTATGTTTCTGTGATGGTTGATCTTTAACTTGACTTGATGAAAACACCAAGGAAACACACTCCAGCTGTATATCTATGAGGCTATTTCCAAAGAGTTTTAACTGAGAAAGGAAGAATCACCTTGAGTAATAAGAGACACGCGCTATCCATGACTAATAGGAGAGAATTAAAAAGAGAGAAAACAAGCATTGGCACCTGTCTCTTTGGGCCTCTTCTGTGGATGCTAATGTTCCTGCTGCTGGTTGGAGTTGTTCTTTCTGGCATAACTTCCCCACCGTGATGGACTGTACCTGCAAACTGTGAGCCAAACCAACCCCCCTTCCTCATATTGTTTTGTCAGGCTCCATCAGAAAGAAAAATAACATACCTTGTATATACACTGTCTTTAATACTTGGGAAAAGTAAGATAGATGGCACTGCCTATTCTTTATGTATTTTTGAAAGCGTGCATACAATGTAGAATCTAAGGGAAGTTAAGTTATACGATTAAGAACACATGTTAAACACATGCCAAGTAAGAGACCAGGATGAAAATTTATTGGAAATACATTTCTTTGCAGGTGGTATCCATTTGAGCCTTCTCTTTTGCCTGTTCTCAGTGTTTCTGACTGCAGCATGGACTAGGACTAGGAAGTAACAGAAATCAAACATCAAGAAGAGCCAGCCGGTTTCAGCTGACACAGAATGGACAACTTCTGCTTTGCTTTCTAGATGTTAGAATCATCTCCTTTAAGAGAATAGATAAGGGGAATTAAAATTCATGTGAGAAGAGAGATGGAGGGATATGTGATCAAAGTCCATAAATTATGAAAGGCACAGAGATGTGCCCCAAACTGAAGTAGTAGAAGATGTGGATTTATAGGACGCTTCTTAAAGCAAGGCTCAGCATCCTTAGTGAGATTGTACATTATAGGAAGGACAGTGCTATGTGCAACCTGTGTCCATGGTGATGGTATTAGTCTTAGACACTCATGTCTCATATCTTCTTTGTGACAGGGATTCTAGAGTGCTAGAACTATATGGTAGTAAATGTCTTGAGATATTGGGCTGATATTAGGGGAGATATAGAATTGTGAGATATAGCAAATGTGCTATAGCACAAAAGCAAAAAAATAAAATAAAAAAATGATGAGGCCTGGGAGATGGCTCAGTCATCCAGTATGAGAACCTGTGTTCAACCATCAGAACCCATGTAAGGAGAGCCAGGCATGATAGCACACACTTGTAACCCCGGTGCCCTGCAGTTCACTGGCTTGCCAACCTAATCTGTTCAGAGAGCTCCAGGACAGTAAGATGAGAGAGGTAGTCTTAAAAAATAGAGAAAGACAGATCTTGAGTAATGACAGCTGGGGCAGTCCTCTGTGCTCCAAGTGTACATATCTCTACCTCTATCTCTATCTCTATCTCTATCTCTATCTCTATCTCTATCTCTATCTCTATCTCTCTCTCTCTATCATCTATATCTAATCTATACGCTGCTGTGCATGAGTGTGCATGCACACTCACAGAGATAGAGATAGAGAGATAGAGATAGAGACAGAGATAGAGATAGAGAGATAGAGATAGCTAGATAGAGGGAGGGAGGGAAGGAGGGAAAGAGAGAGAGAGAGAGAGAGCGAGCGCAAATCGTCAGTCTAAGTGGTGTAACTAAGAAAAACAATTTTGGACCTTAAAAAAGGGGGGAGAGAGGGGACTGAAGAGATGGCTCAGTGGCTCAGAGCCCTGGTTGCTCTTCCAGAATACCAGGGTTCAATTTCTAGCACCCACATGGTAACTCACAACAGTCTGTCACTCCTATTCCAGAGCATCCCACTCCCTTTTCTGGCCTCTGAAGGGACCAAGCATGAAAATGTTTGCACAGTCATACATGCAGGCAAAATACTCATAAAATAAAAGAAAAAGAAAACAAGACAATATTAAGGTGAAAATATCTCGTGGAAAGGGGTAAAGGTGAAACTTGGAGGAGTGCCTCCACTCTGGTTGCAACTGATACCTCTGATGTGACTGCAAAGCCTCTTCAGAGGGAAAGACACTTGAGAGTTTTGGTTTTTAAAGAGTGAGCAGAATCAGAAACTAGTGAGCAAGTGTGCCCATTAGGCAATGTGGGCTCTGAGCACTTTGCTTGCTAATTCCCTTTTTGGTCAATGAGAAACATAAAGGCAGAGACTATACGATGCCAGCTAACAGTAGGTTAACCCACCAGAATTGAGGCACAAGAAGAAACAGGAAACAATTTCTCTCCTAGGTCTAGTGAAAGCATCTGTCAGGGGATTCTTTGGGTCATTACTGATAGGAAAGGACCAAGAGGGGAGTAATGTAAGCACAGTCCTTCCAGTCTCAGAAAGACAGGACTGTGCAGTGGTTAGTGTCCAACAAGAGCTAAGGGTGAAGAGTGTGCCTTTAAGATCAGGGTGAACCTTTCCTTACTGATTAGGAAGGCAAGAGTGTTCATAGGCCTCATTAAATTGGACTAAGCAACTTTCTGAATAAATTATTTAGTACCATCTGTCCAGGGAAAAAAGATAACACTAGCTTTTTGTACATAAACCCAAAAAGGTTTTAAGTCTTAAAGCAAGCAAGCAAACAAACAAGCAAACAAACAGACAATCAAAAAGATCAGAGAGAATTGATCTTGGATCTTATTAAAAATTTAAAAAAGGTTATTTTTAGATGTATAAGTATTTTGTCACATACATGTATGTATATGTACTATGTGCCTGGTACTCTAGGGGGTCAGAAAACAGTGTTAGATTCCCTGGGGCTGGAGTTATAGATGGTTGGGAACCTCCATGTGAGTGCTGGGAATTGAACAGGGTCCTGTGGGAGCAGCCAGTGCTCATAACTGCTGAGCCATCTCTCCAGCCCCTAATCTTGATTCTTGACTAAACTGCTCACTGTCTCGAATCTTGGCAAGCCACTTTCAACTTTCTTAGTTTCAATGTCTTTTTCCATTAAAAGGAGGTAAGCACTGACTATGGTTAGGATCAAAAAGGCGCAGTTAATGTGCTCAGAAAGCAGAGGCTGCCAACACAGTATCAGCTGTAGTGCATCATTGTGTCAGGTCGGACCTCAGCACATTGCATATGTAGCTTCTTTCCAGGAACCCTCAGCAGATGTTAGGGAGTGGCTGTACTAGTGCATACATTTTACAGAAAAATCACGTGCAACTCCAAGTCAGAGTTGGGAAAGTTATGGCCTGCAGGTGAGATCCAGTCCACTGCCTGCTTTAATGCACAGTTTTATTGGAGCACAGCCAGAGTCCTTCATTTCCACAGAGCCCATAGCTGCTTTCTCACCTCAAAGGCAGAGTGGAGAAGAAGCAGAGGACATTGACTTGCAAACCCTCAATATTTGCTACCTGTGTCAACTTTGGCTCTCGGGAAAATCATTACTTGCTTGACGTTGCATAATTGTTATTCCTATATTTTAATCTATTTCACAAAGAGACCATCATTAGAAGTGGAAGCAAACTAAAATGTACCTTAATTAATAAAGTGCTTGCCATCCAACAACAACAAAAAAATGTATCTTAAGTGGACAAAAAGTCTTTGTAAAATGTAACAATGATAAAGGGAAAAGCAGAGTGTACATTTAAAAAGGGCGTCTGAGGGAATCATCAGCAACTTAAAAATTGTTACTTCTTATATGGAAATGAAGGCTTTTGCTTAGATGGCTTAATCAAGTAGGTTTTAATCTGTAATTATTTATTATAAATGAAAATGAATTAATGTATTGTATTTTAATGTGTAATTACAAAAGAGTAAATAAGATCCTAAAATTGAGGCTCAGATCTCTGAGAGCAGAGATGGAAGGGTGTCATGAAGAGAAATAATGGTCTGTTAGCACCCCACCTTTCACAGAGGGAGTCATTAAATAGGATATTTCAAGAAATTTGTATTGTATATTTTGAACTGAAAAGGTAGCCACTGATGGGAATGAAAAGATGCCCGTCTTTGAAATAAGTATATATAATGAATGAAAGCATTGTTATCTGTAAGGCAGCAAGAGAATGAGTAATAATATCACATTTGGAGTTTCCAAATTTAAATTATATACTAACAATCCCTCAATTCACTTAAAAATTAAGATCTAACCTTTAAACAGTTTTTAATATTTATTTTCACTTTATGTGCATGTGTGTTTTGGCTGCATGTATGACTGCACCACATGCATGCCTGGTGACCATGCAAACTAGAAGGGGATGTTGGATCCCATGGGACTGCAATTACAGATGATTGTTAGCAGCTGTGTGGGTGCTGGAGTTGAAACAGGGTCCTTTGAAAGAGCAGCCAGTGCTCTTAACCACTGAGCCATCCTTCCAGCCCTGAAAAAAGTTAAAATACAAATGATAAGCATGATTAAAATACAGCGACCAAAAAATGATTAACAGTGAAAGAGAGTTAAATATATTCACATTTAAAATGGATTAAGTGGGAAAAATAAATCCTTTCCTTAAAAAAGGTACACTGAAAATGTAAAATCTAGTACATATGTATATATCAACTAAATATATATATATATATATATATATATATATATATATATATATATATATATATATATATATATATATATCACATGAGAAAAAAAGGACAGAATGAAAAGGGCAGCAGCAGACTTTTGTATGCTCAGGTACAGAAATTCAAATAGAATACAAATAAGCTTCTGGAGAACCCATGATTACTACATCTATTTGGTCAGATTTTATATACAACACAATGAAATGCACCTTACTAGTCTCAAAGACTGTGTACATTACTTCAGCCATGCTTATTAGTGCGTCTAACTCGTTTAGAGTAGAAGGTTTCATCGCATATTTTTGATCCTGAATCTGAGCGAAAACTTGTGATGCTTATGTTTTTCATTCTGGCTGATTTTTTTTGAACATGATTTGTTCCACAAATTTTCTCACAAACCTGATTTTGACTTTTAAAAGGCTGAATAAAACTCCACTCTTGCTGTGTAACCATTTCCTCCAAATTGGGGGGAGGAGGGAGACTCATAGGATTTAGGAGTCTCTGAAGGCTACAAAACCCACCAGTGTGACCCCGATCACTCCAGCCCTGCCCCAGAGCTGTAGAAACAGTGAGCCGTTACCTTAGGGAGAGGGGACACGTGCAGGCCTGCACAGCTGCCCACAGCTTTCCCAGGCCTCACCCCGGCTGGGGTAGGGTTTTCAGGGACACAGGTGGCTTGCATTACTCATTCTCCATTAATATCACCTCTGCTCCTGAAATTGAACCCAATAACTCCCTGGCTCACTAGGCTTTGGTGTGCTGTCAGTGCCTTATTTGAGGTAAACAGATGTTCACATGGATTTCTGCAGGAGAACCGTCACAACTGTGCACATTTACCTATTTATCCATCGATAGGCATGTAGACTGCTCCTGTAACTCGGCTCTTGTGAATAGTGACTTAGTGAGCACGTGTGTGCACTTATCTGTAGTATGCTGGCTTTGATTCCTTCCAGTGTATGCCTGGGAGTGGTGTAGATGTCTCATGTGGTTGGTTTTAGAGTTTTGAGGAACCAATTTTAGAGAATTTTAAATGAATAACACAAACATAATAAAAATGAAAATAAACTTGTGAAAAGAGCACAGCCTACATTTTAAAATAATGCAGTAAAAGTTAAAGACAACTTCAAGGTTTGAACAATAACACAAGCTAACACCCCATCAAAACTAAAAAGACCTACTGAGATTTTCTTTTTAAGATGATTTTTAGTTGAAAGGAGGATACAGAAGCCTTCAGATAGATGTGTAGAATTTCTCATATCAAAATGTAGTGTTATTTGGTATAAATTGTTTATAGAGGAAAATTGACATTTTTAATTGTTAAAGAATAGAAAAAAGAATTTAACGTCCCTTTCAAATGTCTGAAAAAGTAACAGAAACTTTTAAAAATCAAACTCATAAATAACTTTTTAGCAACCAAACAAAAAGAATATTCTCTATTATTATTCTCTATTATTATTAAGACAAAATTCTATTTTTTAACTTAATAGAAATATTATGATAATTTTCAGTACAATGTAAACCTTAGTGATTAGTTTGAATCACTTTGTCTTGGTGCCAGAAGAATCCTTCATGTTTTCTTAGAATTTCAAACAGTGTGTCTTTTTCTTTCTCATTAAACTGATTATTCAAACACTATTTTATGCACTTCTATATTGTATGCTTATCATGACAATAATACTTATATAAAATATTAGTTTTTATATTTTTGTTGGAACTTTGACTAGAAGAGAAAGTACGAGAGTGAAATATAGGTGAATCTGTTTTTGTTTCTTCCTTCTTTACAAAAAGATTTACTTTATTTTTAATCATGTGTATGTGTGTTTCTATGTGTGCAGGGGCCTGCAGGAGCCAGAGGGGTCAGTTCCCCCTGCAGCTGGAATTACATATTGTGGTAAGCTTCCCAGCATGGTTTCTGGGAACCAAACTTGGGTCTTCTGCAAGAGCAGATTATTTGTAGATAAAGCTGTACAGTGCCCACGACACAGGGCAGCAACAGAATAACTGAGAGGAGTCCCAGTGAGGGCCCAGTATTGATGGTGTGGCAGAAGCCAGAGGCCTTGAACAGACCCATGGCTCATTGCAACAAACATTTGCAAGTGAAGATGTGTGGGCAGAGGGGAGTACTGTGTGACACACTGTGTGACATATGGCAGCTTCCACAACGAGAAGCTTCCTTTGTTCATTTTTGTTCATTTGTATGTTTTTTATTTTGGGTGTAGGTAGCAAGGGCCAAGGGCAGACATGAGGGGACTGGGAGATGAGTGGGACTTTGGCGCATAATGTGAAACTCACAAAGAATTAATAAAAAGTTAAAAAAAAACCCAAGCAAGCAAAATAACAGAACACTGCCAAGTTCTGCAGATCTCCAGGGACAGACATGACTAGAGCATGAGGGAACAAAGAAAAGATGAGCAGAAAACACAGACAGAACATGGGGTCCCATAGTTCTTGGCCCCCAGATAGAAATTCTCAGCACCCAACATCTCAGCATATTTATTATATAGATTTGAACAGAGACGAGTTATTGCATTTAGCTGAGCAAGGGGGCAGAACTTGGGGTATAGAACTGTATCAAGGAGACAGGTTTAGCTAATCTTGGTATGTTCAGTTGTTATAGGGGAGCAGTCATAAACATTTTGGGAGAGAAAGCTATGGTGGACAAATTCTGCACACACGGTCACTAGCCACACTTGGACCATAAGAGAAGGCTTTACATTTTACCTGAGCCATGCCTATGTCTTCAGCACACATTCACTCAAGACTTCCCTCAGTCCTTCCTCTGTTCCCCACAGCATAGACTGCATTTGTCAGAGGCAGATGACTACGTTACAACTCCCGAGGAAGGAAACTTGGCAATCTTTTTTTCTTTTTCTTTTTTAATTCTTTAATCTTTTTTTTTTTTTACAGTCCAGACTTTATCCCCCTTCTGGTCCAACCTCTGACTGTTCCACATCCCATACCTCCTCCCCCCACCCCATCTCCAATAGGATGTTACTACCCCCCACCCCCACCTCACCAGACTGCTGATCTTCTTATAAGGTCGCCCTCCTCTTCAGCTTCTTCCAGCTTTTCCCTAATTCAACCACAGGAGTCAGCAGAGTCTGTCCACTGGTTGAGTGTAAATATCTGCATGATTCTTCCAGCTCCTTGTTGGGCCTTTTGGAGAGCAGTCATGATAGGCAGTTCTTAGGTGGTAAGTGAAGCCATGCAAAGTAAGAACCATCATACTGATGGTTAGTGTGCTCGCTGCCTTCTCCAGGGCAGAAATATGCCTTTCACCAAAACACAGTTTTGGAAGGATGTTGATACTGAATGGTTTCACCAGACAATGCCAAAGGGGGCATGGCAGGGCATAGGGACGGACATCAGTCATTTCTTCCTGTGTACTTGTGCTCACAGGCAAATAATTCCCTGTTGCCTCTCATCGACCAGCAGCCGATGAGAGCGAGAATGGCTTCCTTGCTCTATCTTGACACATTTCTGTCATATTCTACTGCTATAGAGAAGCACTTCATCCTAGTATTTGCCTTTTCCAGGTACTTCTGGATCTGTGCTTTTCTGGCTACGTTTTTTATTTAACTTTTTATTGATTCTTTGCGAATTTCACATCATGCACCCTAATCCCACTCATCTCCCTGTCCCTTTGTACCTCCCTGCCCTTGCAGCCTTGCTGCCAAAACAAAAACAAGCTAGCCTTGTTGTGGAAGCTGTAGTATGCCCCAGTGTGTTGCACAGTCTACTTTTTTTTGTCCATACTTCTTTGCTTGCAAATGTTCATTGCAATGAAACTATTTTTCTGGTTTAAGGGCTCTGGCTTCTGCTACACCACCATTACTAGATCCTCACTGAGGCTCTTGGTTTTCTTGTTGTTGCCCTGCATCATGGAGGTTCTGCAGCTTTGAATCTGTGGGACCAGCCCCATCCCGTGCTCCAGCAGTTCATAGGAGGGGTAGATGTTGGGGTGGGCCAACCCAAAGTCCTGGATTTGGGTCTGGATGGTAGCTGATCAGCCTGGCACCTGTCCCACACCACACCACTAGGGCAAGCTCTCCAGCACTGCCCCAGCTAGATCACCCAAAGCTGGCTATGTTTTTTAAAGGGAAGGTACCTGTTTATCCCTTTATGATTGATAATCATGGCATACCCTTTCTTTCTAATGGTAAGAAATGGTTAAGAGGTAGATGACTCCTGCCTAGACTAATAGTGTCTTTCTGCTGAGTATTTTAAGGTGGGGCTAGAGGCAGAGAGATACTGACATACTGATACTGAGTCTTCTTGAGTCTCCTATGGTTGTAATGAGTATTGTGTCAGTTTGAACATTAATAAATGATTCTGAAGGAAAAAGTTAGCAGAGAGGGAAGGAAGGAAGAAGGTAACAGAGAAAAAGGGGAGAGAAGGGAGAGATAGATAGATAGATAGACAGAGTGTATTAGTTGTAATTATTCTCATTTTTGTTGTTCTACATATCAGGTATTTCTTAGAGCAGAATTTTCACTCCATTTTGGCTGTGTCACTCACTGCCTTTATTCTTGTTAACATGAACTCAATTTGGGTTTCTTTTGCTTGTAACTAAAAGAGGTCTGAGTAATAATGCCTGAGGCATTGCAATCTACTAGTGGAAAAATCTACTAAGCAAAAATAGATCATATCAATATTTTGTGATTTCTTTTTTACCCAAGGAGAGCAGAAGGCATGTATTTTAATCTGATTTTAAATGAGAGTATTATTTCATGTTGCTCTCACAGTGAAATGGAGTTGGACAAACTGCCAGATTTTACTGGGAAATGTATATTAGTTCAGATCTATTTTGTGTTTTAGTTGAATAAATGGGCAAACATAGCAAAGAGATTTTAAATAGTCTTTAATTAGAGTAATATCTTCAAAAATATACTCTATGTTAGTCTTTACGTGCTCATCTATTTGTGGAATGAGTGATAAAGCAAATCTACATGTCTAAAGTTTCCTTGATTATTATGTATATAGGAAAATATATCTTAACACATAAGTGAATGTTACAATGCTGCTCTGCACAGCCAGGGAACGCAGCGATGAAGAGGTCCCTCAAGGTTCTACATGGTCATGGCTTTATCTTCTCTGCATCAATCCGTTATCTCACCATGGTTATGTTTATCTTTAGGTGGAGGGTGGGTTAGTGTTTAGTTAAGAGAATTGACAGTAGTTCACTTGGTAGAAAAATAAAAGAATATAAATAAATTAATTGATGAGAGACATCAGTTCTATTAGCTGGTCATTGCAGTATTGGCCGCTCTCTGGGTTTGGTGGGTCCATCCGGCAGAGCGTCCAGGAATCAGGCAGCGACACATAGACAGCAGGCAAAGCAAGGTGATTTATCAACTAAGGATATACAACCAAGGGCCTTAAGCAAAGAGAGAGTTTAGTGTCAAATGGTTGCATGCCATAAAGAATTAGGACTTTTGGGTCACGAGCACGGGGCTTTGGGTCATTTGTCAGCATGACTTTCCCCACTCATTTGCTTAGTGTGGGCATTTGGATATGCTCTGTTACATGCAGTTCTACCTACAGCTTCATGCATCTGTATATCTTATTTGGTATCTGTCTTAGTTAGGGTTTTATTGTGTGAACAGACACAATGACCAAGGCAAGTCTTATAAAGGACAGCATTTAATTGGGGCTGGCTTACAGGTTCAGAGATTCAGTCCAGTATCCTCAAGGCAGGAGTATGGTAGCATCCAGGCAGGCATGGTGCAGGCAGAGCTGAGAGTTCTACATCTTCATCTGCAGGCTGCTATGAGGTGACTCACTTCCAGGCAGCTAGGATGAGAGTATTAAAGCCCATATCCACAGTGACACACCTACTCCAGCAAGGCTACACCTAATAGCACCACTCCCTGGGCTAAGCATATATAAACCATCACAGTATCTTAAATCTCCACCTAGGACTCAGTGTTTTAGTATTTATACTGAGCCACTGGTCACATCCATACACTCTGCAGTGCCTCTGCACGCTCCGTAGTGGGAGTGGTGCGGTGCAATTAGCTTTGACCAGTTGGTTTTCTAGCCTTTATCTTTGCCAACTGTTTTTTCTCTCATATGCTAATTTTTTAAGCCTTTCAGGAAAGCCATTTGAATGGCACTGTGGTCCCTATTCATCTTCTTCAAGTATATAATTTTTGCATTGATAACAATATTTACAAAACCAAATAAATATCAGATGATAGGAATGAGTAAGTAGAAGTTAAAAATAAATCAATGGAACTGTCTTCATATCATTTTATACAACACAGACAGTAATCTGCATAATCACAATGAAGTAGAATAGCATGTCAAGGGATTTTTCTACTGATCCATATTGTTCGAAGATGTTCATGCTCAGTTACCAAAGTCACTAACATTACCACATTCAGCACTGTGCCTCCTATTTCATCATTAGCGTTTTAATTTGGAAATCTCTTACCTGAATTAGGAGACAGCATAATCCCAGTGCACCGTGCTCACAAGTCATGTTTTAATGAAATCTTTACTGGCGATACTTTCATTTGGAAGCTCCATGCATGGATGAGGCTTTTTGTATTATTTTAGTCAAAGATCAAATAAAAGGATAATTAAAAATGAAGGCATTTAAAAAATGTCACTCAATCATTTTTCTTCTCTATAATCGAAGAATCTTATCTGGATCTTGTTATTTAAAGAGTCATTTCCCCTTGACTCTGAACCATCTATTTTAATTAGATGTGTTAAATACTATATTACCTATATTATGGAAGATATTATTGTTACATTAGTAATGTCAGCCTCATAATAAATATAATGAATGATAAACAAAGCAAGACGAGTAGTAGCTCAGGTAGAAGTTCCCTGGACATTTTTGAAAAATGCCGCTCAGGCAGAGCCTAACAAATACAGAGATGGAAGCTTGCAGCCAATCGTTGGACTGAGTGTGGGGTCCCGGATGGAGGAGTTGGAGAAGGGACTGAAGGAGCTGAGGGGGTTTGCAACCCCATGGAGGGAGCAACAGTGTCAACTGGCCAGAACCCCCAGGCTCCCGAAGACTGGACCACCAACCAAAGAATACAAATGGAGGGACCCATGGTACTGGCCACATATGTGGCAGAGGAGGGCCTTGTTGGCCATCAGTGGGAGGAGAAGCCTTTGGGCTTGAGGGTGTTAGATGCCCCAGTGTAGGGGAATGCTAGGGAGGGAAGACAGGAGTGGGTGGGTAGGTGGGGGAGCACCCTCATAGAGGCAGGGGGAGGGGGCATAGGATGGGGGTTTCCAAAGGGAAAACATTTGAAATGTATATAAAGTAAATATCAAAAATAAAAATAAAAAAATTTAAAAAACTTATCAAAACCTATAATCCTTTACAATTATAGAAAATGTATTTTATATTAAGATATGAAAGCAATAAAATTCAACGATAGTTTTATAGACAGCTTTTCAATATTTTGGCTCAAATTTGTTCTATTTTGTACTAACTTATACTTGTTACCCTATTTTACTATAAAGATTTAAGGGATGAAATTTCCTGGGGAGGAATTGTTGGTGGTTGTTGAGAGGAAAAAGTTAATGTGGTGCAATTATATTATCATCTCAAAAATAAAATAAAAATAATAAACTCTAAAAGAAAAAAAAAAAAGGAAAAGAAAAATGCCTCTCATTGGGTCTCTTACAGAAGCAGTTTTCTGTGATGTAGCATCTTCAAAACACGCATCCTACTTTCCTTCTGTGAGTTCAGAGATGACATGGAGACATTCTTACTAATAACATTTGAATTTGAAATCTTAACAGTTAATGTAACCACTCATACCATTGACATTTCTGATTAAAACAGTAAGCTCTTTTCCCCTCTAAATGTTGATACTGACCACCTGGCTTTCCATGTGTTTGTCCGACTCCTGAGCACTGTCTGGACTCTCCTGAAAATCACACCTCTGTGCCATGTCACATCTTTAAGAAAACCAGCACAGCTATGCTCAGTTTGCACATAGGTGAATTAAAAATAAATTCACGAAGCAAATTTTGAGGTAATCGAGAGTACTTACAACCAAAATTGATTCATAAAATTCAATTTACACTAATCTTTTTAGACACTCAGGCATGCCGCTAGACGGCTTGGGACTGTAAATGATAAAAGATAAGTTTCCAGTGAACTGAACTGAACTATTTCAAATTCAGACGAACAGCCTTAACTTACTGAAGCCAGGAAAAATGTGAGTTAGAGAATAATACCTTCCTATGAAAAAGTCTTTCCAGTAGTTTCCCATTTAAAATTTATTCAGTTATAAAATGTTTTTCACTTACACACACCGAAAAAGTCCTCTGCCTTGTTAGCTAATATTATTAATAGGAAAGGTCCTTTTTGGCATGAACATGAGTTTTTGTGAAATGATTATGGATCCAAAGATAATTCTTCATTAGGCAGCAATTATGCAGCTACTGAGAATACCCATGTTGACCAACAAAATCAACTTGGGGATGCATTTCATAGAGTGATTTTTAGTCATAGGTGGGTTCCTTCTAGAACCTATTAAACTAAGTAGGATTTTGTATAATTTTTTTAGTCATCATTTTAACAGTAACTAAATTGAAACTCACAGGTGTTAAAGACTCGCCTGGGATTTGCAGTTTATAACGTCAGAGTCCTTTCCACACTGCTGCTTCCAGCTGTGCAGAATCCTGAGCACTCAATTTCCCCGCCAATCTTCTAGTGAAATCATTCACAGTGTAAACTAAAGCACAAAACCTTGACTTTACAAAGCCACAGACTCTGACTATTCCTTATTATTTTTGTGATATGTAGTGAGTGTGCGCACCTGCATGTGTGTACAGCGATGTTCGCTCTATGATGCTCACGTGGAGGTCAGGGAATCTTGGCTGCAGGTCCTTTTTGCCCAGTTTGAGTCAGGGTCACTTTGTTGATTGGCTTCATCCACAGGGCGAGGGACTAGCTGATCCAAGAGCTTCCTGGAATCCTTCAGTCTCCACTTCCCATCTGCTGTAGAAGGACTGGGATTCTAGACTCATACTGCTACACCTGATTCTATGTGGGTTCTGGGGACTAGATCTCAGGTTTCTGTGCTTGCCTGGTTGGTCATAATTCAAGGAAGTTTATAATAGATTTCTATGGCTTTCTAAAGATCCTTTGTGTTGCTTATCTCTTCTCCTTCCCTCTCCCTTTGTATTGTCCTCCCTGGCACCTGCTGTTAAGCCAGCCCCACACCCGTTCTCCTTTCACCTTCATACATAGCACCTAAGTCCTTTCATCCTCTCTCTAGAGTTCCTTCTCCCAAGACCTGGTGGTCTCTTTCTGCTTTTCTGGCTTCTGTGTCCACTCCAAGCTATATACTTAAACCTTAAGATCAAATCTAGGACCTACAAATGAGACTTAAATACTC
This sequence comes from Uromys caudimaculatus, assembly GCA_028551405.1. NCBI lineage: Eukaryota > Metazoa > Chordata > Mammalia > Rodentia > Muridae > Uromys > Uromys caudimaculatus. Next base: position 43,342,003 of record CM052702.1, on the reverse strand, counting down.
AGAATTTGTTTCTCCAGGTCTGAGCTATCTTACTTTGCACAATACTTTCTTGTTTCATCTATTTACCTGCAAGTCCCAGTCTTTCATTTTTCTTTACAACTGACTAGAATTCTGTGGTGAACACATGCCACATGTTTACACTTTCTTTTTTAATCGAAAATGGATTTTTTTTTAAAATGCAATTTACTCTGATGGTTATGGTTTCTCTTTCCACAACTCCTCCCAGATCTACCCTCCCCAAATCCTTTCTCTCTTTCATTAGAAAACAGGAACCTAAAAAATTAATAAAAGCAAAATAAGATAAAATAAAAACAAACAAGAAGAGGACAAAACAAATGAACAAGCAAACAAACCAACCCAGCCTCCTAAAGTTAGAATAAGGAACACTTAGAGATGCAGGCACACACATAGAAAATGCATAAAAACAAAATTGGAAGCCATAAAATATAAGCAAAAAACCTGTAAGGGAAATAAAAATACCCAGAGAAAACATCATGAGGCAGTGGGCCTCCAAAGGTATCACTGAATTTGTTCTGCATTGGCCGTCCACTGCTGGGCACAGGACCGGCCGTTACCTGTTGTTTGTATACCCTGTGAGACTCAGTTGAAGAAAAGTAACTGCTTTTTGTGTGTGAGAGATTATCAACTGAAAATAGCTTCTGTTAGGGATGGTTGCTTGTGTCTATTTTCCTTCTCAGCCTCAGGACTTCATCTGGCTTAGACCTGTGCAGGCCTTGTGTATGCTGTCCTAGTCTCTGTGAGCTCCTATGTACCTCAATCTTCTTCTGTCTGGAAGGCCTTGTTTCCCTGGTGTCCTCCATCCCCATGGGCTCTTCCATCTTTCTCCCTCCTCTTCCATAGAGTTCCCTGAGCCCTGGTGGGAGGGATTTGGTGGAGCTGTCCCATTTAGGAATGAGTGTTTTAAGGTCTCTCACTCTCTGCATTTTGTCCAGCTGTGAGTTTCTATATTTGTTCCCATCTACTGCAGAAGAAAGCCTCTAATGATGACTGAGCAAGATGCTCATCTATGCCTATAGCAAAATGTCATTAGGAGATTTTATGACTGCATTCCTTTATCAGGACAGTAGTAGTTGTTTTTTTCCCTAGGTCCCTGGGCTATCTAATTTCAGGTTCTTGGCCTGAGCAGTTTCCAGCGTGGGATTTATCTCACAGAATAGGCTTTAATTCCTGATAGTGGTTGGTTACTCCCACAACTTTTATATCTGTATTGTACCAATGTATCATACAGGAGGATTGTGAATTTAAGAATTTGTAGTTGGGTTGGTGTTTAACCTTCTCTTCTGGTAGTGTACAGAGTATCTTTCAGTACCCTAAATACTAGTCAGTAGGGGCGAAGGCTCCAAGTACATACCAGCTTGACTTCTCCATGTAAAGTAGGTGTTATCTTCAGCAATAGGGATTTACTATCAGTTTGTAGAGAACAACCAATAGCCTTGGCAATAGACTGGGTTGTTTGGAGGTTTCCATGGAGCCTCTTTGGCTAATACTTGATTAGATGTAACCCATTCCCAACACTCGTGGGTGTATCTTGAGACCAGGTGCTACTGTAGCTCCTAGGGTGTGTGGCTGGGTACAACTGGCAATTACTTTTCTTTTCCAGTAGTATATATAGCACCTTCCAGCACTATGAATGCTGGTCAGTACAGGCAAAGATTATGGTTGAGCACCAGCAGACTTCTCCATGTTTGACAATGTAAGTGTGTAGTGACTTCAGCTGTAGATTCTCCCCATGATGCTGTGAAGTGTAAGCAATAGCATTGTCAATAGCCTGTAATGTTTGGCACAGAGGATCTATGAAACCCCTTTAGTCAATGACACAAAAAGATGTAACCCATTTCTGCTACTGGGGGTTTTATTTGATAGAACATGATATCTAGGTAGAAATTACTTTGTTCACTAGATAGTAACTTCATTTGCCCACCTGTCTGTCTGGGCACGATGGGCATGCAGTGCCTTTGAAGTCCAGAAGAGGGAATCAGATCTGGAGTTATAGGAAGTTATGAGTTAGGAGTTATGGTTGGTAACAAGAATCGAACCCTGGTTCTCTGGGAGAGCAGGTGGTGCTCTTAAATGCTCAGCTATCTCTCTGGCTTTTCTAATCATCATTAAAAATAGCAATTATAATGCTGCACACACGACAATAATTACCAGAATGTTCTGTTTCTAAGAAAGTCCAAATTTCTCATTAGTTTTGCTTGGCCACTCTCTAGGCTTTGCATTCCCATCTTGGACACTGAATAATGGAAGTTGGCCTGGGAGGGTTTATCCTCACTTTGGCAACTGAAGGACAGAGAAGGATGTTATATAGCTTTTTGATTGACAAAATCCCGAGTTTTCTGGGTCAGGAAGTAGACAGTTTGGAAGATCAAATGTTTTTCTGCCTCTATTTTTAGACAGTCTTTTTATTTTCTCATAAATTGAAGCAAGTATATGCCATTTGCTGCATTCTGAATTGGTTTTCTAAATCCAGCCCTATCAGTCTTGTGATTGTTGTCAATTCCTCTAAAATTATAGTGTTAGGCTGCCTGATAGTGGTGTTTTTCTTTGTGATGTGGGACATCCCACTTTTTGGTCGTTTGATATTTTAGTGAGAACCTGAGAAAAGCTGTAGTGGATGTTACTGAGATGGTTGCAAAATGAACTAGAAATAGTCACCATCTCTTACTGAAAACCAAAAATCCTAAGTTCAATTAATTCACTAATGCGCTCTAGTCCATTTTTATTTCAGGGTGAAGCAATATATTTAGTTTTGCATGAGAATGCTTCCTCCATTCACGTTCTCTGTTCTCTTCTGTGACCAAACACTGCTTTCTCACTAGTTGTTACTAGAAGCACTTGTGAATTACAAATGAGCTGTGGGTTCAATTGCACATACATACTCACCAAGGAGTCTACCATAAGATCCCAGGAAGAGGAAGGGTAAGGAGTATTGGCAGCAGTATAACATGCACTTACTATTTCACTAAACTTATCTCAGGCAAAGAGTGAAGAAAATCTTTCTCACGGAGAGCCTTTGAAGACATCCAGCCTAGAGCTATGCAAAAATCAAATTCAAACATCCCATGAAATGCCTTTATTTTGTGGTAATTACACAAAAACAGAGACTTTTTTCACTGACTATCTATTTTTACTAACTGAACAAGTTTTCTGGTTCTCCACTTTTCTGTTGGCAGAGGAGACAGATGAAAGGAAAAGGAGGGAGAAAGAAGAAAAGCCAGAATCTGTGCTCACAACATCCTCCAGAATTATTGCTAACCACAGACTCCAGCTTTGACCACTCATCACATGGAACCACTTTATCTCAACTCTTAAAAACACATTGTACAAAGGGACTAGAGTGATTGTTTACTGGCTAAGGACACTTAATGCTCTTATAGAGTTCACATCACAGACATCCAAGTCTAGTTCTAGGGGATCCAACATTCTCTTTCTAACCGTGGGCACCAGGCATATACATGTACACAAATACACATGTAGGCAAAATACTTATATGCATAAAATAAAAAGACATCTTTAAAGTGTTTTAAAAGTAATTACATTATATATGTATTTTCTATTTTATATCCATGTCATCCAATATTTTTTAAAAAATGGATTACCTATTTCCATAGTAATAAGAGGGATATGCCTTTTAATTACAACCAAACTAAAATCTGGGAATGTCTTGAGGAAGGATGATCCATGATTATTTGAGTGATACACTTTAATCCCCAGTCTCAAGAGGCAGAGGCAGGAGGACCACTGTGAATTTGAAACCATTCTGGGCTTCATAACAAGATTTCAGCCACACTGGGCTACAGAGTGAGGCCATGTCTCAAAACAATACAAGCGAACCAAATTGAATCAAACCCAACTAAAATAGTCCCAATATTGACTGGAAAGTTTAGTAATAATGATAGTATGTCAGAGCACTTGGCTTGTCACTAAAGTGCCTCATTCTACTTGATGCAGTGCTCATATCCTCCATAAAACCAATATTCTGTGGAGCAAACTTCCTTCAGACAGAATCAAAATTCTCATTGACATAAAACTTAGAGAGGACATTGGAACTCGCTGCTGGGTTTACAGGTAATTGCCACTTCAAATGTAAACATCTGTAAGCATCTTTTAAAAATCCTTCATAAGATGCTGAAAGGAATGTGTTCCGTAGGCAACCAAGCTTAATGTAACAGGAAAATGCATATTGATTAAAAATTCATAGATGCACTAAAAAGATTAAAATAATGAATTCTGTTTAGTATAACAAATACCTTCCATTAAAAAGGATGCTTTTGGTGAAAAGAATCTTAGCTTCCACAACATTTAACATAACATAAATTGCATAGAGGAGTCATATTAGGAAGTTATAAAAACCCTCTTTTCTTAAGGATTTTATGTATTTAAAATAACAACAATAACAAGAGTATGCAACAATCCTAAAGCAAATTGAAACAAACAAAACAGAAAATAGAATTTTCTCGAAGTGGTGATCTGATCCTGGCCAGGGGAAACTGAAAAGTGGCATTTAAACTACTGGGACTTTTATGATGACCTCATAATAAGATGAGAGAGTCTTTGACTAAGATGGAAGCAATTTCACATCTAATTTTGAATTCTCAAGGTAAAAATACAGACTATAATGAGAAAAAGGTCATTTTCACAACAAATTGTATCAAAGATGAGAACTAAACAACAATAATGGCTCTGTTATTTTGCTAAAGCCTTCTGTAAATTAAAAGTAGCACAATTTATGGCTAGGTGTGTGGCTTTCCATGTTAATAGACTATTGATATTTGAAGCCAAAAATCTAAAATGAAGAAAATAAATATATTCTATATTTGAGTTCATGTATGCTTTTACCTAATTCTAATATATCATAGAATTCATTTTTATTGTTTTAAGGCTTACTACTATATCATTCTTCCACCTTCTTTAAGGTCATTTTTTAAAATTAATTAATTAACTGAAATTAATTACTCCTCTTCCCTTCCTCTTCTGAAAAGGGAGGCTTTCCATGGACACCAACCAGCCTTAGCATATCAAGTTGCAGTAAGACTAGGCACATCTTCTCCTATTGAGGCAGCCCAGTAAGGGGAAAGGACCCCTAAGGCAGGCAGAGAGAGAGAGAGAGAGAGAGAGAGAGAGAGAGAGAGAGAGAGAGAGAGAGAGAGAGACCCTACTCCCGCTGTTATGAGTATCATGTGAAGACTAAGCTGCACAACTGTTACATATGTGCAGAGGACCTAGATCAGTCCCATGCATACTCCCTTGTTGGGGGTTCAGTCTCTTTGGACCCTATGGGGCTAGGTTAGTTGATTCTGTAGGTTTTTGTTTGTTTGTTTGTTTGTTTTTGTGGTGTTCTTGAGCCCTCTAGCTCCTACAATCCTTTCTTCTACTCTTCCGCAGGATTCTGCAAGCTCCACCAAATGTTTGGTTGTGGGTCTTTGCATCTGTTTCTATCAATTGTTGGGGGAAGCCTCTCTGATGAAGGTTATGCTAGGCTCCTGTCTGCAAGTGTAGCAGAATATCATTAATAGTGTCAGGGTGGGCTCGCTCTCATGTCGTGAGTCTCAAGCTGGATGGTCATTCCCTCAATTTCTTCTTCAATTTTACTTCTGCACAACTTGCAGGCAGGACAAATTGTATATCAAAGGTTTTGTGGCTGGATTGGTGTACCAATTTCTCCAGTGGAAGTCTTGCTGGTTATAGAAGCTAGCTGGTTCAGTCTTCATAGCCCCCATGCTAGGGCCACTTTCACAGATTCGGAGTTTCCATTGCCCTAGGTTTCTAGCTTATCCAAGAGATGCTCCCCCAATTGTCTCACCCTGTACTCTCTCCCCTTTCCTCCCCTGAGTGACCTGATCCCTCCAGTTCCCATCCCTATTCCCGTTCCAGTTGGGTCCCCTCCCCCTGTCTACTCATGACGGCTATTCTATTTTCCCTTTTCAGTGAGATTTATACATCCTCCCTTGAGCCAAGATATTTTATATTACTTGTGGCTACTATAAAAGGTGTTGTTTCCCTAATTTCTTTCTCCACCCATTTATCCTGACCTCCCTTATTTGTATAAAGGAGGGCTACTGATTTCTTTGAGTTAATTTTGTATCTAGCCACTTTGCTAAAGGTGTTTATCAACTGTAGGAGTTCTCTGGTAGAACTTTTGGGGTCTCTTATGTATTCTATCATATCATTCACAAATAGTGATACTTTGACTTCTTACTTTCCAGTTTATATTCTCTTGATCTCCTTTAACTGCCTTATTGCTCTGGCTAGAACTTTAAGTACTATATTGAACAGATAGAGAGAGAGTGGAGAGCCTTGTCTTGTCCCTGATTTTAATGAAATTGTTTTAAGGTTCTTAGCATTTAATTTGATGTTGGCTATCAGCTTGCTGTATATTGCCTTTATTGTGTTTAGGTATTGTCTTGTACTCCTTTTCTCTCTTTTAACATGAAGGGGTGTTACGTTTTGTCAAAGGCCTTCTCAGCACCTAATGAGATGATCACATGGGTTTTTTCTTCCAGCTTTTTATATTGTAGATTACAGTGCTGGATTTTCATATGTTGAAGTATCCCTACATCTACTGGACCGTGGTGTATGATGTTTTTGATGTGTTCTTGGATTTGATTTGTGAGTGTTTTATTTTTGTGGTTTAGGTATCAGGGTGACTATGGCTTCACAAAATGCATTTAGCAATGTTCTTTCTATTTCTATTTTACGGAATTATTTGAGGAGTATTGGTATTAGTGCTTCTTTGAAAGTCTGACAGAATTCTGCACTAGAACAATCTGACCATGGGCTTTTAATTTTTTGGCTGGGAGATTTTTAATGACTTCTTCTTTTGCCTTAGGGGTTATAGGCCTATATAGATTGTTTATCTCATCTTGATTTAACTTTAGTAAGTGGTATCTATTGTCCATTTCTTTTAGACTTTCCAATTTTGTGGAGTACAGGTTTCTGAAATAATATATAATGATTCTATTTTGTTAATTTTGATATTCTCTCTTTGCCTTTTAGTTAGCTTGGCTATGGGCTTGCCTATCTTATTGACTTTCTTAAAGAACCTACTCTTTGTTTCTTTCTTTTTTATTGATTATAACCTTGAGTGTGATTATTTCCTTCTATCTTCTCTTCTTGCATATGTTTGTTTCTTTTCATTCTAGAGCTTTCAGGTGTTCTGTTAAGTCACTAGTTTGAGAGCTCACTAATTTCTTTATGAAGGCATACTTTATGAATGAGGAAATTTATTGAATTCTAGAAAGTCTTTCATTTCTTTCTTCATTTCAACTTTAACCCAGTGGTCATTGAGTAGAGAATTGTTTAGTTTCCATTAGTTTGTAGGCTTTCTGATATTTATGTTTTTGTTGAAGCCCAATTTATCCATGGTGGTCTAATAAGATCCAAGAGGTTATTTCAAATTTCTTCTACCTGTTGAGACCTACTTTGTGATTGCATACATGGTCAACTTTTGAGAAGGTTCTGTGAGGTGTGAAGAAGAAGATATATTCCTTTATGTTTGGGTGAAATATTCTGTAGGTATCTATTAGGTTCATTTGAGTCATAATGTCTCTTAGCTTCATTATTTCTCTGTTGAGTTTCTGTCTGAATGACCTGTCCATTGATGAAAGTGGGGTATTGAAGCCTCCCACTACTAATAAGTTTTATTTGATGTGGGATTTAAGCTTTAGTATTTTTTTTAAACAAATGTGAGTGCCCTTTCATTTGGGGAATAGATATTCAGAATTGACATGTCATCTTTCTGGATTTTTTCTTTGATGAGTATGAAATGTTCTTCCTCATCTCTTTATTAGTTTTTGTTGAAAGTCTATTTTATCAGATATTAGAATGGCTACACCAGCTTGCTTCTTTGGTCTGTTTCCTTGGAAAATCTTTTTCCAGCCCTCTACTATGGTGTAATGTCTATCTTTGATGTTGAGGTGTGTTTCATGTATGCAGCAGAATGATGGATTCTGTTTTCACATCTGTTCCATTAGTTTGTGTCTTTTTATTGAGGAATTGGGTCCATTGATGTTGAGTGATATTAATGACCAGTGATTGTTAATTCCTGTTATTTTGATGTTGGTGGTTGTAGTGTGCATTTGTGGTGTCCTTCCCTGCTTTTGTTTGTGCTGGTGTGAAATTATTTATTTCCTATTTTTTTGGGTATTGTTAACCTCCTTGGGTTGGAGTTTTCCTTCTTGTATCTTCTATAGGGATGGATTTGTAGATAGTTATTGTTCAAATTTGGTTTTGTCTCTTATTTTCTCCATCTATAGTGATTGAAAGTTTTTCTGGGTATAGTATTCTGGGCTGGCATCTATGGTCTCTTAGAATCTGCAAGACATGTGCCCATCACCTGGCTTTTAGAGTCTCTGTTGATAAGTTGGATGTAATTATAATAGGTCTGCCTTTTTACATTACTTGGCCCTTTTCCCTTGCAGATTTTAGTATTCTTACTTTGTTCTGTACAAAGTGTTTTGCTTTTTTATGTGGCAGGGGATTTTATTTTCTGGTCCAATCTTTTTGGCATTCTGTAAGCTTCTTATATATTTAGAGGCATCTCTTTCTTTAGGTTAGGTAAATTTTCTTCTATGATTTTGTTGAAAATATTTTCCAGGCCTTTGAACTGGGAATCTTCTTCTTATATTCCTATTATTCTTATGATTGGTCTTTCCATGGTGTCCCAGATTTCCAAGATGTTTTGTGTCAGGAACATTTTAGATTTAACATTTTCTTTGACCCATGTATCAAATTCTTCTATTATATCTTCTGTTACTAAGGGTCCCTCTTCCATTTCTCATATTCTATTGGTGATGTTTATATCTGTAGGTTTTAGCCACTTACTTAGGTTATCCAGCTACAGGATTCCCTCAGTTTGTGTTTTCTTTATTGAATTAATTCCTATTTTCAGGTCTTGAATAGTTTTGTTTCCTTCACTTGTTTAGTTTATCTTCCTGTATTTCTTTAAGGGATATACTCATTTCCTCTTTGAAGGCTTCTATCATTTTTATAAGATTGGATTTAAGGTCATTTTCTTGTGCTTCAGCTGTGTTAGCACATCCAGGACTTGCTGTAGTAGGCTAGCTGGGCTCCAGTGGTGCTGTATTGTCTTGGCTGTTGTTGATTGTTGTCTTAGTCAGAGTTTCTATTCCTGCACAAACATCATGACCAAGAAGCAAGTTGAGGAGGAAAGGGTTTATTTAGTTTACTCTTCCACATTGCTGTTCATCACTAAAGGAAGTCAGGACTGGAACTCAGGCAGGTCAGGAAGCAGGAGGTGATGCAGAGGGCATGGAGGGATGTTTCTTAGTGGCTTGCTTCTCTGGCTTGCTCAGCTTGCTCTCTTATAGAACCCAAGATTACCAGCCCAGGAATGGCACCACCCACAAGGGGCCCTCCCATCTTGTTCGCTAATTGAGAAAATGCCTTACAGCTGGATCTCATGGTGGCATTTTCTCAACTGAAGTTCCTTTCTCTGTGATAATTCCAGCTTGTGTCAAGTTGACACACAAAACTAGCCAGTACAATTGACTCCTTGTCAACTTGACACATAAACACATCACTATTAAGCCTTGATCCTTATTTTCTTATTCATCCCCAAGATCTAAATAACTTTAAAAGTCTCACAGTCTTGCATATTAAAAGTTCAATCCCTGTAAAATATCCAATATCTTTTAAAATTCAAGGTCTTTTAAAAATTCGAAGTCTCTTAACTGTGGGCTCCACTAAAATACCTTCTTTCTTCAAGAGGGAAAAGTATCAGGGCACAGTCACAATCAAAAGCAAAATCAAACTCCAACCGTCCAATGTCTGGGATCCACTCATGATCTTCTGGATTCCTCCAAGGGCTTGAGTCACTTCTCCAACTCTCTCCTTTGTAGCACACACCTTGTCTTGTAGACTCCAGATGCCTGTACTCCAGTGCTGCTGCTGTTCTTGGTGGTCATCTCATGGTACTGGCATCTCCAAAACACTGCTGTCTTTCGCTGTAACTAGGCTTCACCAATAGCCTCTCACAAGCTCTCTTCATGGTGCCAAGCCTCAACTCCTTTGCATGACCCCTTCAGTCCTGGGCCATCAATTGCAACTGGGGCTGCACCTTCACCAATGGCCTTCTGAGGCCTCTTACAGTGCCCAGCCTCAGCTGCTCTTCATGATCCCATTCATGCCTCTAAAACCAGTACCACCTGAGTGATTCTTACACATTACCAAGTCCAGCCACAACACAAGGTACAACCTTGGCTATCTCTGGAACACAGCCTCTGTGCTCTCAGAAAATACTTCCCAGAAGATTTTACCTCAATGATGCTGGTCTCTTCTTAATCACCACTAATATCTTAGCTCTAGCTAACCAGCATCAATAGTTCCAGTAATGCCAAGTTTTCGCTTTGGTAGTTCTGGTATCTTGTCAATCACAGCTGACTCTTCAGCCCCAGCTAACCAAAACCACAGAATCTTCACAATCAAAATAGCAATGACTCTGATAAGAGTCTTTAATCTTCCCTCTGAAATTTCACAAGCCAGGCCTCCATCTTTTGCACTGTTCTCAACATTATCTTCTACGCCCCTATACAACATCCCACAGAGCTCTTAATACCAGATGGCTCTTCTAGTCCTTCCACAGTCCTCCCCAGAACATGGTCAGATTGACACAGGAATACCCCCACTTTGCTGGTACCAATTTGTCTTAGTCAGGGTTTCTATTCCTGCAAAACATCATGACCAAGAAGCAAGTTGGGGAGGAAAGGGTTTATTCAGTTTACTCTTCCACATTGCTGTCCATCACCAAAGGAAGTCAGGACTAGAACTCAAGCAGGTCAGGAAGCAGGAGCTGATGCAGAGGGCATGGAGGGATGTTTCTTAGTGGCTTGCTTCTCCTGGCTTGCTCAGCTTGCTCTCTTATAGAACCCAAGATTACCAGCCCAGGGATGGCACCACCCACAAGGGGCCCTCCTATCTTGATCACTAATTGAGAAAATGCCTTACAGCTGGATCTCATGGAGGCATTTTCTCAACTGAAGCTCCTTTGTCTGTGATAACTCCAGCTTGTGTCAAGTTGACATGCAAAACCAGCCAGTAAAATTGTGTTCTTACACTGGTGTCTAGCTATCCTGGTTTTGGGGTTATTGTACAGGGTTTGGGTTGATTTCCGAGTTTATCTTTGTTAGACAGATGTTTCTTCCCTTGATTTCTATTTCTTCTCAGTCTTCTGACCTGGGTAGCCTAGGGTTCTGGTGACCCCTGAGTCTTCAGGTTCAGTAGAGTATCTCCACTGGGGTTTCTGTGGCCTGGATGATCTTTGAATTTTATGTGCCAACATTGCCTCTGGGGTTCCTGGGGTGACCTCCAGGAAAACAAAGGTCTTCTGCCAGAGTTGTGGGCCAGAATATGGGGCACAGGGGATGGGATGCAGTTTACAGCTGTTGAGTGTGCTTTAAGGGAAGTTAGTGGGCATAGGGCATAAAGCAGGGTTTTTTTTTTATGTGGGCTCTCTGGTGCTGCTATTTAATGTATTCTTTTCATTTTTATGACTAAAAAAAGAAGCAATCAGTCTTGGATAGCTTTTGATGGGCTTTGAGTAGCATGCAGAATCATTTGAAAAGTTTTTTTTCTTTCATAGGAAATAGTAATCCACAGATGAATAGTAATATTCAGTAGGGGAGTGGGATAATAAAAGCTGGAATCCAAGATTTCCTCTATAAAAATTAGTAAGACTAAATAAGCAGCCAGTATGTGGGGAGTACAATGAAGGGAGGGACCCAACAATTGAAATTATGTGCTATTTTTCTGTACATGTTGATGTATTCCTGGACTGTGCACTGACCTGTGTTCATATCCCTTCACCCTCTTTTATCTTTTTTCCTCCCATATGACAATTACTTTTCGAGAGATTATTTTAATTCACAAAAATTTTCCAGGAATTGGACTAAGGACAGATTTGAGTCATTATCATGTTGTGTCAAAATTCTTGCTTTCCAATTATAATAAAAAAGTATTGGGTTAGACTCCTCCTGCCTGGAAGGTTCTTCTTGTAGAGGGTTGGCATACTTCAGAGAGACTTCTTAGGTCCCTGTGTACAGATCCTTCAGTGTGCTAGCCATGCTTGCACATGCTTGAAGCCCAAGAACTGATAGAGCTCTAGCACATTTCTTAGGAGGCTGCACTGCTCTGTCAATAGGCTCCTGAGAGCCTTAACTCATCAGTTTTCAGGACATGCCCAAACCTGCCAGCATCTCAGCAGGGCATAGGAGTGTCTCAAACTGTGCTCCTTGTTATCTTTAGTGGATATGATTGAAATAAAATAAAATAGCACATAATATGGTATCTGTATAAACTTTAATCTTTGCAAGATCACTGCCAGCACATGGGAAAGAAGACTTTTTTTTAATTGTCCTATTTTTTTGAGAGCAGGGTGTACCCTGTTGTTATTCTCTAAAATAGTGACATCTCTCCTCTCTCTCTCTCTCTCTCTCTGCAGGCCCTGCTTTGCTCTAAAAGTAGCCTTGACTTCATTTTGAGAGAAAATCCAGGCAGGATGACTTTGAACCTCTGTGGGCATGCAAGTACACTCTCTGCCTTATACCACCAATGAGTGTAGACTGATAAATAACTCATTCTTAAAGTAAAGAGGGTAACATCCTATAAACCTATAACATTAATTCAGACCACATGAATGTATGCATGCATTAAGATCTTTCCAAAAGAACCAGGTCCAAGATTGTATTGAACACCTCAGACTGAGGAAAACTTACAGCATCCTTATCTGGTCTCCATAAAGAAGAGGACATCTAGTACTGTGATGGCGATGCCCCCATTGACAAACTATCTGACCTACTGGAAGACTGACAGGTAGAGTCCTAGGGATTCAACTCAGTAGAGTCGTCACTACTGATATTGCCTACTTGACTTGCTGTCTGTTTATGCATCTACTGGTTCATACAAATGTACTTTTCATCCATTCATTTTCTCAGTTGTCCACCTGGATCTAGTTCTTATCTTTGCGTTTAATAGACCCCAAGTTCCCACTTCTCACTTAGACATGTAACTCCAATGTTAGACTCAGCTCAACTCTGAGTTTTCAGTTTGGCTTTACTCTGTCACCAGCATCTCCAGTTGTGTCTCTTAAAATCTCACCTTTGCATGTAGTGAACCTGTCCTTGTCCTGTAACAGCCTCATACTTCTGGTTTTCTGTAAGCTCCCCTTGGAAAGCCTTGAACTCTGCCATGGCCTTTCTTTTTCCATGAAGCCAATTTGTCCCTTCCCCCACCCCTACCATCAAGCACATACAGTTTACTGTGAGATATGTAATGTGTGATATGAGCATTAACATTAATTGTTAAGATTGGAAAAAAAGTTTTCTGGATTAAAAAAAAAGCATGATGAGAGTATGAAGATAAGGATATTTGACAGGTTATGTTGCTTTGATTCTAAAATGATGAGAACAGCCAGGTATGGTGATGCATGCCTGTAGTCTCAGCTACTTGGGAGCTGCAGCAAGAGGATTCTTCAGCCCATGAAGCTAAAATTTAAAACCAGACTGGAAAAACGGTGAAATCCATTTTGTGGAAAATGAAAATAAAACAGAACACAGAGAGAAAGAGTTGAAGATTCAAAGCAGGGAATGGCGATTAAGCAGAATTTATGGTGGTCTCACAAGCCTGAGATAGAGAGAGATATAGAGAGATAGATACGTAGAGATGGAGACATAGAGAGGCATACAGACAGAGAGCAAGCAAGAGAGAAATGGATCTTGTTACTATGGCAGCCACACTGAGATTCCAGAGAGAAAGGAAGCAGAGAGAAACTGCCCAGTGCTACATCTTACCTTAGTGCTTTGGTGAGTTATATCTGGCCTACATAAAGTGTCTAAGGCTAGTCAAAAGCAGGCAGATTGTGAGACACCAGAGTCTTCAAGGTCTTATTGTGTTGGAGAGTTGAAAAGCTGAACTCAGATATGCCAAGAAGTTGAGACCTCAGAAGTAGGCATGTGGGTAGATATAAATGAAGATTAATGGTACAGAATAATAAAAAGTCTACATTGTATTTAATATGTGATTAAGTATATAACTTAGAGAGGAATTATTTAATTAAAATATGTAACACTAATAATCCAAGCTACATTGTTCTAAAGTTGTAACATTGTCAGGAAATCCATCTTAATCTCAGAGACATTATTAAACAAATAATAAATAAGCAGTTTAATAAGAAGGAAATAAGAATATGGAAACAGAGGCAAAAAAGAAACTAAGACCTGGTAAATGTAACATGGTAAGTTTAGATACAGACATGGATAATTATATTATTATAAGTAAATATAATTGAAAGACAAAGACTGTCATTATATTAAACCATTCTGTTTACTTAAATAACCTGTGCAAATTATGTAGGAACAGAAAAGTTAAAATTATAAGTTTATGAAACTTTTCATATATAGAGCAAATTGCATTTACTTCTTCTACCCAAACCAATACAAAAAATATACAAAAGCTGACGAGGATAGATTGGCCTCAGTCAGTAGAATCCAAGGCAAGGAACATTACACAAGATGCCCAGACTTATTGAAAATATACAGGTCATTTCATCCGGAAGATGTAAACAGTCTAAACGTACATTCACCTAATTATACAACATCAACATGTATGATGAAAGCATTGACAGAAATGAGAAGAGAAGTGGAAAAATCCACAGTCATAGAGGAAGGCTCTAATGTGTGGTTGTCAGGGATGGATAAAACAAATGGGCCAAATTAGCAAAGCTTCAGAGTGAGTGAACAAAATCATTAACAAATCTGAGTAACCAGAATCTTAGCACTATAGAGTGTGAAGTTTTAGATGTGCACATGGATAGAGTTACTAAAATTATTTTTGGAAAATAATTATTACCATACATCTAGTCACAAAAAATTGTGAATCATATTTGGAATGTAAATAAGTCAAATAATTTTGAAAACTCATATCAAAGATGTTCTCTGATCATAGCAGAGTATAAGTTATCAATTGCTCACAAAAAGGTAAACATAAAATTCCCAAATGTTTTGATAGAAAGCAATATCATTCATTGTGACCCATATAGTAGGAAATAAATTACTATGAACATTGAAAATATTTTATCTAGAGCTTTAGAAAAGGATTTCTAGGTATAAAAATAAAACAGATGAAAATCATGGCAGTCTTATTTTTTCCATACCAATTTTTACATCTATATTTATTTTTTTGGGTCTTTTATATAATGCTAAATGTTATATATACTGTTTGCAGACATCTGTATGTGTTTCTTGTTTTCTGTGGAATGCTTTCAGTATTTCAAAGTAAGAATGGTTGTTCGTCTAAGGATTATATTTATGAAGTGAAAATATGAATCACAGACAAGGAGAAGGCATTTCACAAAGGTCTTTTATCTAGACTACATAAAGAACTCTTACAACACAATAGTTTTTCTTTTTTTCTTTTTTTTAAAGCTAGCCCATTGACAAAATAGACTGCCTAATACACATGAAAGAAATCCACGGAGCCAATAAATAGAACTATGCTACATAATAAAGCTTCTCAGGAACTGAAAGTTAAAATGTCTGCTGTGCTAAAACACTATGACCAAAAACCAGCTTGGAGAGGAAAGTGTTTATTGGGCTTACATATCTTGAGTCACAGTCTATTAAGTCAAGCTATGGCAGGAGCTCATGCAGAAATCTGGAGGCAGGAGTTGAAGGACATGCCAAGGAGAAGGAGAAGGAGAAGGTCACATATAAATGACCTTATATGTATGCGGCTTAACCTCCACAGTTTGTTTGGCCTTTTTTATTTTTATTTTTTTAAATAACCAAAGACAAACTGGCTAAGGGTGGCTCTACCTACAGTGGGGTAGGCCTTCCCACATGAGTCATTATCAAGACAATGTCTTGCCTATAGATTAATCTAACGGAGGCCTTCTCTCAATTAAAATTTCCTCTTACTAGATGACCCTAGTGTGTGTCAAGCTGACAAAAATTCAGCACACTCGGCTCTTTGTCACCTTGTTACCTAGATACATCACTAACCAGTCACTAACTTCTGCTTTCTGATTGGTACTAGAGACGGGCTATTGCTATGACAGACTTGACCATGTTGTTTGGGGGATGGTGATGGGAGTCTTTGATACTTTGGGTTAGAAAAGCCATTGAGTACTCAAAGCTTAATGGGCTATTCTGTGAGAGACTGGAAAATAAGAGTATTTGAGAGAAATGCAGCCAATGGAACCCTGTGTGTGCATTTTCAGAGGGAAGCAAAGACTCCGTTAGGGTTGCTCATGTAATTTGAATTGACTAATCTGTTTTATGTTCAGCAGAGGCTGAAGAATCAGCTGTGATTATCAAGAGACCAGTATTAATGAAATGAAAACTTTGATTTACTGATAAAATTGATACTTGTTATCTGGGGGTGAGAAATCTACAGTGATTAATAAGAGATTAGCAACATTCAGGTGAAATATTCTGAGAAGAAGTGTTTTCTCAGGGTCAGCATAGAGCACTGTAGTCCAGGTTGGCTAAAATTACATCTCATGCTGGCAGCTGAACTTGGAAATATGTAACGGTCTCCCAGATGGTACTGGTTTTGGTGGTATGTGAACTGTAGGATTGAAGGGGTCATGGAAAGAAGCTGAGATTTTGTACCATGTGGTAAGGTTGGAGATTCTGAAGAAAGGCCAGAAAAGGATGTTAGTGTGGGTTCAGGCCCAATTTCATTGGAGATCCCAGATTGTTGTAGATGCCATGTTCATGAGATGGTCACTAGGGACAACTGCAGAAGTGGATTGGAACTTACATTAGAGTTCATTAGAGTTTGTTCTAGTTACATTAGCCTATTAGAAAAGCTACACATGCTGTTTATGACAGAGCCAGAGAAGTGAGATGGTCGAAGACTTTTGAAACCCAGGATATTGTGAATGAATTCCAGGCATTAGACACTAAGTTTATTTATACTGTTGAAGTTGGAATCTGCTTTGATTTGATTGTGACTGTGCCCTGTAACTACTTTTTATTTTACAGGAGCCACATTGGCTATTTCAAAGAGACTGAACTAACTGTTAATTGTTTGCATTTTTAAAGACTGTAGGACTTTTAAAGTCATACTGTATTTTATATTGTGATGTTAACATTATCTTGGAGACTTTTAAACTTGAATCAAATACATTTTGCATTATGATATGACCAAGAGACTCTGGGAGCACAGAGGTAGAATATGGTGATTTAACTAAGAAATACCCCGCCCCCATAGTCTTGGGCACTTGAACATTCATTGCTTGTAGTATTTAGGTAGGGTTTGGAGGTGTAATCTTGCTAGAGGAAGGATGCCACTGGGCACAGGCTTTTAGAGCTTAGGGCCTTGTCCTCCTTTGCAGTTTGATGTTCCTGCTTTGTGTTTGTGGCTTAAGATATGAGCTCTTACCTTTCTGTTGTTGCTATAAGCGTCATGCTGTGATTATGATCATGCTGTTCCTGCCATTATGGACTCTAAGCTGCTGGAACCATAGGCCAAAATAAACTCTTCCTTCTATAAGTTGCCTTGGTCATGATGTTTTACTGTAACAACAGAAAAGTTGGTAATAGTCATGTCAAAATGAAATACTATACTATATCTAAAAGAATGACTAAAATAAAACATTAGCATTGTTTAGGATTACAGTGAGGATATAATTACATTAGAGTTGCTTACGATGGGGAACCACTGAGTTTCTTAGATCCTCTGTTGAAAATGATAAAATTAATTTGCAAACATCTCTGTGTCATCAAATAAAATGGAATACTATTACCATTTGGTCCAACAATTTGATTTTCACATAGGCTTTTGTGATGGTAGATCTTGGTTGTCATCTTGTTGGGCTGTAGAATCCAATAAAAGACCTGTTTTCTTTACGTGTGGAGTGATGGCTATTATAGTTTGTAAGGCCAAATGGAAGGCATTAACTTTACTACT
This sequence comes from Uromys caudimaculatus, assembly GCA_028551405.1. Classification (NCBI taxonomy): domain Eukaryota; kingdom Metazoa; phylum Chordata; class Mammalia; order Rodentia; family Muridae; genus Uromys; species Uromys caudimaculatus. The sequence continues at coordinate 43,324,054 of CM052702.1, read as the reverse complement.
TCCAGGAAAAAATGTGAACTAATACTATTGCATCCTTTAAGGGCTTGAAGGATGCAGAAATGGTGATTTTTACACCTCCATTAACTTCCTTATTTGGTTTATGTAGGAGATGGATAGATCATGCAGAATGATAGTTGACTGTTATAAACTCACTAAGATAGTGATTCGACTTCCAGCTGCTGTGCCAGATGTGGTTTCCTAGCATAAACATATTAATGTATCTCTTCTAACACCAGGCATACAACTACTGATCTCTCCAATTCTTTTGTTCTTTATTCTTGTTCATAAAGACTACCAAAACCAGTTGACTTCCAGCTGACAAAGTTCTGAAGGATATATTAATTCTCTGACTATGTTTTCAAGTATTTCAAGTTCCCCTTGTCTCTTTCCTAAGGTGTCACATTGACATACCATGTTGAAGTTGATTTGCCTCTTGACCCACATGATCCAGCAGATTCAATAGTATCTTTGGTATCAGTGGCAGGCAGGGATCCTGTTGAGAGCCTTCGGCAGGTCCTCATAGGTAAATCACAGTGAAAGCCCAGAAGATAACTACCTTCCCTTTGAGAAACAGTTCTTGTCCCACTACTGGGCATTTGATAATGGGCGACCAAGTTGCAATGGACCTTGAACTGCCTATCATGAGCTGATTGTTATCTGTCCCACCAAACCATAAAATTGGATGTGAACAGCAGCAATTCATCACCAAACGGAAATGGCAATTGCATGATCAGGCCTGAGCAGGTCCTGAGGGCATAGCCGAGATACATAAGGAAGTGGCTAAAATGCTTATGATGCTTATGCCTGTTACAGTGCCTCTGTACCCAAGCTTACCTGTGGCCTCATAGAGTGTGCTGTGTGATTGGTTGGCCAGGGAAGAAAAGACTGGGGCCTCATTTACATGTGGTTCTAAACTCCATGTACATACTAACATGTAGTAAACAGCTGAATCATTGTAGTCTCTTTCTGGGACAATCTTGAAGGACTTCAGAGAATGAAAATCTTTGTAGTGGGCAGAAATTCAGGTATTAGATGCAGTTGTACTTTTACCTGGAAGGAAAAATGGCCAGATGTGTGATTCTATAATAATTCATGAACTATAGCCAATGAATTGGCTAAATGGTAGGCTGTTGGAAGGCATATGATTGGAAAATTGATGAGAAAGATATCTGGGGAAAGGATATTTGGATGTCTCTCCAAATGGGCACATGTTGGCTAGTTTTATGTCAACTTGACACAAGGCAGAGTCATTTTGGAAGAGAGAATCTCAACTGAGAAAATGCCCCCATTAGATTGTCCTGTGGACAAGGCTATGCAACATTTCTTGGCTGATGATTGATGTGGAAGGTCCCAGATCACTGTGGTCAGTGTCACCCATTGGCTGGCAGTTCTGGGTGCAATAAAGAAGCAGTCTGAGCTAGCCATGAGTAACAAATCAGTAAACAGCACTCCTCCATGACCTCTGTATCATCTCTGTCTCCATTTCTTGTCCTGTTTGAGTTACTTTCCTGACTCTCCTCAGTGATGGTATGTGATATGGAAGTGTAAGATGAAATCAGCCCTTTCCTTTCCAAGTTGCTTTTTATCATAGTAATAGAAACACCAATTAAGATAGGGCAAAAGATGTGAAGATACTTTTATCCCATGTAATCAACTAGACAGGATGATACTGTATGTACATAGTCATCAACCTCGTTCTTTGAACATCTCTGTCATGGGCCAAAGGGCCCACGAATAAAATGGGCATGGTAGCAGAAATAGAGGTTATGCTTGGAACCAAAGGCCATGGCTGATTTGTCTCTGGCTGATTCTGAGTACAGAATTTGTCAGAAGCAGAGACAAACAATATACCCAAATATGGTACCATTTCCTGGAGTGGCCAGCTAGCACCAGTCAATCTGGTGGCAGATTGACTACTGGACCACTTCCATCACAGAAAAGGCATCTCTTTGTCACTACTGCAATAAATATTTATTATGTAGACTTGCTTATTTTGCATGCAATTCTTCTTCTAAAACTATCATCATGGTTGGCAGAATGCTTTATTCACCATCATGTCATTACACACACAGCATAGCTTCTGATCAGTAAATTCACTGTCAAAAAGGACCATGCTGAAGTAGCTGAGCTAACAGAGAAGTAAAATGGCTTTGGAAAGATACAGTATAGTACCAACCAGGAGACAATATCTTGGAAGGCTGGGCGGGAGTCTCCAAAAGGTCACACATAATGTGAATCAGCAAGCTATATAAGAAAATGTTTCTTTCTTATTCAGGATTTGTGAATCCAGGAATCAAGAGGTAGAAATGGGAAAACAAATACCCAACTGAATTAGAAGACTTCTCTTTGACCACTCTGAATTCCTGATACATTGAGTTAGCAGGTTAATAAAGGAGTAACAGTATTACAGGGGGCAATTGATCCAGACTATCAGGGGTAAATTGGATTGCTTCTCTACAATGGAGGTGAAGAACAGTATGTCTGGAGTATAGGAGATTCTTTAGAGCATCTCTTGGTGTTGCAATGCCCTGTGATTGAAGTCAATGGAAAACTACAACAAGGATTAAAAATGACTCGGACTCTCCAGGAATGAAGGTATGGATCATCCTGAGGTGGTTGGTGGGCGTGGAGAAAATATGGCTAAAAAAAAATAAATACCTTCTTCAGACTTCTGACCAGTTACAGAAATGATTATTGTAATTGTTTCTGTCCTACTGTGTTAACAATATAGTTGTGTATACATATATGCATATAAAGAAAAAAATTCGTGTTTTTCTTCTTCTCATAATATTTCTCTATCACATAATATAATTTCAATTGAAATTATATCAGTACTTAAGTGCTATTAGACTTGTAATTTCATATTTAAGTCATGAGGTATTAAAAAGGCTAAGTATTTCTCAGATGATTTGGCCATAGATTCTGGAGGAAGAATTGATGTGTTTTTGTTGTATGTGCAACAGTGATATCATGTTAGGTGGAATTATGACTTTGTTATATTCATTTGTAAATTAAGCATGACAGGGTGATGTAGTTGCATGCCAAGTTAACAAGGGGTGGAACTCTGAATGATTAATCTTGGTTTTCAACTTGGTTGCAACTGGAAGCAACTCAGAGACACACTTCTTGGTGAGTTTCAGAAAGGATTAACTGGAGAAGATCCTCTCCCATAGTAGACAACACCTTCTGATAGAATGACTTCGAAAGCAAGGTGTCAGGGGCAGGAAAGCCTTGCTTCCCTGACCTAACTTCATCTGCTTGCTCTGGTTACCCTGCTGCTGCTTCTCTTCCCATTGAGATTTCTTTAGCTGCTGCCGCCATCTTCCCTAACGTCACACTCCAGCTTCCTTGGCCTTCCAACATACACTGAAGACCAGATATTCCTCATGAAGCTTCCAGGCCTTTAGTGCCAGACTGAAGCACGCAGACTCATGAATGAAGCTGTTTTTGTGTTCCAGCATCTTCAGCATGCAAAGGGCCACTGGTGGATCACCCAGCTGCTATCATGCAAGTCATTCTACTAAATTCATTTTTATTATATAATATCTAATAAAGTGTGTGTGTGCATGTGTTCATGTGTGCATGTGTGTCTGTATATGCACATGTGCGTGCATGTACATTCATGTGTGTGTGTGTGTGTGTGTGTGTGTATGTGTGCACGCATCTATAATAGAGTCTATCAGTTTGGTGCATATATGCACCAAAACCAGCTATAGGAAGTTTTTAGCAGCATCTGTAACTAATCTCAAATTTAAAACACATAAGCCATTTAACAATTTAGTGTATAAGTAGATGTTGGTGTAGTCATACTGTGGGGTATCATACATACACCACTGAGAAGAAATGAGTGATAGTTGCACATAATTGAATTGAAGTACTCAGCTTAAGTTGAAGGGAGAAAGTCAAAGAATATGCAGGGCACCATCCTAAAATGCACACAGTTAATCCATGATCATGGATAAGGGTTACCAGATTAATGACTCGGAAGCTGCAGAAAGAGGCTTTGCTGGGTCCCAGGATAGTGCATTATTTGATCTTAGTACTGATTATGTGAATATATCCATTTTTTATGTTGCGTTTAAAAACTCCTTAGTCAACTCTGGCTAGGAAAGGAGGTAGGCTAACTGCAGATCTTCCCTTCTTCCTCCTTTCCTTCAGATGCACTGCCTAGGGTCATCCCCATCGTTGTGGCAGAACATCTGCTGCAGCCTCACCTCCCCCCACGGCCTTCGTGTCCAGTGGATAACACAGATCTTCCCCCCCAAACCTCCTTCCCCCAACATATCACTTTAGCGAAGGCCACAACTCCAGTGAACATTCCCTGGGAACCCACAGGCTACTCCAGCCAAGGAAGCAGATAAACTCTGAAGACCCTCATTTTTCCTTTCTTTCTTCTAGATCCAATGCCCCAGCTACACTCCCAACTCTCTAGCCAACTGTCTGCTCCAGACTTCCCCTCTTCTCTGTCTACATCTCCAGTGGATCACTGTGATCTTCTCCTCCCACCTTCTGCCCCACTTATCCTGTTTTCATATTCCCCAACTCCATCAGGCACTCCCTGGGAACTTACCAGCTAAGCCTGCCAGCGAAGCAAGTAGGCCAGCGAAGCAGGTAGACAAGGGCAGATCCTCACTCTCCGTCCTCCCCTCCAAATCCAATCCCCCAGTCTCTCCCCAACCCTGTGACAGACTACCTACTATGGCTTCTCCTTACTCTCTGCCTCTATTCCATGGGGACTAAGCATATTTTGGTAGAACATAATCTGCTTGTGAAAGCTCCCAGAGACTGAATCAGAAACCGAAGAGAAAGCACGGGCTGGACCCAGGCCCCTGCATAGATGTTGTAGATGAGCAGCTTGGTCTTCATGAAGGTACCCCAACAACTGGAGTGGATACTGTCCCTGAGCCTGTTGCCTGCCTGCCTGCCTGCCTGTAGCTCCTGTGCCCCTAAATGAACCACTTTTTCAGGCTTCAGTGGGAGAAGATGCGCCTAGTCCTGCAGCTTTTTGATGTGTAGGCCAGTGGGGCAGGTTAGTTAGTGTGTGTGTGTGTGTGTGTGTGTGTGTGTGTGTGTGTGTGTGTGTGTGTGACCCAGAGGTGGGCATCTCCTTCTCAAAAGCGAATGTGAAGTTGGAATGAGGAAGAGGACTTGCATGAAGGGGTGGTGGGAGGAGAAGCTTGGCTGATATTGGGATGTAAAGCGAATAAGTAAATATATTTACAAAATTAAACAAACAAATAAATTTCTCCAGTGGTTTCTCCCTGGGAACACAAACCACTACTGAGGTGAAGCCCTGTACCCAGCAACTGATGGCCAATACAAAACAACTTCTGTGAGGTTCTTTGTCCTCCAATTCTTTGTCAGGGGTTTTTCATTTTACTTCATTTTTTATCTTTGTGTCCATAATATGTTTTCTGGTTTTATGTTTTTATGGGATTTCTGTGTGTGAACATGAATATTTCTGTGTCTACACGTGTTTCCTGAGATTTTTCTTTGGCTTTCCTCTGTTTCTTTATTTTGGTCAATTCTGGCTTGTTTTATATTACTATTATTACATTTATTTAGATGCCTGTTTGAATTCTAATGAAAGAAAGAAAGGATATGGTTTTGGGTGAGAGGAAAAGTGATTTAGGAGAAGTTGTGGGAGATGAAAGCATAATCAGAATTTTTTGTATGAAAAAACATCTATTTTTAATAAAGAAGAAGAAGAAGAAGAAGAAGAAGAAGAAGAAGAAGAAGAAGAAGAAGAAGAAGAAGGAAAAGAAGAAGACTTCATTAGGTCCTAGATTACCCTATAACATAATTTATCTTTAATAATCTCTGAGGAAATGTCAAGTGTAAACTGAAGATTCATAATGAAAGATTATATGCCTTCATGTTTACCTTTAATAAAATATATGAAATCATTTTGAAAGTGTACAATAAATTAGATTAAGATATTTGCACCAATTGCCATTAAAATCTGAAGATTAAGCACTCATGCACGGTGTCAATCAGTAGAGAGTGCTTGATTACCTTCAGGAAACAATCATCACGTTGTGACCTTTGAGACAGTAAAGGTCAGAAGTAATTACAGATGTATTACAGATTCAGGTGTCTGCAAAAACATGTACAAGGGGATGTGCTTGGTGTGAAACGAAGGCAGAACTGCTTGTGCTTCTTTCTCGATTTTAAATATATTTTGTTAAATCATACTTGAGAGAAAGGATGCATGTATTCATGTTTAAAATGGTTTTTGAATATGAGTCTAGCAAAGTAGTTTCCCTTCACATATTGTGGAAAATGTATGGCATGCCAAAACCATCTCCCAGGAGTGTCAGCTGCTGGTCTGAGCTCTGCCTTCACCTCATTTCTGGGTGAGGGTTCCTGGTTCCCCCTAACACCTAAACACGTTTCCATGGCAGCAGTGATAAGTCTTCAGTGCTAATAAAATAAAAACTGCATGATGATAGATATTTTACCAACAATAGTCACCAAAGTGTTTACGTTTAAAATACTGTAAATAATTTAAAATATTTGTCTCTGAAGACGTTTTGTGATTCATCTTTCGGTGGCCTGGTAAGATGGCTCAGTTAGTAAAAGCTCTTGCTGCCAAGTCTGAGAACCCATGTCTAATGTTTGGGAACCCCCCAGAGCGGAATGAAAGGATTTATTCCCTCCCTTGTCCTCTGGCTTCATACACACGCGCGCACACACACACACACACACACACACACACACACACACACACACACACACACCGTCTTTTAATGATTTATAATTATGATGAGCTACAGTGCATGCCTGGTTATCTTTCTTACAGTATGAACACTACAGGTCATTTTATCTGCACACTTATCTTACATTCTCTCATGGCAGCTTGCTCAGTCCTGCAGAAGGAGAGAGACAGCTCAGGTCGCGTGGTCCCTCAGCTCTCTCAGCTACCATAACCTTCTCTCACAGTACTCTTGCTGCCTCAGCCAGCCAGTCATGTGGCCGCCCTCAGTTTCCCCCTCACTCCTCTTCCTTTCCACTGGGAGCTCCTTTAGACTCTGCCTCTCACTCTCCTCTCAGTTCCTAGCTTAAGTCACGACTCTCCCTCCAAGCACTTCCTTTTCTAACGGTAGCCAACAACCTTCCTGTAGCTAGGATTTTCAAATCTAAATATTCTTCTGCACTATGAGCTCCATGAGGCAAAGGCGTAGAATTATTTTGAGACTGATTCTATTTACAGTCTCTGAGATAGACTTCGCAAGAGGTTGGTTGATGCTGGTCTATTTGGGCCTGTTCTGTGCTAAGTGTTTTTGTGACATTTAGTCACTGGTTTTTATCCCTGGCAATCCCTCAGGAATGTTTGTGTAAGGCAAAAGTAATTAAACTGTGATCTATAAATACAACGTACATAGGGAACAAATTAAGATTTCTATATTAACACATGAAAAACAGTGTATCTTAAAAAAATGATGTTTTATGTAAAACACACTTTTTAGAATGTAAACACTTTCCCAGATCATATATAACCAGGATTTTAGGCATAATCTCTGTTTTCATTCGTGCATGCTGAACATTACCAATTAAGGCAGTCAGTTCCATTCCAGGTGCTTTCTAATTCGCGTTTGATTGATGCCTTAATTATACCTACTTCTAATTTCCTTAATGCTTAGAGAGTGTTTGTGGATTTCCTATAAACGCGTCATCTTCAAAATAAAATTGAAGAGATATTATTTAAATAATATGATTGTCTTACCGAACTTTAGGTGACTTCCAGTGAGGTATCTGGACACAGATTTGGGGTCGGGATGAGGCTCTTCCTTTTCCTTCACACATGGTGCACCACCTTATCCTCTGTGGCTTTCTCCCCACCGAGAGCCCCACAGCATTCGTAGGTGTCATGAATGCAGCCACGCCCCCTCAGTTCTATTGGTTACTCATAGGTGTCATGAATGCAGCCACGCCCCCTCAGTTCTATTGGTCACTCATAGGTGTCATGAGTGCAGCCACGCCCCCTCAGTTCTATTGGTCATTTCCATCTACTACATTTTCTTCGGCTAAATCTGTCTCATGAATGCTATGAGGTTGGCTACACATTCCTCAGACACATTTCCAAGTTTTCATACTGTATCCATCACTGTTCCCATCAAAGAATATTGCACTATCAGCCATCATTCTGTATATCTCAAGAAGCTGGGTATTGGCTGTTATCCATTTAATATTTGATAGATGAGGAAATTATCATTTAACCCCTAAATATTAATATGAAATAAAAATTAATTCTCCATATTATGGAAGGAAATTTGTTATAGGCAAGCCATGAGAGTTCTTTTAAAAAGTACTTTTACAAAGGCAAAAGTTGTAACAGTACTCACTAATGTCTTTTGTGAGCCTAATGATTTAAAAGATTATATTTGACACTAATGCCAACTAAAAATTATTTTCTTTTAGATAAAGATCTATTGTATTCCTTATTTTTATTTTCACTGGATATCGGTGATACCTATGGTGAGATGTGGAAAGTGAGAATTCTCCAGCATTTTGATGATCACATCTCCCCATTTAGCCACTCCTGATTGGAATGGGATGCACATCAAAGCTTTTTGTTTCATATCTTGGTGTGTGTTGTAATTCGTATGTTCATCTGTATCAGTTTCTCCCTGTTGTCCTACAACGGTTGTAGATAGAATTTCCGTTAACTCTCAAAAGTGTCCATACTTCTGTGACAAATTAGGAATGCATTTCAAACATGAAATTACAACTTAATGGAGTGGCTGAGCTTTTTAGTGTGTGGTCTTGCCTTTTCCTTGTTGATAGAAGAGGGGAGATCTTGAATAGTGGCAAAGAAGGCAGAATCTGGTGACTTGCTTGTCATTAGCAAGAATACTTGACACTCTATGGGCTTTGAGAGGAAGCAGGGACAGCACAGAGGGCTGGTTCTTTGTTCAATGACTTTCTGACTAAATATGAGAACCAGTGATCATAGTCTCACACAAAACACCCCTGGCGCCTTGAGCTTCCCAGAGTCGGTGTGACAAAGACAGGGATCATCCTGGTACCTTGAGCATCCCAGAGTTGGTGTGATGAAGACAGGGGTCATCCTGGTACCTTGAGCATCCCAGAGTTGGTGTGATGAAGACAGGGTCACCTTTTAAGGCCATACTTCCTGAATTCATACTAGGCGAGCCGGGTCCTTTGTATCATTGGCTCATTCAGTTTTCTATCAACTGTCTTGTCACAGACCTGTGTGTGTGTGTGTGTGTGTTGGCCTTTATTTAAGCTTAGAGCTTTATTTAGTTTAGACAACTTTGTCATGAGCAATGACCACACACATAAATAAAATGGCATAGGCTATGGAATTCATTACTATGGGGTCTGCATGTAGGGATGAGATGAAGACGCTTTTGATCTGTAAGTGGCCACATAGGACAGTAGTTGCCTCCAAACACGATGTACAAAATGGTGGTAGGTCCAAAGTTCAGTTTCATTTGTATTTCTACAGAGGTATTTTGATGGAATCTTATTTCATAGACAGATGTACCTTTATCTCTGCACTCCATCCTCAGGGCGAAATGTGACTGCTCCAAAAACTGTTCCCTCAATCAGAAAGTCTTTACTGTCACCTTGGCCCATGTGTCTGCTGTCCCATGACGGAATCATTCCATCCATAGTGATATCTCTGACTTCTTGGACAAGAGTGGTCCCATGTCCCATGGTTGTGTCTTACTGCAGCATCTTTCTTTAAGTTGCACTCTACCTATAATTTTCTAAACTAAGATTTGTAACAGGAAAGCTAGCACATGCACACAACTCCACTGGAATGCAAGTTTGTGGCATAGATCCTGTGCACAATATTTACTTTCCTATGTTAGTTCACATAAAATATTGAATATTCAACCTTCATTAATATTTCACCCATTTTAACATGGTCTCCAATGATTTTTGTCTGACTATACCCTACTGTATAAAGAGTAGCCAAGCATACTTTGTAAAAATGTTCAGCATTTAAACATATGCTCCTAAAAACAAACAGATACAAAAATCTTATGCACCATTTTTGGAGAGACTGTTCTTGATTGAAATCTACTGAAGAAAAGTAAAAACAAATTCATGTGCCTCTATGTTACTGTGGAGTTACTTTGTTTTATTTTCAATAATGTTCACCCAAGCTTAATTAACACTCTTTAGAGGAAAAAAGTAATTCCTGACATGATTCACCTTCTATCTGGAGCCAAATTAAAAAAGAAAAATGTAAGGTGTGAAGACATGGAGGTACTCAGAATGCATCAATTATTTATATTAACATTCATTATCTGACTAAAAGGCAGTATAAAGGCTTTGGGGAATTGTAGAATTCATATAATTTCTCTCTAATTATTCTAATTTACTGTAATTAAGACACTAAAATAATCCTGAGGGAAAGCAGTAATGTCTTTTAAAATCAACCAAGAGAGGAGAAAAGCTATTCTGTATTTTCGGTCTTTATTTACCATAGCTTTTCAATGTGACAGAAAGATTGATCTTGACTTATAAAAGTTTTCCAATTTATGGCTTTTTGAACTCCTAATGAGACTCTAGATAAATCAGAACTTGAAAAATCTAACATTCAAATATATAAAGTATTTATAAGTTCACAACCCGGTCACATCAAGGCTGTATATGAACTCAGCCAAGATCATGACTTATGGAAAAGCACCTATGTTCTCAGGATTTCAATAGAACAAGAAATAAAAGCAGAGTGTCATCTCGTCTCTGTGGAAGTCATTTTTCAAATGACAAAAGAGTTTTGCTAGACACAGCCACAGGGCATATAAAGCAAGGGACTTATTATTTAATAAATTTGTAATCAATGTAATGTCATGCTGTACTTACTCACATAATTAGGAACCAATTTCCACTCTAGTTTTATTTTTGTTGATTTTATTATTAGTTTTGTGTTTTTGAGACAGAGATTAGCTCTTGAAGCCAAGCTGGTCTTGAACTTGGTTTGGTAGTGCAGGTTAGCTTCTAACTTTGAATGCTCCTGCCTTAGACTACTGAGTACTGTAATTACAGATATGCTTGCTCTTGTGCTGTTCTCAACATTAACAGAACTTCTGGGTGAAACACCATCTCTGACCTCAAGTTGTATTACAGAGCAATAGTGATAAAACCTGCATAGTATTGATAAACAGACAGGCAGGTAGATCAACGGAATAAAATTGAAGACCCAAAAATGAAGCCACACACCTATGGTCACTTGATCTTTGACAAAGGAGCTAAAACCATCCAGTGGAAAAAAACCCAGCATTTTTGACAATGGTGCTGGTTCAACTGGAGGTCAGCATGTAGAAGAATGCAAATTGATCCATTCTTGTCTCCTTGTACAAAGCTCAAGTCCAAGTGGATCAAGGACCTCCACATCAAACCAGATACACTGAAACTAATAGAAGAGAAAGTGGGGAAGAGCCTCAAACACATGGGCACAAGGGAAAATTTCCTGAACAGAACACCAATGGCTTATGTTCTAAGATCAAGAATTGACAAATGGGACCTCATAAAATTGCAAAGCTTCTGTAAGTCAAAGGATACTGTCAATAGGACAAAACATCAACCAACAGATTGGTTTATCTTTACTAACCTCATATCCATAGAGGGCTAATATCTAATATATAAAAGAACTCAAGAAGTTAGACTCTAGAGAACCAAATAAACCTATCAAAAAATGGGGTACAGAGCTAAGCATTCTCAACTGAGGAATACTGAATGGCTGAGAAGCGCCTAAAGAAATGTTCACCATCCTTAGACATCAGGGAAATGCAAATCAAAACAACCCTGAGATTCCACCTCACACCAGTCAGAATAGCTAAGATCAAAAACTCAGGTGACAGCAGATGCTGGTGAGGATGTGGAGAAAGAGGAACACTCCTCCATTGTTGGTGGGATTGCAAGCTGGTATAACCACTCTGGAAATCAGTCTGGTAGTTTCTGAGAAAATTGGACATAATACTACCTGAGGACCCAGCTAACCACTCCTGGGCATATACCCCAAAGATGCTCCAACATATAACAAGAACATATTTTCCACTATGTAAAGCCTTATTTATAATAGCGAGATGTCCTTCAAGAGAGGAATGGATATGGAAATTGTGGTACATTTATACAATGGAGTACTACTCAGCTATTAAAAACAATGACTTCACGGAATTCTTAGGCAAATGGATGGAACTAGGAAATATTCTGAGTGAAGTAACCCAATCACAAAAGAACACACATGGTATGCACTCACTGATAAGTGGATATTAGCCCAAAAGTTTGGAATATCCAAGATACAATTCACAGACCACATGAAGCTCAAGAAGAAGGAAGACCAAAGTGTGAATGCTTCAGTCCTTCTTAGAAGGGGGAACATAATACTTAAGGGAGAAAATACAGAGACAAAATGTGGAATAGAGATTGAAAGAAAGGCCATTCAGAGACTGCCCTACCTGGGGATCCATCCCATATACTGACACCAAGTCCAGACACTATTGTGGATGCCAAGAAGTGCTGATATAGCTGTCTCCTGAGAGGCTCTGCCAGAGCCTGACAAGGACAGAGGGGGATGCGCACAGCCAACCATTGGACTGAACATGGGGTCTCCAATAGAGGAGTTAGAGAAAGGACTGAAGGAGCTGAAGGGTTTTGCAACCCCATAGGGAGAACAACAATATCAATCAACCAGACTCCCCAGAGCTCCCAGGGACTAAACCAGAACCAAAGATACACACATGGAGGGACCCATGGCTCCAGCCACATATGTATCAGAGGATGGCCTTGTTGGGCATCAATGGGAGGAGAAGTCCTTGGTCTTGTGAAGACTTGATGCCCCAGTGTAGGTGAATGCCAGGGCAGGGAAGTGACAGGGAGGGAGTGGGTGAGTGGGTGGGTAGGGGGGCACCTTCATAGAAGCAGGCAGAGGGGGGATGGGATAGGGGGTTTGCAGAGGAGGATACCAGGAAAGGGGATAACATTTGAAATGTAAATAAAGTAAATATCCAATAAAAAATTAAAAAAAATCCAAACCCAAATGTGCTCGCTCAATCACATTTAGTCGACATATTTTTAGACAAAAGGAAACAGTTCAAAATGAAAGTACACATCACTATTACTGGATGTAGGTAACAATTTAAGCAATTACTTCTAGAATTCAGGACTCATGGAGGCCAGGAAAAATTTAAGGGACTCGCCAAGTGATGGAAACACAGCATAGAAGTATAACCTTAAAGAGTGAGGTATATTGAGACTATGTCAGATCCACAAGGGATTTTTAAAAAATAACTTCTTGTTCTCTATATAAACCTTCAATTTTAGCAATTGTCATAAACCTATACTCTTAAAGTTTCATAAAATACTCAAAGCAGCACTGGATAGACCAATGTCCAACCTTTGAAATTTTCACTGCAAAGTATGCAAATACACACACACACACACACACACACACACACACACACACACACACACACACACACACAATTCTGCAATAGTTAACTCCAGTACACCTACTTTTTAAATATCCAATCATCTTCTCTGATCTTCTACTCTTTAGAGTAGACATTGCCTAAGATTTCAGTTATCCATTCAGTTTCTTTCCCTTTTGTCAGTTCACCAGAAAAATAGGCAATCCTCGGCAACCTATTGCTTATGTCCCATATTTTGAACTTTTAAATGTAGAGATGCAATGTATATTCAGTGTTTGATTTCCTTCACTCACCGCTGTGAGTGATTTATTCTTACTGATGTGTGTAGCTTGACTTAACTCTTTTTCCAGCAACCCACAGCCTGAATCTAAAATATCCGTCCTGTAAACTGTTCAGGTCATGTTATGCACCTTTCATTGTGTGGATTTGTTATAGTTTCTTTTGTCATTGCTGAGTATTTGAATTGTCTATGGCTTGACATATTTTTTTTACAAGGATATGATATCTATGCACATTCCTACATTCATCTCAGAAGTATGCAAGTAACAGTTTTCTGGAGTCTATAGTTTTCTTAGCTGGGGATGGAATTTCTGGATGACAAGCCACATGTGTGTTCCTCTTTACCACATGATGCCACACTGGCTTCTAAGTTCTTTTAAACCTGTTCTCACTTGAGTAAGCACTGTCTTTATGTTCCCATTGTTTTGTGTACTTGCCAATAAATTTATATTAAATAATATCCAAATGAAGCATATCTAATGAGAAGTAAATATACACATGTGTATACATATGCATGTATGAAATTAAAATAACTGTATTTTCAAAAAACGAACTGAAACCTATGTTAGTTTGCTCAGCTGTGGCACCAAGATGGGTCTATAAATCTTCTTGGCATAGATTAAATAGAAGAAAACTGGGATCAGATATATTTCACACTGAGACAGTAAAATTTTCCTTCTGATTGCATCCCCAAATCATAGCTAGTGTTGTGGAGAGAACTCAAGCTTCATATAGTGGAGCATTATTTAAGAAAGTATAATGGTAACATTAATAAATGTGCATTCAGTTGGTTGATTAAGTATTCAGCTACTGAGAAGGTAAAACATTGGAAAACAGTTAGTTATGAACTTAGTCCATAAATTGAAAGTTTTGGCTTTGTTACACTGTATGTGTATATTTTTATGTCTCTATATAAGTATAGATATCTGTGTTTTGTTTAATGATGAGAAAAACAATGTAAGTCTTTTATTATTCAAAACATATGAGGTTTACTTATTTTCTATATCTGGACAGATGAGTAATTTAAAAGTTGCTTACTCGACTTTTGAAGTCACTTCAATGTTCACCCTTATTATTTAGCTCGCATAGTTCAGCTTTGAGATAGAGGGCATTGTGAATGGCTATTCTGTAAGTTTACACTCTCTTCTAGGTATCTTGTTAAAGTTTTGGAACTCTCTTGTTGTTACGTAGGAATTATCAGTGGTATTTAAATCAATCCCTTAAAAAAAACCTTTTATGTTTTACATTGAAGCATTAGTTACAATGGAGAAAGATTTTAAAATTCGGTTAGGATTAATGACTTTAAGTTTTGAAAAAAATGAGTGTAATAAAAAACCAAAATCATTGTGACTATGTTAATCCTAAAGCTATAGCATGCTCTCTCTATATACATACTTTTAAATCTGTGTCATTTTAAGAGGTGGACTTGTTATACATACTGGTTTTGACTTATTTTCCTTGCACTTCATATAAGAAGAGAGTTTCTTCATGTGTGGAATAGAATATGATATGAAACAGAAATGACCGCGTTCCACTCGGGTAGGTAGAAGCCACTGAAATAAACCATTGTTTTTAAGGATATCCTCTGGGGCCAGTGACAGAGGGCCTGAGGAGTTTACAGGATCCCAAGCAGCCATTCTTTGCAAAGAAATTATTACAAACCACCACAATCTGCCTGGCCTCTCGCAATAGGAATTTTTTTTTTTTTTTACAGTTCTGGAGTCTGGAAGTCCGAAGTCGAGGTGCCCTGAACTTCTGGTTTCATCGTTTTGGTCTCATCTTCATCCTCACACTGGCTCCCTTCTGTCTGTCTGTCCTTCTAGTCTGTAGCTTTTCTGTTTGATCAGTGTGGAAGAGTTGGAGATTATGAGCATCTCACACAGGTAGATGAGGCCCTCTGACTGTGTTTCCCATCTTCACTAACTACACTCACCCCTTCTGAACCTGCCTCTCCCTCGCCTCTGTCCAATGATCCCCCTTCAGCCTCTTTCTCTCTCTCTCTCTCTCTCTCTGAATGTCTCTCTCTCTCTCCCTCCCCCCCATCTCTGTCATCTCTGTCTCTTTCTATCCGGCTTAAAATGAGGATGTTCCATCCTTTTCTGAAAATTACATGATTTTTTTTATATTAAAAAAACGAACCTACACACACAGAATTAGGTTTCATTATAGATTTTTAAACAAGTGTTGCTGTTAAGGATAGCTTTTGCTATCCTGGGTTCAGCATCCCTGGCCTCAAGCTGTACTACAGAGCAGTAGTGATAAAAACTGCATGATATTGGTACAGTGACAGGCAGGTAGATCAATGGAATAGAATTGAGGACCCAGAAATGAACCCACACACATATGGTCACTTGATTTTCG
>CM052702.1:43279799-43307505 GCA_028551405.1 Uromys caudimaculatus | reverse complement strand
CACTATGTTCATAGCAGCCATATTTATAATAGCCAGAAGCTGGAAACAACCCAGATGTCCCTCATCAGAGGAATGGATACAGAAAATGTGGTACATTTACACAATGGAGTACTATTCAGCTATTAAAAACAATGACTTAATGAAATTTGCAGGCAAATGGATGGAACTTGAAAATATCATCCTGAGCGAGGTAACTCAGCCCCCCCCCTTTTTTTAACCATTAAAAACAGTTATGAAATGTGGCATCCCGTTGATGCAAGGACCGGGAAAGCCATTTTTTCCCCCACAAACTCACTGTAAACAACAGTAACTTTGGTTAAAATAAAAAAGTCTTCTATGTAGGCAGAGCTTTGTCTTTTCAAATAGGGTGGGGTCCTGAGGGAAGCAGGTGAGGATGAGGAACAGAAAACGGTGGGAGGGAGTGAGGAGGGGAGGGAAGAGACATAGGAGAGGCTTTCCCAAGGGAGAAGCTGGACAGCACAGGGTAAGCTGGATTCTGAGGTGGTTTTGCATAAATAAAGGGTAACGGTCAGTTTCTAAATTCTCCACACATTCACACACACTCGGGGAGGGGAGGTGTCCCACGGCTGTCATGACTGGCCAATCAAAAACAGTACATCACAAATGACTTGTGAAACCAATGAGTTCATCAATGGTGACATGGAGATGTCCAACAGCCGTGACTCATACAGAGTGAACTCTGAGTGGTTCTCGTCCACCTTGGCCAGGGCAAGCAGCGCTCGGGCAGCCCGCCGCATCATGTCCACACTAGTTCGTTCAAAGGGTGGGTTCTGCATATGGAGGAGGCCTGCCTGGCTCTGCTGGAACTGTGTGGCAGCAAGGAAACCCAGGAGGTTGCCGATGCTGCTCTTCTGCACTGCAATGGCCCGGGCTGCCAGGCTGTCCCCCTGTGCCAGATTTGCCAGAAGTACCATGGCCATCTCCCGGCACACTGTGTTCTTTCAGTCACTGAGGAAGCACACCATGGTACTATACAACTTCTCCAGGCTAAAAGGGGGCGTGGCCAGGATCAGGTCCACATTGTTGTCCTGGATGCTGAGTTTGCTGAGGGTTTCCAAGACCAGTCTCTGGGGAGAGAGGACAGCATTGGGGCCTAGGGTTCAGCTGAAGGGCAAACTGCCGGTGTAGGAGTCTGTCCAGGACAGGCAGGCAGATGTTCTCAGGGTACTGGGATAGGTCCAACTGCCCCGAGATGTTGGCGAGGGTGACCAGCGTGTTTTCCCGGAACATCTCCAAGCAGTTCCACTACCACTCCACTTTGTCACAGCTCACCTCTTGGTCCTTTTTATTTTGTAGATAACCTATTTTATTATTTTTTATTTTATTTTTTAAAATTTTGATATTTTATTTACATTTCAAATGTTTTCCCCTTTCCAGGTCTCCCCTTTGGGAAACCCCTATCCCATCCCCCCTCCCCCTGCCTCTATGAGGGTGTTCCCCCACCCACCCACCTACCCACCCACTCCTGTCTTTATTTTCCTTTATAAAGCTTAAGGGATTTTTTTGTTGTTGTCATTTATAATTTTCTCTAGCATACTGCTAACTGAATCTTCTATCAATATTTATGACCCATGTTCAGAAAAAGTTATTTCTCTCTAAAGAGCAAAGCTCAGACAGATTTTCCTTTATTATTTTATTAACCGTAGCCTTTCCTTTACATTATTTGCTTCTATTTTGTGCTATCATTTGGGAAACACCCTGGCATATGAGAGAGAGATATAGTCAAGACTATTGCACCAATGTACTTATTTATTTATTAACGTTGTTGTGTTTCTTTGGATCATGCTATGGATGATGGATAGTCTCACTTGTCAACCTGACTGTATTTATAATGAAGTACAATTCAAAAATTGAGGGCTCCCTTGTGATCTGCATCTTGAGACAGGAAGACAACATGCCTTTGATCTGGACCATGAGGCTGGGAGACAGGATTTTGATGTAGATCTTGAGTTGGGATGGCACAAGCTTTTGATCCATATCAACATACAACTTCAGTCAGATCTTGAGGCACACCTTTAATCTGGGCCATGCCTTCTGCTGGAGATCTGTATAGGAACAATGGCAGAAGGAAGGAAGGGGTTATTCACTTTCATCACTTGAACTCACAGCACATCCATTGGAGTCTACTTCTTTGGGATTCCAGCTTATACGAAGACCAGCTGAAATGCCCAGTCTCGTGGAACTGAGCAACTACTAGATTCTTGGACTTTCCATTCATGGCTGGCAGTTGTTGGATTAGTTGCATTGCAGCCTTTGAGTCATTCCAGTAAGTTCCCTTTACGCATATTTATACATGTATTCATACATACATATGTATATATACACATATATTCATTTTATAAGTTCTATGACTATAGAGAAGCATAACCAGTACATTACACGAAAAATATCACTGAGATTTGCCCAGGTCCATGTAGTTATTGAAATCATTTCTATGCTCTCTAGAGAAGCATAACTAGTACATTACACGAAAAATATCACTGAGATTTGCCCAGGTCCATGTAGTTATTGAAATCATTTCTATGCTCTCTTTATTTTCTTTTTTTTTTTTTGGTGTACTATTCCTTTTATGCATTATTCAAAAAGAACTTCTTAGAAATAATTTTGATTGAAGAGCTTTTCTAACCACATTCAGGACTAAATTTCTCCCTCATTTAGAATCATCACATAGCATGTTATTTCACTTCAGATTACCAGGTGCTCTTCCTTCTGTCTCATTTATATCAATAATCCAAGGGTCTTTGTTTTCTTCAAGACAGGTAATTTCCTCTGGTTTAAAAACGGCCACACTCACGGAAACCAGGTTGTTGTAATTCTCCAACATGACCTCTCTGTACAAAGCCCTCTGAGCAGGATCCAGACATTTACACTCCTCCTTAGAGAACTCTATAGCCACTTCCATGAAAATCAATAAACCCCGAGAAGAACCATCTTTCCTTTCTCCTTCATATGGGAATATCTCACAAACTTGACATACCACATTCCAGAAGTCACTCTGTATTTAGAGGAAGCAGATCCTCCCTGTCCCTTGTAAAACGGAAGAGTAGAAAGCAGGAATCAAAACTGACCACACACCATGACTTGTCCCAGAGAAGAGATGCAGAAACAGTGAACTTCTTTTTCACTGAAACCCAACTGAGCTGCCGCATGAAGGAAAACACCACACAAACTTAGTTCAGAATCAATGGTAACTCAATCGCTGGGCGCAACAGCTAGAATCCTAATCTGGTAAGCCTTATTAAATCTAAATCAGCCATGTTCTAGATCAAACCATTTCCAAACGATTGTGAAAGCTATGCAGAAGAACCATGGAAAGCTGTGAGAAGCCATTCAAAACCATGCAAAGCCATTCAAAGTCACACATAACAGTAGCTGGGGCACATTTGTCAAACATCTGAGAAGCTGAGCTTGCTTATCACTCAGGTAATATGGTGCATTGGAAACCAAAAATTACACATGTATATTTTTCCACATGTGAAGAAAAATTCATTCCAGAGAACACTTGCTAGATAATATACTCTGTTATCTTCAGAAGAACAATTCCTCTTCTACACTTTAGGACTGTACACCATTATCTTCACAACCATTCAGTTTCTGGGTCTAACATTCTGAAGTCTAAATTGAGATGAGAACAGTATATTATTTGTTTGAAAAGTTCTAATTATTTAATATCAAATGCTATTGCTATGACAATGACTAACTTTAGATTATAAATATTTCCAGATTATGTTGACAGGATCCTTCATATTAAGGTAATAAATTTTAGTTTTTTATATACATGTTTTCAAATATTTAATTCATTGTATTACATGTGAATCTTTTTACTCCTTCCCTCCCCCTTTAGATTCTTTTAAGAATAGTTTTTGTTTAGATTTATTTTTATTTTTAGTTGTGTGCATATTAAATTTTTGTGGAACTCATGTGTGTTGGGCCCTTTGAAGTTAAAGATACAGGTGGTTGTGAGCTACCAGATAGGGGTGCTGAAAACTGAAACAGCCATCATTCTTAACAGGTGAGCTGTCTTCCCATGCCCCCTTTGAATTTTTATCTCATAGAAATTAGGTAATAGAAATCAATGGGAAAATATTATCAATAATTAAAATATTATTGATAATGCAGATTTTGTGCTTCAAACAATATTATAGGAGAAGCTAAAAATTTCAGCAAACCCGTAAAATGTTGGCTAATCTGCATTGTCTACTCATCTGTCTTTGCCGCTTACTGCACGCACCTCATTAGCACTCCACAGTTGTCCCCATAATCTATGGAGAAATCACTACACGTCAGTGGGTTCCTGGAAAGCCCAGATAGTCAAATCATACACAGCTATATTTTTATATACATACATATTTGTGATAAAAGTGATAAGTCAGATACAAACAACAATGGATTATACTATAATAGAATTCTGAAAAATGATAGGAAGATATTCTATATAAGTCTTATGTTAAAGTATTCTCATGTTTTTCTTGGATGGTATGAAATATTTAAAAGGACCAACTCATGCTTCTCTTAGATCTATCCAAATTGCCAACATCTTTCATCATGGCTCTCAAAGCCATTTTTAAGTGGAATAAGGGCTAGTTGGACAGTGAGCTGTGTGACACCTAGACACAAAATGAACCCTGAGATGGACACTGAGAGATGATGGGTGTGAATAAAAGGACTGATGAGGATAACTCCTATTCCAGAGGAATGGATCAGAATAGTGGGAAATTTGCTACTTAGAAAGAATTCGAATGTGAAAATTGTGAATTGTTTATTTCTGGAGTTTCCTATTTCATGTACTTAGTTTATGGTTGACTGGGAGTCGTGGAACTTTGGAAAGTGAAAGCAAAGATAAGGTGGGGACCAGTGTTCTGCTACCACCATTGACATTCCTTTTTTCTTCTCCTCTTCTTTATCACTAAAGCTTCCATTACTATTGACAATAAAAGATACAGTAGTAACAGCATTAATAATAATAATAATAATAATAATAATAATAATAACAATGATAATAACAATGTATTGTGTAAAAAACCTTTCTTGGGGAGACATAACAAGCACATACATACATACATACATACATACATACACACACACACACACACCTCTCTCTCTCTCTCTCTCTCTCTCTCTGTCTCTCTCTCTCTCTCTCTCTCTCTCTCCCTCTCATCTACTCACCCCAGAAAATAAACCCAGGACAGATCAAAATAGAAATTGCCCTGAAGTCCAACTTGGTTCCAGGGAGTTTTCATTGGGGTTACTAACTGGAATATGGATGAAGTGTTCACTTACAGGAACACAGTTAGCTCAAAGACAGCTGTATCACTACAAAGCCCTCCTAACTCAGTAGCTTTCTGCACAACTTTCAGTCAGTTCAATAGTCAAAGAACCTCTCCTCTGCCATTCTCTGGTTTGTCTCCACCTCCAGCAGTGTGGGAGAGGGACCTTCAAGAATCTTCTCAGTTCCCACTTTCCCACACCTGTGACCTTTAGTCTATGTCCTGAGTCTCATGAGCTCCCTATCCCCTCCTGGGTGGAATACTTTCTTTGGGAAACTACTACATGACCCAGGCAAAACCTTCTGAATCACTTACTATTTGTTGGACATTATTCTAAGCACTTCATACCTGTAAACTCTCTTAATTATCACGATAACCCTGTATGAATGGACTCTATTTCCCTCATTTTATGGCAAATGGAACAAAGGCAGAAGGAGACCAATGACGGCAAATGTTGAGAACTGGAGTTAGAGTTGAGGTTGTACTCTTCACTGCCTGTTATATTAAATTTGTACCTAATCATATAAAGCCTAATTAGAAATATAAAATATGATTTAAAGACCTGGGGATACAGAGAGGAAAAATGTGCTCAAGATAAGTAACTTCAACCAAAACAAATGAAAGAATAGCTGCCTTGTGTGGTGTGACCTGAATTTTAAAGAACTAAATCAGATTGTAGCTAAACTCAATACTGGAACCTAGAGGGCAGGATGACAAAATGCTTCATTTATTGGATCATAGAATTCAGCAAAACAACTGTCTGTATAAGAAAACCAATTTTTAATTTTAAGCTATACCTTAGAATTCTTAGCTACAATTAATGTGTTAGCTATTATGTTATATACAGTAATGTATATAATTTCCTACATCTACCTTTTAATTCATACATTTAAAATGCCATCTATCTTTTTATTATGTTTATTCTGTTTTAAATAATTATCTTACTCCTTCTCATGGAATCTTCTAAGAATGTCAAGATGAGGTTGAATATCTCCTTCCCAGCTGTCAGAAACTCACTGAGGTAGGTGATGGATGAAAGCTTCATACTTTGTATGAGAAGTAGTCACAGAAGTAGCTGCTGTTGATCTGGATGAAGATTGGAAGGATTGTGTGGTCCTAAGGTTTGGTGGGAACGACTAATAAGGTTTTCTCATAGCAGAGTGTCTTGATCCACTACAGAGTGTTGCAAAAGGGGCACCCCTGTTATACAGCAAGGAGGACTGGAGAGTGAAAGGGCCAGTTTCTGAAGATGCATTGTAGAAGCCAATCTCAGTGTTTCTAAGTTGGTTATCGTAAGAAAAGGAGAGAAGGATATTCCTGGGCTGACATACTATGGTGCTTTGATGGTTGGTATCCAAAAGAGATACCAGAACCTCAAAGCTTTTCAATCTCTCTAAAAAGATGATGCCTGACAATATATTGTCAGAAAACCCTTAAACAAAGAAGGTTAAAATCCCAGGACCAAAGCACCCAAGGTTCAGCATCAGAACCCCACATATTCTCAACACTAATGCCAAATATTGCTCTGAAGAAATACCACACTAAGTAAAGCAAGGAGGAGGCTGCAGAGTATGATAACATTTTGACTAAGACAATGAAGGAAGCGAAAGAAAACTACCAGGAACAGTTTGCCAAGAGATGTAGATCTTCTAATTCTGAGTCCAGTCAAAAATGCATCTTAAAGAGTAATAAATAAATGATTAGACCTTAAAAAAATCCTATCACTTCTCTGTCTTTGATGTACATTGAATTATTTAATTTATAAAATACTATTGCATACATAAAAGGCTGTTAAAGCAAACATCTGTGTAAGATTCCCAACCAAGTTTTCAAAAAGAATCTAAACCATTCAACTCACATTTTCAGTGATGAGCCAGTACCTCTGCCCACTGTTCTTCTCAAGTATGGACATGATTTGATTTCCATGGATACAAAGAAACACACATATATCTAGAAGGAAAACATTTCATCATGAGCTTTTATTTCTAGAGTTCAGATAAATGGTATCATACTATTCAATGTTTCTGCATCTTGCCTACTTAAGCTAACCATGAATTTTCAGAGATAATTTCAATTATGTATAAGATACTAGTTTGTTATTTTTTACTTCTATTTAGTATAGCATGGGACTATATCAAAATAATCTGTCCATCTACTTTTCCTTTTCATGATTATTTGCCTTGTTTACAGTTTTTCCATATCAGAAATGATGCTAGGAACTTTCTTATAAATAAGAAGGAATTACTAGAGGTGGGAATGATGAATATGTACATTGTACATTGTACATTTTGAGCTTTGCAAGATAGCGGAAACTTGCTTAAGAGAATCTTTGAAACATTTTCATGATGAAGATTCCCCATCAATCCTAAATCCTTACCAATACCAATACCAATACCAATACCAATACCAATACCAATACCAATACCAATACCAATACCAATACCAATAATAATACCAATACCATTGCCAGAGTGCAAATCTTTGACAGACAACTCAGAAAAAGTAATGCTCACCATAGTTATAATTTGCTTCCTCGGATAGTAGTACTGAGCTTATTGGTTGCTTATTAAAAACTCTGTTTCTTGGATTTTGTCTGCTTTAAGAGCTTCCCAATTTTGCCTTGTTTGCATTTCTTCTTTACAGCTACTTAAAGATAACAGTTTAAATTTATTACACTTAAAATTTCAGTCTACATAGTTAATAATTATATGTCACATACATATTTTTCATTGTAAAAAGTGGTATGTTTCAACACTTAAAATGTGTGAAATCTACACCAGCAAGAAGTGTAGATGAGAATAAAGGAAAATGGGGGAGTGGGAGGAACATGAACTAAACACTCAGTTTTAGTAACTAGAGGCAATAGTCTTGAGACATGTCCCCAGGCCTATTGGTATTTGTACTATCTCTTCAATTTCCCATGAAGGCCTCTGGAACACGTTTGAATAGATCAGTGAAAATTTTCTAAATAATATTCAGAGTTACCTATATTAAGCCTATGTGTTTGCTGCTCATCAAATATAAGTTTTCCTATTTATGATTCTGTGGTGTGTAATATAAAATTATGTAACCATTTCAGAATTTGAATACATGAATCACAATTGTTTTCTTAGTCTTTCCAAATTCAGAAGGTCCTGTGAAGCTTAGGGACCAGTCAGACAGTGCTTATTCACCTCTTCCTCACTTCAAGCAGTTAGAACTTCAGTGCATTCTATTACTAACTTGAAATCTAGCCCTAAAACCTCATTAAACTACCCATAACATCTAAGATTATTGTGCTCATGTAATTAAGTTCTTCTATGCACTCAGATACACCTTAAGTCTGTATTATTCAGGATTCTCTAGTGTAACAGAACTTATAGAATGAATCTCTGTCTCTCTGTCTCTATGTCTGTTTCTCTGTCTCTGTCTCTGTATCTCTCTCTCTCTCTCTCTCTCTCTCTCTCTCTCTCTCTCTGTCCAATTCTAGTCATTAGAGGAAATAGAAGCCTGAGATACCCGGGCTTATTGTATTTGTACTGTCTCTTCACATTTCCATGGAGGCCTCTGGAACACACACACACATACATACACACACACACACACACACACACACACACACACACACACACACCCCACAAAAAACAAACCAACCAACCCAGGGATTTATTGAAATGACTTACAGGCTGCAGTCCAGCTAATCCAAGAATGTATAGCTATGAATGGAAAGAGCAAAAATCCAGTAGTTGTTCAGTACACAAGGCTGGATGTCTTGGCTAATCTTCAGTATATGCTGGTATCCCAAAGAAATGGACTCCAAGGCCAGTGAAGGAATGGGTGTGCTAATAAGGTGGGGACAAATAGGCAAAGTGCAAAAACTTCTTTCCTCTATTATCTTATATAGGTTTCCAGCAGAAGGTGTGACCAAGATTAAAAGTGTGTCTTCCTGCTTAAAAGTTCAGATCAAAACCATGTGTTTTCCTACCCCAAACATCCAGACTAGAAGTGGATTCACTCATTTCAAACTAAGCAAAAATAATTTCTTATAGGTGCCCTCCATTTCCAGATTGCAGTTCTTTATACATGTAATTAAGTTGACAACCAAGAATAGCCCATCAGAAGGTTTATGAATTCATCACATAAGCCTGTCATTTCTAATTCTTGAGAAAAGACCACATTCTACTATGTTACTTGTCGAATTTTATAACATTATACCTTTAGGTATTTTGTAATATTAAGTCTTGAGGTTGTGCACATTGTTGATGTCATTAAACTTAAGGTATTTAAACATAATATTAGTTTTTCATCTAATCTGGGTCCATTACACTTAAAACTGAAGTGGCTTAGCGGAGAAAAAGGCTTGCTCCACTCATGTATAAACTGTATTGTTTGTTTTCTGCCATTTGTATTCCTAATTCTTTTAAACTGAACTGTATTCTTATGTAACTAAGAATACTTCAATTACATATATGATATCAGTTTTAAATTTTCATCCCTGTTTGGTATCATAGCATGGGAATATATAAACTTAATCTATACATCCACTTTTTCTTTGTGTGATCATTTGCCATCTTTACAGTTTCTCTGTATCAGAAAAGTAATAAGATGCTAGAGGTGTGAACACCTGAAGAATTCTTTTATAAATGTATTGAAACATCTATCTCTGTCTCTCTAAACGGCTTTGGATAAAATTATGTCTCTAGGAGTCATATTGTGGGAAGGAGTGGAGGGTAGGAAGAGAGCGTCTCTGGGGATAGCTAATGCTTTCCATTTTCTCTTCAAGTTCCTTGCCTGATAAATGCAACCTAGTTCTCTTCCACTTTGTTTAGAGCAACTAAGAATTTAAATATGATGTTCAAGACTTTATTAATCTGAGATTTCTAGGGAAGCAATCAACAGAACCATTGGTACAACATGTGTGTGTGTGTGTGTGTGTGTGTGTGTGTGTGTGTGTGTGTGTAGGCAGGTTATAAAAAACGAATTCATGTGATTTTGCAGGTAGAGTGGTCAGTAAGCTGGGGACCTGGAAGAGCTAATGATAAATTTCCAGTCTGATAGAGTAAGTTTCAGTTCGGAAGCTGGCAGGCTTGATAGTCAATAGGCACCAATGTCACATTAAAGTTGGAAGGCATTAAAAGGCTAGTACCCTATTGTAATTAGCTGGGCAGTGAGTAGACCCTTCTACTCATGTTAAAGTGAATCTTTTTTTCTTTTCAATTCTTCAACTGATGAGATAAGAACTGCCAATATTGGAGAGAGCATTTTGCTTAATCAATTTCAGTGACTCATATCCCGAAGCACACATGTGGAACACACCCAGAAATGTCTGGCTAACAATTTAGTCACCATAAAGCTCAGTCAAACTGACAGATAAAATTTACCACCACAAGGACATAATCAGTCCTCAATTTTGTGTCCATTAGGAGAAGTTTGCATAAAGTCTTTCATCTTACTAACTCTCTTAGTTTATTATGGTATCTTGATTTATTATCTCTGCTGACTATTGAAAATAAAAGTCAGCATATAGGATGATTCCAAATGCTGGAGAGGTTCCTACATTAGAGCATTGGATGTTTCCCTAAATTCTTGGATATTCTCAAGTGAAAGGAAGTATTAACAGTAGTACTGCAGTTCATCTGGAAGCAATGAGACTGTCAAACCCTTCAGAAAGATATGGCTATGAGCATATGAACAAGAAATGCCAGAGAAGAAATGGGAAAGCAATCACTTTTCTGCTAGTGTAGTTGTCATTTTGAAATCTATATTTGTCCTCAGGGAAGCCCACATGACTTCTGTAATTGAAATTGCCTGAGTGGTGGAATGCAAGGAAAAGAGGAAAAAATGAAGCATTAAAACCTTTGTTGTATCAGTCACAAAAGAATGAACATGGTATGTACTCACTGATAAGCGGATATTAGCCCAAACGTTCGGAATATCCAAGTTTCACTTCACAGTAACCGCTGGACTGAGAGTGAGGTCCCAGATGGAGGAGTTGGAGAAGGGACTGAAGGAGCTGAGGGAGTCTGCAGCCCCATGGAGGGAGCAACAGTGCCAACTGGCCTGAACCCCCCCCCCCCCGTGCTCCTGGAGGCTGGACCACCAACCAAAGAATACACATTGAGGGACCCATGGTTCGGACCACATAGGTGGCAGAGGAGGGCCTTGTTGGCCATTGGGGGAGGAGAGCCCCAGTAAAGGGGAATGTCAAGGTGGGAATATGGGAGTGGGTGGGTGGGTGGGTGGGTGGGAGGTGGAATTCCCTCATAGAGGTGGGGGAGGGAGAGGGGATAGGTGGTTTCCAAAGAGGAGACCTAGAAGGGGGGAAACATTGGAAATGTATAAAGTATCAAAAAAAAAAAATCTTTGTTGTACTTGATACCAGGTAAGTGATGCTTATAGAGAGAGCTCAATATATGACCGGACAAAGATACTTTGAAAGTCTTTCACATTTTACATGTTGATAATGTAATGCATGTCTGCCTCCTCTCAATGAAACTTAATTTAAATACTTGCAATCAAAGTTCTTTATATAAAGACAAATATTAGATATTAAAATTCATCTCAGATATATCAACTTAATTAAAAAGCGAAATCATGTTCCAATCCATTTGAATTCACTCATCTGTTGAAAAAAATATATTTCCTACATGAATAGCATTATTTCATGCACAGAGAATTGTTTGCAAGAATGTTCTCATAAAAGATGCCTCGGAGTCCACTCCCTCCCCACACATGATCACACAGCCAGAAGCATAAGAAAAAGCCAATATTGATAAAACATTGATTTATTAGTATGTAGAACGATAGTCAATTTATGTTATTTATAAGTTCTCAGTCCTACAGGTATCATGAATAGTAGCCTGAATGTACTAAAATATAGGTCAAAAAGAAACCATTTGTTGTGTTGTGAAATATGTGCTAACTATCAGCTAAAAACCTTTGATAACTTTAGGATTTTTATGTAACTTTTATGATAAACACAAATATAAAATTTCTGATAAATACACAGTGGAGCAAGATAATGGAATGCAGTGTAAAAAGAATTAAAAAAAATAAAGTTACAAAATGTCAATGGTAAGTCCTTACTTATCAGTGATTGCACTAAATTTAAATACATTAGGAGCATCAATCAAAGCAGACACAGTAGACGAATGATAAAGTAAAACATAACGAAGGTGCTTATGAGAAGCTCACTCTACCATTAAGGACATAGACATGTTGAAAGAGAAGGGAGAGAAAACATAGTTTGTTCTGGCAGATGGCTCAGTCAGTGAGGGACTTAACATGAAAGCCTGAGGACCTGAGTTCAGACCCCAGCACTCACGTAAGGAGCCAGATGTGTCAGGCACATCTGTAATCTCGGTTCTGGGAAGTGTGAACGGGAGGATCTATGGGTGTTGCTGGCCAGCCAACCTGGATGAGTTAGGAGAAAGACACCTGATAATGATTGCTACCTCTACATGTCTGTGCACATGTTCACTGCCTCACCCCTACCCAAACAAAAAGATACGTTATACAAATAACTAAAAAAGAGTAAGTAAATGCTAATGGCAACATTAACATTTAAATGTGAAAAAAATAGTTTCAATAAATATCTGTGCCATGAGACAAGAAGTTAATTATACAGTGGTAAAGAGGTTAATTAATCAAAAGTGTATAATAATTACAAATATCTGTTCAACCAACTGTAGAACACCTGAATGCAGAAACCAAATATGGAAACCAATCTATAACCCAATAGTAGTTAAATTCAGTCTATAGGCATGTCACACAAATGGAAAACCAGAAACAACCATAGCACTATAAGCCAAATGGACCTAACATTTCTACTAAGAATGCATCTAACTTCGTTACGTTGCTCAGATACACACAAAACAGCCTTCACAATAGTCCACTGATAGGCTGTAAATAAAACTTAACATGATTGAAATTATCCCAAGTATCTCTTCCGAATACAGTCATGTAAAATTAAAAGTCAATAACAAATATAAGTTTGGAAAAATTGCAAGTATGGAAATTAAACACTGGGCCACGTGTTGCCTTTGGCCTGGGATTCTTCATGCTCTCTGTGTTTCAAAGTGAAAAGTTCCAAGCTACAAGTAAAAACAGTGAGGAGAGCTATTTTATTTTTCTAGAACAAAGAAGAGTGTATTTTTTGTATTAGTGTAAATAGTGACACAAAATGAACAGAATGGAAAGGAGAGAATGGAAATCAGATACATTTTGCAATGCAAAAATACTGATCAAATCTTGAGCAACACTGGAAAGAGTTGTGATAGATTTGACCTAAAACCATGAATAGCAGGAATCTCCTTTTTTCATCCTCTCTGTGCCTGTGTTCTTTTTGGTTGACAGCTTGAATACCTTCCTTCTGTTTGCCTCTGATGGGCACTTCAGAAGTGGAAGTCTTTCTAGCTAAGATGTCTGAACTTGAGATTGATGGTAAATGAAATGTGTTCTGTCCAACCTGACCCCTTGCAGTATCTACCTGTTTAGCCAGATTTGATCTGGATGCTAATATTTAGGATTTCACTAACAGGGTTTAATCATTGTAGGAATTTATTTCTCTATAAAATAGCTTTGAAGGAGGGCATCTCCAGGAGAACTGGCCATGTCCCTTGCCAGTTGTGGCATTGGGCAAGGTAGCCAGGTCAGTGCTAGAGAGCTGGCCTTGGTGTGGGTGCAGGAGAACTGGTGCATTGGCCAAATCAGCTACCATTCAGGCCCAGATCCAGGGCTTTGAGTTGGCCCAACATTTACCCCATCTACGAACTGCTGGAGTGCTTAAAGGGGCCAGTCTTGCAGATCCAAAGCTGTAGAATCTCCAAGACAACAGGGTATCTGAGAGAAGGCCTTGTGAAGATATAGTACCTGATAGTGTAGCAAAGTTCAGAGGCCTGAAACCAGGTCAATGACTCATTGCAATAAATATTTGCAAGTAAAGCTGTTTGGACAAAAGGTTGCACTATGGGGCACACTGTGACACACTGCAGCTTCCACCACAAGATATTTTGTTTTGTTTATTTTATTTTGAGGGTGAGGTTGCAAGGGTGGAGGGTGGATACGAAAGGATGGAGAGATGAGCGGAATTTGGTGCATGATGTGAAATGCACAGAGTCAATAAAAATATATATACATATATATCATATATATCATATACATCATTCATATATATATTTATATATTTCCTTAGACTAAAAAAGCTTGGATTTTTTTCCCCATGGCTTCTGTTTTCAGATCACTTCATAATCCTCTATAGCTGCTTAGATTCAGTCTCTCAGTATGCCTGAAATTTGGAAAGAAGAAGGTAGAAGTAGGAATTCCCTCCTGTTGAAGAAGACATCTGGTAAACATCCTCAACACATTATGATTTATTTCAGCCAGACTTCCTTGCTTGAAACTTGGGCATGCAGACACACATGGCTTAAACATAAGCAATACAAATTACAATCTCTCTGTTAGGGGCAAGATCAAGATGTTCTTTTTTTTTTTTTTTTTTTTTTTTTTTAGCTCCAGTCAGAATAGGCATGACATTTCCTAAACAAATTTTAGATATTGTGATTTAAAGGGGAAATCCAGCCCCCTCCCCATTGTCTTATGTGTTTGAGCATTTGGTCCCTAGCGGGTGCTGTTGTGGGAAGTTGTCATACCTCTAAGAGGTGGAGAAGTATTAGAGGAAGTGTCTCACCAGGGAGCAGACCTTGGAGTTGTACAGCCTGATCCCCCTCCTGTTCCACTCTGAGTTTCTGGCCTTGGAGATATGAACAAGCAGCCACCTTTCTCTTGTTGCCACAGTCTGGGGCCGCTGCTTCCACATTCTCCTGCCATGAGGGATGAGAAAGTGAGCCCAAACCCTCCGTAGTCCCTAAGTCACCTTCTGTCAGTTATTTGGTCCTAAAGACAAGAAAAGTAACTAACCCATCCTTCCCAAGCAATTAAGAATTAGAGATGTAATCAGATGTGTTCAGAATGGTTTGGTCAGAGACAAGACCCAGAGGCCCCTGAGCTGGAATGGACATGAAAACCTTCCTCCTCAGACTAGATTTCATGGTACCATAGAGTGCCATGCAAACTTCTAAAGGACAGAACCAATAGTCCTACCCGGCTATGACAGCTAGGAACCACAACAAGCAACGATAAAAATAAGGGTGAGGTCATGGCGGTCATTCCTTAAAGAGCTCTCTAATTGGACTTAAGATCTGATCAGCAAGAAGGAAATCATGCCTGGTACAGGAAACCAGCCAACTACCAAGGTCAAGTGAAGTCAAGTATATTGGAGGATAAACTCCAACTGCCCCTTTATTAAAAAGCATAAACTTTAACTACATTCTAAACATTTGTTCTCACGCTCACAAATAAGTATACCCCAAGGTAAATTCTCTTTGCAACAGAGACTACTACAGAAAATCACAACTAGCCAAAATGCAGAGTTGTAGAGACCAGTCCCAGTGGATACATCTACAATCTAACTCTGGCTGGCTTAGGGAATGATGCAAAAGAAGGGGTAGAAAGGTTTAGGAGCCAAAGGAACATGGAATTTGTCATGTATCAGAAGACAAACCTATAAAGTCTCACCAACATGACTGTTTAGGCATGAGCTGAACAAGACCACTAACATTAGACATGCTAACATGGGCAGGAGAAGCCCAGGAAGCGTCAACTGTGCACAAAGAACTACAGGGAACTTAGGAGTGTTGAAAGCAACAGAAATGAACTTCTCCAGGGAAGGACACACCAATTAGTTATCCAATTCCAAATGGTCAGTTCTTAAAGCTTGAACACAAGTAATATACAGACTAAGCAGGTTGTACTTATGTATTTAAGAATGTGTGTGTATGTACATGTATGTGTGTGCATGTTGTGTGCATGTGTGTGTACATGTGTGTGCATGTTGAATGCAGCGCATGCGTATGTGAAATTGTTGTTTGATTTTGGTAGATCCTTAGTATGCAACACAGGGTTGTCTCAAACTCATGATTCTCCTGCCTCAGCATCCCAAGGGCTGGGATTATAACACATGTTTTCCCGGCTAGAAGTTCTTGAGGTCTAGATAAAGTCTATATTCTGTTAGAAGCCAAAGTTTGGGCTATATATCATTAGAGTTAACATCATTTTAGGGTCCCAGAAGCCATATTAATTACAGTGGCCTCAAGATCAGCCCTGCACAGTTTATTGCACTGTCTTGGATCAGGCTAGTCAATGTTACTCTGATGACCTGATCGATAACCATTAAAGCCAGAACCTGATTAATGTCTACTGTGACATTGGGAATCAAATCTCTGAGATGACAATGGACCTGTAGCCAACTTTCCTGGTTGACTTTTCTGTCCCATCTCTTACAGAGGCTTTCCTAACCTTCATCTCAAATTACCAGTGACATTTTCTCTTTTACCATACATCACTGTACATGAATCTCTTATTATACTTGCCGCAGACTAAATGAAGGCCAAGAAGATTGCCCTCTTCAACTGCATCCCAGTGGTGAGGGAGGCTTCCTGGACATGAGTCAGCCTATCTGCATTTCTAGAATAAATGTTTGTAATAAAGAACAAAATTCCCTCAACAGCTCCTCTCCATCCCTGAGTCTGAGCTGCCTTTAATTTCCTTTGTTCACAATTTCTGTTTATTATCTTTATTTCCTCATAGATCAACTTAGGAATTTATTCTTGGTTCCCTGCTATACAGAATGAGGCTTTTTAGCTCAGTTTGTTGCTCCCACAATCTG
Source organism: Uromys caudimaculatus (assembly GCA_028551405.1). Classification (NCBI taxonomy): domain Eukaryota; kingdom Metazoa; phylum Chordata; class Mammalia; order Rodentia; family Muridae; genus Uromys; species Uromys caudimaculatus. Next base: position 43,290,513 of record CM052702.1, on the reverse strand, counting down.
TCCATTGTTAACGATATTACTCTGAAGGTGATAAATTAGATACTGAATTGTCGCTCCTCCTTATGGCAGACGCTAGGAAGTGACTCATCATACCCATGTTCAACAGCATTTCCCCTCCAGATTTGGCTCTACCCCTTTTCCGTGCCTTGAGTGTAAACAGGAAGTTGGGGGAAGCAGCAGCCATTTTGCAGTTGTGCAATAGAAGAAGATACACAAAGATCTCATACCCTCATTAAAGCATCAACAAGGTTATCCACCCAGGGTTGAGACCAATGCTCTCATGTCCATCCCATCCCATTATTCTTAATGCCCATTTTCTTATTACTTTCGGTTGAACGCTCCACTAACTGATGCATTGTTTGGGCAATTTGGTGTCACTGACCTTGACTCCGCATTACATGAAACAAGGAACTGAGGGTCCCTGTGTTTCTCCTCAGTTCTCCTCTTTGGCAATTTTTCTCTGCTCTGCATCACTATTTTACCATCAGGATTTATAGCTCTTACATACTGTTCTGTTATGGTAATTAACCCTCTCAGGTTTAGCCTTCAGAATTAATCTAAAATTTGATAAATAATGAGCTGGCGTATAATCAGTTACAATTAGAACCTCAGATTATGATTGGATTTCAAGACACACACCTATGCAGCTCAAAGGAGAATCTTGAATTGCACTGTTCTGTAGTTTTATGGCTCACTAAATCATGTTTTAGTTGGTTTGTTTCACATTTTGACCGTGCTTTTCTTGTATGGCTTTTTATAAAGCTTGTGTGTATAGTGTATGTATGTATGCATGTGTGTTTATAGTATGTATATGTATGTATATATGTGTATGTATGCATATGTGCATAGTATGTGTATGTATGCATGTGTGTGTAGTAAGTGTATGTATGCATTTTTGTGTGTATGTATGCTTGTGTGGTGTGTGTAGTAGTGTGTGTGGTATGTGTGTGTATGCATGTGTGTGGCACAAAGGTGGACATTAGATGTCTTTGTCAGTTACTGTTCACCTAAATGAGACAGAATCTCTTACTAAGTTAGAAGATGGCCATTTTGGCTAGCCTGACTAGCCAATGAGTCCCCTAGATCTGTCTGTCTCTACTTTGTAGCTTAGAGTTACAGGTGCATGTTGCCATGCTCAGCTTTCGCATGGCTGATGGAGTTCTGAGCTTAGGACCAAATGCTTGGCCAGGAAGCCCTTTATTTTTGCTGAATGTGAAATTTAACTTTGCAGATTGTGTGCTGGTATTACATAAAGGATTATTTAAAAATATGTATTTATTATGTTTCAAATACATACTAAAATGTTTTAGGCACTGAAAAAAGATAAAGTATAAAATAATGTGTTCAGTGTTGTCATGAAGCATATATTCTAAAGTTCTAATTAAAATGTCTCAATTTGTTTATGAATACCTTTTCATTTAGGCGTGTGATCATCCTTCAGACAGAAGCACAGTGCTCCACAGCACTCTTGTGTCGGTTGTTATCTCTGTCTTATTTCCATTATTAGAATGAACTTAGCATACAAGCACTTTCTTAGTGCAGAGAGGTATTAAAATTGCAAATCAAGATGTCTGTTTTCATTTCCCCTTTCCTAAATTAATAAATAGAACTCAAACACATATAATGTATTCTTGAGACACTCATTGTTCTACCTCTCCTATCTTCCTCCAACCTCTAGCCCCATACTCCTCCAACCAAGTCTCCAACCTACCTTCAGGTCTTTTTGTTTTGATTTGTAATCAAACAGGTCTAACCAGGTACACTCACATGGACATGGGTATCCAATGGATCATGAAAACTCACCAGTGGTTACACCACCAAAGGCAATGATTTTCTTGCCCTCAACAACACTAGCTAGTCACTAACTGCTCTGGACAAGGCAGTGCCCTATTTATAATTGAATAATTACAGGCTCAGTCTCATATATACCGTTTGTAGGCAAACTCAGCTGTTGTGAGTTCGTGAGTGACACAGCCATGTAATGCCCATTAGAAAGCATTTCACAATCATCTTCTGTATTATCCAGCTCCTGTACCTTTCCTATTATCATTCCTTCCTCTGTGATGTTCCATGAACACTGGAAGGAGTGATGTGGGCATGCTGTTTATGGATAGCACTCATTTTTGACTTGCTGACCAGCCATGAGTTTCTGTATTAATTTCTGTTTTACAGAAAGAAGCTTCTTTAATAAAGGCTGAGGGCATACAAACATAAATATTTAGGAGACAGTTTGACCTCATGTCTATTTACAAAACAAAAGTACTAGGTTCATCCCTAAGGCCTATGGCATTTCCAGTTGTAGGCCTTTGGCCAGTTCACAGTACTGGTCATGAACACCTTTCTGTTTTATTACTGCTTCAAATTCATGTATCGTGATAGATGTGTTTAAATTGTTATTTAAATTATCATTATCTTGTCCTAACTTTGATAGTCCATATGCATCTGGAACTTTATCCATTTTAATTAGACCTTCCAATTTAGTGGAATATGGGTTTTAGCATACTCTGAGAAGTTCCTGAATATTATTCGTGTTTGTTATAATACCTTCTTTTCATCTCCAGTTTTATTAATGTGGATTTTTTCTCAATTAATTTGACAAAAGCGTTTTCATTCTTATTTATCTTTCCAAGAACTAACTCTTGAATTCATTGATTGATTGTATATTTTCCACTTCAATTCCACTAATTTCTGACACAATCTTAATTATTTCTCCAGGCCTACTGCTTTTGGATTTGTTTTGCCACTGCCCCAATCCTTAACATGTACGTCTAAATTATTTATTTTAGTTCCCTCTAATTTTTTGATTTAGGCACTTGGAGTTTTAAATGTCTTTTATCGCCTCCACTGTATTGCATGGAGTTTGGAATGTTGTATATTCATTTTTATTCATTCTGGGTATATTTTCATATCCTATTTGTGTTTTTTAGTGACTCATCCATCATTTCATAGTATGCTTTATGATTCATAAAAGTTTATGTTTTGAGTACTCATAATTTTCTTCTTGATATTTAGCTTATTCCAATGTGCTCATAAAAAACACATGATGTTATTTCAGGATATGTATGTTTTTAATCTTTGAGACTTGCTTTGTGTTGTGTCCTGTATGTGATATCTTTAATGAAGTTCCATGGGCTGTTGAGAAGAATGTATATGGTGAGAGAGCAGCACTGAAGCATTGAAATCTACTATTACTGTGCTGCAATTAATTTGTGATTTTACAATATGTTTGGTGCCTATGCTTTTAAATTATAATTTCCAATAAATACATTATTCCTTTAATGTATATGGAAAAGCTTTTTGATTAGTTTTTGTTTGAAGTGTATGTTTAAAGATAGTAGCATAGCTATACTTGCTTGTTTCCCAGTACAATTTGCTTGGAATATCTTTTTTCTATCATTTTTACTTGAAAACATTGTCTATTCTTGATGGTGAGATATGTTTCTTGGAGTCAGGGTAAAGATACAAATGAATTTCTAATGCAATCTGCTAGTATTTTTACTTGTTAATTTTTGGAAGTTTTATTAAAATACATGTATTTTTATTGAGTTTGTGCTTTATCCCTCTTAGGTCTGTTTTCATTAACTGTCCTGATATTGTTCACTCTCTTCCTGCCCCAACTTTCCTTGGCCTCTTCAGTGTGTCATCTTTTTTTTTTTTTTTCAGTCTGAAATATTCCTTTTACATCTTCTGCTGAGCTGGCATAGTGGTCATTAAAACATGATGTGGAGATATTCTTTTCTGGTCCTATCTAATTGGTAGTTTGTATACCTCTGGAATTTAGATCGATACCTCTTTCTTTAGATGTTTTCTTCCATGATTTTATTGAAAATATACTCTGTGCTATTGACACTGAATTCTCATTTTTCTGTATAAATAAAAAAACATATAAATCATACATTTGAACATTTAATAATGTCCCAAAGGTCTTGTCCGCATGCACATAGACACATTTACGTTTATCATTGACCTTGACTACATGCTTGGTGGATGCCATGCAAGAAGAGCTTCAGTGAGCACGTGAGCTCCCCAGAGACATCTCACCACCCCGCTCAGTTGCAACAGGTGAGCTCTGGTGCGGCACAACCCCAGAGATTTCGTCCCAGGATTGCTTCTTGCTACTGATGTGCTTTTGGGAATTAAGAGAGTTGATAGAAAGTTTTAAGTTAGAATTAAGCATAAAGTGTGCCCTTTCCTGATAGAATGGCAAAAGCTGCTTGATTAGAGACAGGAGTACAGTGAGCATTCATGCATTATAAGCACATAATCTTAGAGGTAAGGAGAATAGGTTTGGGACAAGCTAACGATCAAAGTAAGCATAGACTCTAGGTTGGGCCTGAGTCCTTTGATCTTGTGATCTAGGGATAACAAGTTTTTTGTGTGTACCAGGCAATAAGGTTATAATAAAGAGAACATAATTCCATTATGAGTATAAGAACAGAGAACAGATGATTAGCCAGCTTAGCCAATCAGAACTTCAAAAATAAGACATAAGAAAGATGACTTGCTCCTTAGTAAGCATAGGCTATCATCAACCAAGTATAGAGAAAACTTGCTACTACAGACTTGGCTTGTAAAAACTTTGTTAATTAATGACTAAAAATTACTGCTTTGAGCTCACTATGAGCTTTAAGAAAGAAACATAGATGAGAATTGTTAGTTAGACGTAATCCTCCTATGGGGTTGCAAACCCCTTCAGCTCCTTCAGTCCTTTTCCTTACTCCTCCTTTGGGGTCCCCATGCTCAGTCCAATGGTTGGCTGCGAGCATCTACATTGTATTTGTCAGGCTCTGGCAGAGCCTCTCAGGAGAAAGCTGTATCAGGCTCCTGTCAGCAAGCACTTCTTGGTATCAGCAATAGTGTCTGAGCTCCCAGGGACTAAACCGCCAACCAAAGAGTACACTTGGAGGGACCCATGGCTCTAGCTGCATATGTAGCAGAGAATGGCCTTATCTGGCATCAATGAGAGGAGAGGCCCTTGGTCCTGTGAAGGCTTGATTCCTTAGTATAAGGGAATGCTAGAGTGGTGAGGTGGAAGTGGATGGGTAGGTGGGGAAGCACCCTCATAGAAGCAGGGGGGTGTGGGATAGAGGGTTTGCAGAGCAGAAATTGGGAAAGGGGATAGCATTAGAAATGTAAATAAATAAAATATTCAACAAAAAAGAAATATGTAATCAATATCTTGTAATTTTCTTTTGCGCAATGATTTTGATCTGTTTTTGAAGAATGTTTTTATGGTGATTATTTCTGGGAAATGTGTAACTTGTGGCTATGAGGTAATTTTCTTCCTAATTAAAAAAAACACCTTTGTTTCAAGGGGTATAAAATGGAGTTAAGAGAAGAAACAAATCTCTGAAACTCGTCCTTGCTTCGACAATTCTCTCTCTGTGTGTGAGCGTTTGATTCCCCCCTTTTCCATCTCAAACTTCTGTGGCCCCTGCAGCATCTGGATCCACATGAATCAGCTGCTCTCAATGCCCTCATTGGCTGCCTGCCTCAGTTTGCCCTCTGGTGCCAAAAGCTGATCTTTGGCACATCATCTTAATAATCTGTTTTGTGTTCAGTCTTTGATATTCTGTTGCTCATGTTATCTGTTTTACTGGTGAGTCTTTCTAATCAACTTTATATTTGACCTTTTCGTGTTTCATTTCCAGTATTTGTTTGATTTTTTCTCAATATTTCTATTTTTTTGTGTGAAATTTTATATTTATAACCTAAATTGTCTTACTTTTTCATTCAGGTCTGTGTATTTCCTAGGACACATTTGCATGTGTGTCCTTCTTGAGTTCTATGATTATATTTAAAACTGTTCTTTTGAATTCTTTGTCTGGGATTTCACTTATTTCACATAGTGGCCATTAGTATATTATTGGTAACTTTCAGAGGATATATGTTGCCTTATTTTTTTATTTTGTTTATTGTTTTTGGCTTTTACATTGTTTTGTTTCTGGTGGGGATTTGTATATCTGGAGTTAATTTGTTGACTGAGAATTTTTTTCATTACTTCATTTTTTTTATTCAATTGTCTTCCTTCAGTAGTGGCTTTTGCAATACTCAGAATAGGAATAAACTGCAATATCATGGAGACATTGTTTTGTTCTGTGGTACTGATATTCAGTGCCATAAACTTTATCCTTATTTTTTTTTATGTGGTAACAGCTACTCCATAGGGCTCAGCATATCCTTTACTGGTATGGCTCTCTGCTCTTGGGTAATTGACCTTCAGTCAGGTATGTCCCTTTCCTTCAGTTTCAGCTGTATTTTGTGGGTCTCTGTGTTTTTAGGTACCCTACCATTCGTCAGCTTTGACTTGTTGTTCCCACAGCTTCTGCTGCTGTTTGTTGTCCTCCTCGCCTTTGTGTTTGTGTGTGTGTGTGTGTGTGTGTGTGTGTGTGTGTGTATGTATGTATGTATGGGTGCATGTGTGTATTTGTGTATGTATACATGTATATGTGCTTGTGCATGTGTGTGCATGTGTATATTTGTGTGTATATGTGTGTATATATGTATGTGTGTGTGTGTGTGTGTGTGTGTATGTGTATAAGTGTGAGATGTGAAGATTGAACTTGGGTCTTTGTGCTTACATCACAAATATTTTACTGATTGAATCTAACTTCTGAACCTTTGTCATGTTTTAAGTAGCTAAATTTTAATGGAAAAAACCTCACTATGTTTTAATCTAGAAATTTATGAGATATTTAACAGTTTTTTCTTGAAATTCAAATTCATTAGAGACATCATGAAGTATCCATTGATAGTTAATTTTTTCCCTCTGATATATAGTTGACAAGTGTTCTATCAGGGGAGAACAAACAGGCTTCTCTCATGAGGTTGCCACCTCATTTCCTTGGTTAAATTTCTTTCCTCCTTTAATGGTGAGTTAAAATGTTTAATGTGTTTATTGTTTGTAAAATAGAAATAACTGTAATAACTATAAATGTTTTGTATAATTTAAATCAGGGAAAATGTTAAATGTTTGTACAAAGACTTGAAAATATTAAATGTATGTATTTGTGTCTGTTATAAATTACTAATAAAAAATGAAAGTTTTGAAATAGTTCTCATTACAATGACACCCTGGATAATACTGAATTCTTCATAAGCATGATGTCATATATTAAATTATTTTATGGTTTTAATATACTAGGTCACTAATAAATTGGACCAAAACTGGGTGAAGACAATCTAAAATTTCAGCAGTTTTCCCACCTATATCCTTTGAATATTTCTGAAAAACCCAAAAATGATATAAACATTCCTATGACTAAAAATGAATGATCATTTCTTTACCGACTAGTGTGCAGACTGGTATGATGGAGTCCACAGCGAGCTTTCCTCGTGGTCTCTCCTACAGAGCTCATCGCGCTCTGAGACGCTCCTTCTCAGGTTAATATTCCATTAGTACGTTTAGCAGACACAAAGAAGTTACTGAGCCACTATGAAGAATGATTGTCTTAATTTTCTTCTTTATGCTTTCACAGATTCCTTAATGCTTTTCTCAGTTGATTATCTTAAAAAAGTTTTCTCTAGTAAATGAAATATATGCTCAAATGAAATGTTTCAGTGGAGCCATCTCCAACGAAGCAAAACCGAAGTCTGTCATGGTAGCCAGCATCATGTGAGGGGGATTTCAATTTTAAAAACAAAATTAAATGAGTTTAGAAACTAAAAAGCTTCTTGACATTTTGTTGCTTTAAATTGACAGCCTGCCTGTTTCTCAGACTATTGAGATAATGATGAAGAAGAAAATACATATTAATTTATTAGTTCTGCTATGTGCTGCTATCAAAAACAACTATTTAAAAACTGTACATCTTGCTTAAATAATTAAGGAAAGATTGTAATGTGCATAAATAAGAGAAATTGTATGCAAACAAGAATACTGGCCTTCAAATTTATCTCCTGCCAGCTGGCCTCCAATCTCTGTCTAGAGGCTTCTATTCTGGACCTTTTAGTGAATAGAGAAAAAAAAAAAAAAAAAGACAGGATCTCTGTGTAGCTCTGGCTGTCCTGGAACTCATAAGATCCACCTGCCTCTGCATCATGAGTGCTGGAATTAAGGACAGGTGACACCACACCTTCCAGAAAAAACAAAATATTTCAAAATATTTGAGACAGATGCTTAGAATACTTGAGTATTGTGTATTGAATCTGAATCACAAGTAGAGAATTTTGGATATAAAAGTTTTATGGATAGTTGTTCATATGCATGTGTGTGTGTGTGTGTGTGTGTGTGTGTGTGTGTGTGTGTGTGTGTGTGTAAATTATACTTGTGAGTAAATTGTATGGAGACATATAGAGTACATACTTGTTATTTCTGTATGTCTGGCAGAAGTAGACAAGATCTAGAAATAATCAAGCAGATAAACAAAATCCAGGGTGTGCCCTAGTTGAGGAGAGCATTCTGATAATCACTTCTTTTTTGATCACTTAATCAATAAATGAGGGGCTGTCACAGCCACTTCATTATTGTCACAGATTTTGCGCGTTCAGACAGGACATACTCTGGCTAAGGCTGTCTTCGGCCCTATGGTGCTTGAAGTCTGCAAGGCTGAGTTGGAGTCATCGGAATGCTTTCACTGGTGTGGCTGGTCGCTGGCCTGGGATGACTGGAAGTCTTTTTATGTTCTCTCCATTTGCCTTGGCTTTCTCAGTAGCATAGTGGCTCCAGGCAGTGATGCACTGTACACACCAGCTTAGAGCCTCAGGAAAGTGCATCCTGGGGAGGAAAACAGAAGTAGCCTCACATTTTATGATGAACCCTTGGAGGTTAAATAGAGTTACTGTCTCTGTGCTGGATTGATTGAAGCAGTCGTAGATGTGAAGGAAAAATGTCCCATTCTTCCAAAGGTCCCTGGAGTGAGCTTGGAGCAGACTGATTGGAGGGACACACACACATACACACACAAAACTGCTATATATGTAAATCAGCAATGTGGCACTCACAGGAGAATGATTGATTACTTAGCAACCCAGTGTGGTTCATTCTAAATGCTCTTTTTTTAGAGGGAAGGGGAAGAGGGAGAGGAAGGCCTACACCTCCTGGGAAGGGGACAGGACAGGAACCAAATGAAGGGTGTCTAAATATGCAAATCAGTCCCCAGATGAAGAGATTCTGTCAAGGTTAGTGAATGTTTGTCATTTCTATTACTGAGTAACTGAAAATGACCCGTGGTTAAATCTCCTAAGAGTGAAATGTCTTAAGAAATGTTGGAAGTTGAATCCAGCTCATGGAGTCTGCAGGATCTAGGATTTGTGCTTGAAGCACTGTTTTTTTCCAATCTGAAACTGCTGTCCAAGGGGAGGGCAGCCCCTAAGCAGCCTACTTTACACAGCGTTGTCCCCACTCCTGTCACTAAACAGGCAAGAAAAGGCATTATTTCACTTCTATGGGTGAAAGAGAAGACATATTTTTCTGTACCTTTTCTAGATTGGTAAATACTAAAAGGGTTTCGCTTTTGACTCCCTGCAGATGCTCCCTGAAAGAAATGAGAGCAGGCAGCGTGGGACTCCTCCTTAACTCTGCTTGCCAGGCGAGGTAATGAACAGCTTGCAGCAAACAGGCAAACAAATGGCTTGAACTTTTCATATAAGTAGACCCTATTTTTAGGAAGATAAAGCCAGTGCTTTCTCACTTAAAGCTCTGGCTCTCTTGGCTCCTAGGAGAGGACAGTAGATGTTTTTTTTTTTCCCTGAAGCATGTGTTGAGGTATTGTAATAAATCCCAGTGGTGGGTTGCTACTCCCCTCAATGGTTTACGTTCCCGAATGAATGAAACACACACACACACACACACACACACACAGCCTTTATATTTTAATATGCTTTAAACAGCACAATAGCTGGGCCACTGCTAACCTCCATGGCTGATAGAATCTACCTCCTGCTGATAGTTCCCAGTTACTACTTACTAAATTCTGTGTTCTACCTTGGCTGCCCTGGACCCAGTTGGGCAGCACTCTAGGCTGACTCTCTCGGCTCCTTCACATGGTGGCTATGCCTTTCTTTCTTTCTTTTTTTTTTTTTTTTTCCTTTTTTATTTTTGATACTTTATGTACATTTCCAATGTTTCCCCTTTTCTGAGTCTCCTCTTTGGATACCCCCTGTCCCCTCCCCAACCCGCCTCTAGGAGGGAATTCCACCTCCCACCCCCAACCCCCGTCCACCCATCCCCATATTCCCGCCTTGACATTCCCCTTTACTGAGGCATCTAACATCCTCAGGCCCAAGGGCCTCTCCTCTCTCACTGATGGCCATTGAGGTCATCCACTGCCACATATGTGGTCCAAACCATAAGTCCATTAATGTGTATTCTTTGGTTGGTGGTCCAAACTCCAGGAGGACCGGGGGGGGGGGGGTTCAGGCCCATTGACTCTCTTGCTCCCTCGATGGGGCTGCAAATTCCCTCAGCTCCTTCAGACCTTCCTCCAACTCTTCCATCTGGGACTTCACTCTCAGTCCAGCGGTTACTGTTAAGTGAAACTTGGGCATTCTGAACTTTTGGGCTAATATCCGCTTATCAGTGAGTACATACCATGTTCCTTTTTTTTTGTGACTGAGTTACCTCGCTCAGGATGATATTTTCGAGTTCCATCCATTTGCCTGCAAATTTCATTAAGTCATTGTTTTTAATAGCTGAGTAGTACTCCATTGTGTAGATGTACCACATTTTCTGTATCCATTCCTCTGATGAGGGACATCTGAGTTGTTTCCAGCT
>CM052702.1:43262821-43279299 GCA_028551405.1 Uromys caudimaculatus | reverse complement strand
AAAGGCTTCTCGTTCTTTATCTCTGTTCTCTTGTATTTCTTTAAGGGTGTTATTCATTTCTTTCTTAAAGTCTTCTATCATCCTCATGAGAAATGATTTTAAATCTGCGTCTTGCTTTTCTGGTGTGTTAGGGTATCCAGGGCTTGCTGTGGTGGGAGAGCTGGGTTCTGAGGGTGTGGAGTACTCTTGGTTTCTGTTCTTTATGTTCATACTCTTGCCTTTTGCCATCCTGTTGACTCTGATGTTAGCTGATCTTACTCTGTCCGGTTGTGGCTTGCCCCTCCTGCAGGCCTCTGTGTCAGTACTCCTTGAAGACCAGCTCTCTCTGAGTGGTGTTTGGGTTTGGAGAGGTGTCCCTCAGGGTCCACTCTGTGGTGCAGAATGGAATCAGAAGGATCTTGTACCCACCTGTCCCTTGGTTCCTATGCCCTGAAGGCTCTGTAAAGGTCTCTCTTGATCCAGAAGTGGTGGTTTTGCCTGTGCTCCAAGGTGTGTTAGAACTTCTGGGATTCCCTGTTCTTGTGGAGCCTTGTGGCCCAGGCTGAGGTCCCCAGTCACAGGTGTAAACCGGAAAGTTCACAGTTTTTCTGTCCCTGGGTTCTCAGGCCCTGGATCCCGGCAGATCCGGGTGGGTCTGGGTGAGAGGTGTTGTTTCCCTTAACCCCACTCATGGCCTTTCCAGGCTCCTGGGAGGCCACTCCTCTCCGGTGCTCCTTGGCTAATGACTCCTGGCGGCCCAGGCAGAGGTTTCCACCCGCGGGTGAAATCCAGAAGTTTCGGAGTTTTTCTGTCCCCGGGTTCTCAGGCCCTGGATCTGGCAGATCCGGGCGGGTCTGGGTGAGAGGTGCTGCTTCCCTCAACCCCACTCACGGCCCTTCCAGGCTCCTGGGAGGTTACCTTTCTATGGTGCTTGTTGGCTAAGGTCTCCTGCTGGCCCAGGCAGAGGTCCCCAGGCACAGGTGTAAACGGGAAAGTTCACAGTTTTTCTGTCCCCGGGTTCTCAGGCTCTGGATCCTGGCAGATCCGGGTGGGTCTGGGTGAGAGGTGTTGTTCCCCTCAACCCCACTCAAGGCCTTTCCAAGCTCCTGGGAGGCCACCCCTCTCCAGTGCTCGTTGGCTACTCGGCTATGCTTTTCTGTCCTGCACTATTCTCAGGCATGGCATCTCTCTTCTCCTCCACTCAACTGCATGGCTACTCTCCCTGCATTGCTGATCTCCTTCTTCTTCCCACTCCCAGTCCCAAATCTGGGAAATCCTAAAAATCCCGCCTCTGTCTGCCCTTTCCAGCTATTGGCTTTTGGCATCTTCACCCAATCAGAACAAACTGGGGGCACGGATGTTTTGGTGCAGGAGAATACAAGCAGCTATGCTGAGGAAGAAAGAAGAGTAGGGTTAAGTTTAGGATGATACTAATTGGGACTGCTCTAGAGCACAGGGGCTCAGAAACGTAGGTGTAATAGTAGGAAAAATACTAACCCTGTAATACTGGCCTGTGGTTTCTCTCTTCTATAAAAAGCATCATTCTTCCCGGGATCAGAGATCAACCAAAAATCCAGATGGGAACTCCATCTTCTTGACGATTAAATGTACCACATGACCATCCTTGAGGCTCAAGATGGGAAGGATAGGGTGGATGAGACCGCACGCCAGACTTTGTATTCCTGACTACCATGTGCCACAATGGAGCCAATACTCTCGCTTTCTTTGTCTGTACTGTTGGGTCATATAGTCATTGACATTACAGCATGAAAGATATTTTAGCCAAAATAGAGATGTGTGGGGTAGTAGAAAGAAATTTCAGTACTTAGATTTGTTTTGTATTCTCCACTTCTATTTTCCAGCTTTGCAGCTCTGAGCAATGTACTGCTAAAGAAAAAAAAATTATCTGTGGCACTGGCTGAAGATGATATGACAGACATCTCTGTAAGGATTCTCTTGGCAATAGGTACAGGGGGCACCTCAACAGGGTCTTGTAAAAGAGTCAGGTAACCAGATTCGATTCACTCTGATAAGGGCAACCAATTGGAGGGATGGTGGACCAAGAGTGAAGAATTCTAAATGGAGCTGGAAGGCTAAGTCTCTGTCTAAAGTATTGTGATAAAGTTGTTGTTGAAGAAAGGCCAGGCAGATAGCAGGTTGGTGCAATCAGGTCTCAGAGATTCTTACTAGAACTGCCTTTAGCAAGGTCACCGGCTCTACCAAGATGGGGCTGAGAGATGTTTAAATCAAAGAAGAGAGTCTTGTTTCCTAACTCTTAGCTTCCTCTTTATGAAGTCACACAAGTTTATGATACAGGTTATACTAAAATGTATGGGAAGCAATATATCTTACTTGCTTATTTCACGTATGCAATGACTTATATTGAGTTTTAAAGATTTACAGAGCTGGATAATCATTACAGAAATGAAAATTAAATCAAATCCATTAAAAGTCAGATTTCATTGAAACTCAAAAGAGCAAGTGTTTAATCTTAAATATAGCTGAACAATTATTCTTAATTTCTTTTCTTGAGAGGTTTTATGACATTTTATTAGTTTAGTGTGTGTGTGTGTGTGTGTGTGTGTGTGTGCATGCACACGCGTGAGCACATGTAAGTGCAACAATGCATATGCAGAAGACAGAGCATGTCTTTTTGGCAAGCACCTTAGCCTGTTTTTATTGGTTTTTGTTTTCTCTTAAAGGTTTCATTTAATCTCATAGCTTTGGTATAACTTATCCATATAGATACTTTTATTTCAAGTATATTACAAATTCATATCAATAACAGTTTTTGAATATTACTTAGCAATGATATCTTAACTGTCAAATTTGTATCTTAACTGTAAAAAATCAATAGGAGTAAAGCAATGTTTGTTCATTTTCTTATTTCATTATGATTTTAGCAAAAGAAATTTGAAACACCATGTTTTTAACATAATATTCTAAAAGTCAATTTCAAAAATTCTCTTAAAATTATGTGGTTTGTTATGTTCTTTTTTTATGCATGTGTAGGAAAGAGGGAGAGGTCCGTGTGCGTGCATGCTTGTGTGTGTGTGTGTGTGTGTGTGTGTGTGTATGTGTATAGACATGGTTGTGCACAGGAGCACTCGTCTGTATATGTGTGGGAAGGTCAGAAGTCAACACTTAGCCATTTAGTATTATCCTGCCCCACTCCTAATCTCTTCTGAGACGGCTCTTTCACTGGGCTCTGGGATCACTGTTTTGGCCTTGCTGCCCAGGAGCTCCCAGCTCCAGCCTGTCTCACCCCACAGAATTGGGTTTACAGATCCTTGCTGTCACGTCTGGATTTCACATGCACGATCCTAATGTAGCCCCCTGAACCATCTCCCCAGCATTGTTTCCCTTTGACAGATACAGACCATTTTTCATTGCTCTTCCTGAATTGTCACACTGTCATGGGTTTGATAAAGATTAAAACTCTCTGTCCTTGGACAAAAAAGCACTTTAATTGAGCCTCTTAAGAATAAAAATTTTATTAAGTACCTTTAAATTCATGTAATGATAAGTTTAACAATATAGGCTATAATTCCCTCACTCAGATTTAAAGAAATTGAAAACCTGAAAAAGGATGAATTTTTAATAGGATACAAGAAGAGTTTCTTTGTGTGGTGAGAAAATGTTCTGTGAAGATTTAGATTTTAAGTGTATAGGGCTTTTGTTTCATTTTCCCTCTTACATTTTTAAATGTGAATATATTTCCAAGCTTTAAACACACAGTTAAGTACTCAGACATGATATCAATGGAGCTCTAAGCTAGAATAAAGACATGGAATTATTAGAAGCACGGCCTCCAAAGCCAGGGTGCAAGGCTAGAAAGAGGAATATGTCTGACTTACAAGACTGCATTTAACACACAAGAAAGAAACCAGAGACTCTCTAACACTTTGAGGAAGGGCAATGGCAGCATGGCAGCCTTGTATGAGGAACAGGAGGGAACCAATTCATATGAGATGGAGCTAGAAAAGTTGAAATAAAGCCAGGTTAAGAAAACTAATAGGTTACTGTCTTCTTTGTACTGTTCTAACAAAATACTTGGGGCTGGGTATTTTATAAAGTTAAAGGGATTATTTAGCTCATAATTCTAGAGGTTGGGGAGCATGGTCCTGTTATTTATTACTAAGATGTGGTAAAGGCTTCAGGTATCACAACAGTGTGAGCAGTGGGTGGAGTGGTCATATGGTAAGGAGACAGCAGCAGGAGGCAGGGAAACTCAGGCTTGCTCTTTTATGACAACTTGCTCTTGTGGGGATTAATCTATTCCTTGATCTAACTTACTCTGCAAGTCTAGCATTTATGCATTGATAGATTCTATCTCTTAAAATTCTACTGCTTGAATTGCACACTCTGGGGTCTAACCTTCCAGCACATGATCTTTGGACAGACAAATCATCGAAAGTTCTCCATGTATTTCAGTCTCCTCGTAATAAAAGAAGACAACACACCTCACTCACCAAAAAGCTTTAATTTCAGGAGTTGATACAACAGTTATTAGCTGTCCTACAAGGTAGCCATGAGTTATTGCAGAGCAATTAGAAATTATGAGCTGAATAGAAGCATAGAAAAAACTTTATGATGCAACTGTAACTATTTGGGATGCTGAGAAGGATTGGAGTAATAGTTTTCTGATACAATGTGACAAAGTACCACAAATGCAGTGACTTCTAACGCCGTCCATTTATCATCTGTAGTGATGTGTATGGTAAAGCCTTTGTGTCTGGCTTTGAGTGGAATGTTTCAGCAAAGCCTTTGCTATGTTTGGGTCAATTAGTAGAGGCTGAGAAACGGTCATGAGACTGAACCTTGAAGAAATGTTGTCTATCTAGAGAATCTGCACATGGTGCTACATGAGCACCTGCAGCTGAACCAAACTTGGTCCTAGGACACTCCTGGCAAACCTTGAGTTCTGACTTTTGATTATGTCTAGCCATAGTCAGAAGCGACTGAGATTTGTATGGGTTGTCTATTCCCATAGGCAGCAAGGGCAAGATAAATTTGGTAGTTGGAACCTTTCCCAGCTCCATTTAACCTTGTACAATGTTTGAATAAAGTGACTGGAGTGAGCTAGCTCGGTGACAGTCTTTTCCAAGAAGTCTGAACCCCTCTGCTCCTTCAGGAAATGGAGGCTTAGCATCTTGGTGACCTTTTCTCTCTATTGCAGCACCTATGACCTCAATCAATAATTATCTCATCCTTGTTGCTGAGGAGTTCTAGCGCAGCTTAGTAGGCCCTTTGGCCTGGATCTCACCATATGTCCATCCAGATGCTATGGACTACCCACAGGTTTTGGGGGGTATTTCTGTGGCTGTAGAACTCATAGGAACATGTTTCCTCAAGGTCATTAAAAGTGATCCTTGGACCACAGTACATAGGCTTGATTCTGAATGTAGATGTTGCTACAAAATAGGACCTAAAACACAGTGCCATAGACATAAAGGTGGGACAACAAAGTAATATTCCACGGTATCTGTGGAAAGTATATATGTAATGAGAATTACAGGAAGAATAAATGCCAAAATCCAAGGTATGGTGATTTATGAAGGACGAAAGAGTAGGGGAGAGTGGAGTGAGCAAACCCATTGGGTTTTCATTCAAACTATGTATAAGAAATGCTTTGCTTAAAGACAGCTTATGCCAAGTGAACATTTTGGAATAAAAATATAAGAAAACAAAACAATCTTTTAAAATACAGCTGATATTTACAACTTAGCTTTATCACAACAGCAATCAAGGTGGTTTGAAATTTAAAATAAAATCAGCAGCAGCATCCATTATGGGGACAGTTTTAGGTTTAATGTCTTTGCACAGTACTTCCGTCTGTGTATTACATTTTCCTCTCATGTACTGAACTTTGTAGATATAGTGATTAGCAGGGTAGGAATTCTTTTATGCAGATTCATGATGAAGTCAATCGACACAGTGAAGTGCAGACATCATCCTCTGCTTCATGCCCTTGGTATTTGCTCCTTCCTCCTCTCCCACATCCTGCCCACTGGAGCAGTACCGACTCAGACACGTTGACTGAGATTTCTGATGAACCAGTTAACAGTCTTTCCAGACAGTGAATTTCTTAGAACAAGATATCATGGTGGGCCGTTCATATAGAGCAACTGCAGCAATTAATGTGATCCTTGCCGTGGGCACAGTACTTGCCTTGAATTTTCTGTGGCTCATCTTAGTCTGTGGCCTCGTTTTCATGAGTGCACGGAAATATGGGTTTCCCTGGAGAAATTTCTGTCTTTTCCAGGACATTTCTACTTTTAACTTTTTTCAGGCTTTGTTTTTTACCACAACACATTAGTAAGTCCTGCTTTTTCTGTGGAAATGGTACTGCATAGTTGGTTGGGTTTTTTTGTACTTAAAGAAGAAGAAAAAAACCTATAGCAACAGTGTAAAGACTCAGAAATGTACTTTTGAATGTATTTAAGTCCCCTTAACATTGCTTCTGTTTTGTTTGTTGAGTCACTACACTTTGGAGTGCTTTTCCATGCTAATATTTGTTTCAATGGTTTTCTGCGAGGTCTGTGCATATGCTTTACATGTTTAAAACTCAGAAGGTTTAAATGTGAAAAATTTTGGATACTTCAAACACACACATGTGTGTTCACCTTTCCTGTTATCTATCTCAATATATATTACCAATATGTCTATTAATCAATACGAAAACTGAAAACCAACTCTTGCAATCAATTGTTGTGAAGCTAGAAGCAATTTCTGGAGGTGACACACATGTGAGGTGGTTTGAACAGGGAAAGAAAGGTGACAGTATGGCAATAGGCAGACTGTTCACACATGGGGCAATCTTATAGTACTCCAGATGTGGAAATGACAGAAGCAATGGTTCTGAAGCGATAGCAATAGGCAGCAATGGGAACATCCACCTGGGCCATCATATCCTGCCCCCCAAACTCTCCTTCTGGGTAAAGTGCTAATAAAAAAAGATGTCTGCTACTAGGCATAGATACTAAGTGTAGGGTTTGGAGCACGGGAAACAGGTTAAGTAGATGCAGTGTCAGAACGATCTGAGAGAAGTCAAAACAAAAGGCAAGTTGCCTGAGCCCCTAGCTAAGAACAAAACCATAAGAAACCACGAAAGCAGAGGCCACTCTGACCTGACCAGACTCCACATGGATTTAGTACTCAATGCTTTCTTTGATATAAAAGCAGAAAAGAAACTCCCTGGAAGCTGAAACTGATAGCCTGAGGTTCTCCCCAGAGACACATGCTATTTATCTTATGTTCACATCACTACATCCTCAGTGAAGACTGAAGATTCATGTGGTTCACTTCTCCTAATAACACAAGTCAAATGAACACCAGGCATCCTGTGTCTTTGAACTGACACCAGACAACAGCGGCCATCCATCAGACGAGGAAACAGGCACAAAGACTTTCAAAGGTAGAACTGAGATCTAAGATTGTCACCCTGCCCAAAGCACTCCTGAGCACAGAGGGGCTGCTCAGCAGCAACACAAAGGCATAGCTCAAGGTAAGGAGGTTGGGAGGATTTTGAAATTGTATGCATTATCCTCTGCTGAGAGTGAGGTGATGTGAGAAGAAGATTTGACCCGAGGTTTAACTATTGAACCGTTACTCTGGGAAATGAAGAAGATAATAAAGGAACTGATAATCCGGGTCAGGTACCAACAAATGTTCATCCTCTAAGTATAAGTTAACTATTTGGTTTTAGTGTTTTGAGAAGATTCAAATTAATTTGTTTTAAATTCATTTTAGCTAAGAAAACCTTGATGTTCTTATGATCAAAACAAATGTTTTCATGAACGTACTTCACAGGAAGTTTGTGACTTGGCTCTTATAAAGATTCCAGGTTTTAAATTGTCTGTGTGAGTGTCTCTCTTTCTGTATATGTATTTGTATATGTGTTTCTATGTATTTGTCTATGTATGTATGTATGTATGTATGTATGTATGTATGTATGCATGTATGTATTTCTCTGTGTCTATGTGTGACTGTGTTTATGTATGAGAGAAAGAACGTCTCTGTCTGTCTGCCTGCCTGCCTGCCTGTCTGCTTGTTCATAAATCTGAAGTGGCTGACAAGTTTCCAACTTCAGCATTTCTCAGTCAGTTGACCTATATATTCAAATAAGTAATTTGACCTTACATAGCACTGGGACTTTTTATTTTTATCGCATTCTGAATTCATTTTTGTGCCTTGAATTTGGAACTCTTTCTTTAGATGATTCGAAACATACTGAGGATTATTGTGTCTCTATTTTTAGAGTTTAAGGATCTCTATTTATAAACTAAAAGAGGATTATACTGATAATTAGAAGATATTTAATCAATAATTAAATATGAGTTAGTCAGAAATAAGCATACATATAAACCCTACCATTTTAAAAAGAATTTATATTTGAATATTTGGTAAAGGGACACAAAGTCAATTTCCTTTTGTTCTGTAAATGTTGGAAGTTATACAATTTTACTGTTGTAGTAACTGGTAAATGTATTTAAAGCCTGAATTTATTTTGACATCTAATTTAAGTATGTCTTATTTTCCATTGTAATTACATTTCCTAATTGAAATATATTTTCAAAAATGGGACATTATATGCAAAACATTTTCCTTTTCTACTCTGAAATTGAGGCCATCCAACCTAATCTCTTACATTGTTTTCCTTTTAGTATCATGCACATGGGGGAAGCAAAGCACAAGATTTTACGTTGGCCTCTGTACCATGCGTAGTTGATCATAGCCCTTATTTGTATGTCTAAATTGAAATCACTCAAGTTTATTTGAGTGGTATTTATAATACAGCATCTTTAGATAAGCAAATGTCACAATCATCTTCTCGAAGAGGAAGCAAATTGGTTTGCTAAATAGAGACAAACCAGTGTGCCTGGGACTGTAGCTTAGCTTTTGGCTCTGCTGCTGATGGACTGTATGTCCCCAGAGCACACGATCATGTTTGAAGTGATGGAACACATTTTCCCCATTAATTCTCCTTTATGTCACTACCCGCATCAGATGCACTCTCTGCTAGTTTGCTGTGAGCTGTATGTGCTGAATTTAAATAGCTAAGGGCCCGATCTTCTTCCAGAACACATTAAGAATCTCACTGCTGATAATTGAAATTGCACAGTGAAGGTCAACTTTTCTTCTCCCTACTCTTTTGTGTTTAAATATCTGGTTATTATTAATTTTGAAGTTTTTTTTACTTTTGGTGTGTGTGTGTGTGTGTGTGTGTGTGTGTGTGTGTGTGTGTGTACATGTGCATCTGCATGCTCATGTATCACACTGAGCATAGGGAGGTTGGAAGATAATTTGTGGGAGTTGGCTCTCTCTTTGAATTGAACTTGTGTATGCAGGATCAGAAGCAAGCATCTGTACCCACTGAGCCATCTTGTCAGGCCTAATATTTTGCAATCATTGATGAACAAGCTGAAGTATTGCATATGCTGCCACACCCTGAGATCAGAGAAAGCAAGGTAAGGGGAGATATATAGGCTTAATACTGAGGTGCAAGTGTGGCATCTCCAGGATTTCAAGTTTATAATTACAGGAGATGTTTAGGGAAAGGAACGGTTGCACTTAAATTTTAATCATTTATTAAACAGATTCTTATTGAGCATCTGTCTTGAAATACTGATGAATTAGGCACTGGAGTATAGCAATGAAGGAAAGAGAAAGGCAATCTTCATACTCAAGGAGCTAATAATAAATTAAACATTACATGATGCTTCAGGAGCAATGCAAATGTAATAGCAGCTAGAGACAGAATAGGGTCTGAAAGCAGGGCATGTGAGTGAGGACTAGCAAAGACTAGACAGATGTTTAGCAAATGGCCATTTGAGAAGATGGTTCATGAGTGAAACCTGAAGCAAATGACTTAGCCACTCATGTGAGACAAGAACCCAGGGAAGAACAAAAAATTATGGAGATCTTATAGCAATATTGTGCCTTCAAGAACTTTAGAAAAACTACACCAGAAATTAGAATAATCGGGGCCAAGGGAAGCAGAGTAGAGGATGTTGATTCAGCTCTTGTGTTGTATTTTAATGACATTTATAACGATAGAGAAAGAAAGTCATTGGGAACTTATGCAAAGAAGAATAGGGTTGACCATGTGACATCTTTCTCTCTGCTCTGTGCTTGGGAGGATAAGCTGTATGAATGTGTACATTACTAACTGGCTTCTAATAATAGATTGGCTTGAGGCACTTGCTGAGGATGTTGGGAGGGAGATATAACGAGTCTTCCTGTCTTTTTCTATTGCTCTGTCAGGTCTCCACCAGAAGCCACCAATTGCCAAAAGCTCCTCTGCTATTGGACAGGGCTTCATTAGCTTCTTACCCTTCCTCACTGGGATTTCGAACTAGTTTGATCTTGTGCATCTCTTATGCAGGTAACAGCTAAGAATTCGTGCATGCAATGGCTGTGTCATGCCCGCAAAGACATCATTTCACAGCTCCTCCCCATCCTGTGTCTCTAACAGTCTTTATTCCTCGATTCTATGATGTTTCCTGAGCTTTGGTTGAAAATTCCTCTAAAGGGCTGAGCATCAAAGTGATTTATTCTCAGCATTTTGGCCAGTTAGGGGTCTCTACATTAACCACTGCCTACTATAAAATAAAGCTTTTCTGTCCAAGGTTGAAGGTAGCACAGCTGTAGCGGTGTAAACATGAATATTTAGAAGGCAGTCTGACAACATGACTATTTCTCAAAACAACATTAGTGTGTTCCTGCCTAGGGCCTCAACCTTCCCAACTGCGGGCTTTTCTGACCGTGTCTGGACCTGTAATTCTATGGAGCCCCTATGGATCTGGCCTCAAATTCAATGAGAAATGGCTCCTGAGACACTGAATTAGGCAATCCCAACTGAAAACAAAAGACAGTTATGAACAATTAAGAAAGGTTTAATTAAAAGGCATTCCAGGGGGTGGTCATCATAACTTTTAGAAGGGACAGTAGCAGTTGATAAAAATGTGTGGCTCTGTCTTGAAGTCAGAATATCATCTAGATATTTTTTTCTGAGAATAAAAGAGTTGTCTTTGCATATAGTCTTTTAGGTTTAAAGACACTAATCTAGACATATAAAATTGGACCTCTTCTGTATCAGATGGTACATAAGCTTCCTGTGGATTGCATCATTAAGTGACTGTAGACAGAAAAGACAGTAGATTCAAAGGCTCAGCCTGGGCATCCTTGAATATTGAGAGTTAATGAAGGAAAGACTGCTTGCAAAGGAGATGGATGGAGTAATCTAGGAGGTCAAAGACCCACAGAAGACCAGAACAGTCTTGAAAATGATTGGGAAAAATTACAGCCTAAATACAGATAGATGGCTTGGAAAGATTCTGAGGACTTTCAGTCCTCAGATGCTGACTTTCAGTATAAATTACTGTGATTTAACACACACACACACACACACACACACACACACACACACACACACACACACACACTGTTTAAGACTTAGAAGTATATAAATCTACATTTACAAGGTACTAATACCATTTTGATTATCTGCGTGGCACTAATACTTAGTCACTTGAATTCCTGTGACTATCTCACAGGAGAGCTATGTTAAGAACCTGACATCCCTGAGTTTTCAGAGCATCAAATTCCATGTTGGGTCAAAATCACTGAATCAAGAATTCAAATGTCAAGGAGGAAGGTTATAATTAGTTGACCTCCAGAAGAATAATTTTTGCACCAGGAACCAATAGAGATGATTGCCTTACTCAGGGATTCTTAAGAAAAATCACATCATGAGTCTAATGACTTAAGGTGAAGGACCTCTCTAGCCTGTTCCCAACAACTAAAAAAGTTAGAATAGAGAGTAGCAGTTTTCGCATCATTAGAAAATACTTTCTGGTAAAGAGAGCGACTGGACATTATTTTTCTTGGCCTTAAAACTCTTAACATTCCATTTTGTTAAGTAGTTGTTCTGAGTTTTAATTGACGTATATCTCAAAACTTATTGGAATGCTCACTTTTGTGAAGACATTATTCACCGTTCTGTACTGTAAGCTCATGTGCCACATTTCTGTTCTGAAATTATTTTGCAAATGAGCTATTGCTGCATGAAAGATTGGTTTTAAAATCTAATTCAATGCTGTATTAGTGAAGTCCCTTCCTAAGGGACATGAGTTAGAAAGCAAACAGAAATTCAATAATGTATGACAGGAAAGTCATATTTCTATATGAGTGAGTTTTAATAAGGCTAAATTGACTAATCAAAAACTGGAGATTCACAGTGATGGGGTATTTTGATTTTGTTAATATCAACTGTTAAGGATAGAGTTTTCTAGAGTAAATATCTGACTCACTCTTCTTTTCTTCTGATAAAAATGTTTATCTCTGTGATCAGAGTTGA
This sequence comes from Uromys caudimaculatus, assembly GCA_028551405.1. NCBI lineage: Eukaryota > Metazoa > Chordata > Mammalia > Rodentia > Muridae > Uromys > Uromys caudimaculatus. The sequence continues at coordinate 43,266,959 of CM052702.1, read as the reverse complement.
TGAAGGGACCTTCACCTATAGGAAGATAAATTAAGGTAGATGATGCTGTCTGATGATTATATATTCTAGGTATTAGGGATGCCTAGTTATCATTTAGATGTTAATCTAGCAGATAGGCAAAAAGTGTTACTATCAATTGAAAAAAACCCTAAAGGTAAGATATCAGCTAGTTGGATGTAAAATCTGGAAAATTGACTGTAATACCTTTTATTAAATTGATAATAAATTCCTCACATCTGAAATGTACTCTACATTATTTTTCTATTTTACTGCTCATGCTGGTTAGTTCTTTTGTCAGTGTGACAAAAGGCAGCTGTGTCATTTGAGAATCTTAATTGAGAATGTGCTCCCATCAGACTGGCCTGAAAGCAAGCCTCTGAGACATTTTCTTGACTGATGATTGGTAGAATGGCTGTGCCCAGTGTGGGAAGAGGAATCCCTGGGCAGGTGGTCATGGGATGTATAAGGAAGCTAGCTGAGAAAGCCAGGAGGAACAAGCCAGAAGGCAGAGTTCTTCCATGGTTTTTGCTCTAGTTCCTCCCTTGAATTTGCCATGGCTTACTGCAATGGGCTGTGGCCTAGGAAATGTAAGTCCAATAAACCCCTTTTTCCCCAAGTTGATTTTGGTCATGGTCTTTATTACAACACCAGAAACCAAAGTAGGATGCCACTTTTCTCATTAATTAATGAGAAAATCCTATGTGTGTCCATATTACATTTGTAAGAGAGTCATGATTTTACATTTCTGAAAGTGTTATTTGACCAGCAATGAATAGCAGAACTAGTAAATGGGAAAATGGTGAAATCAAAATGTCATGCTATTGTGGATCTCCTAAATGAATTGGTGGGTATAGGCACTGGTGACCAAGTGCTGATAACATTGCACGCAAAAGAGATCATAAGGCAATACAACCCAAAGATAGAGATAAAAGAAGCAGTCTTGCCAAAAATATTCAATCTGCATCTGAGGATTTAGGTGACTGAGTACATCAGGATTTAGAATTATTCATAATACTAAAAATAAAATAGTTTTCTTTCATCTTTGCACCTTTCTGTCAATGCTATTAATGTATGGCTGATATTTTTTCATTAAATGTTTTATTGGTAAGTCCCTGGTGGCATTTTATGCATGTCTTGGACTGACATCATCATGCAAGGAGTTCTTTTTCTCAGATAGTTGCTAGAAAATGATACCGTTATTATCGGCATATACCTATACAGTTCTGTGGCTCTCTGACATGTTCTCAGTCTCTTTAAACTTCAGTGTGACTGAATGCTCTGATTTAGTTTTCTTTGAAGAATTAGTGGAAGAATTTTCAACCACATTGACAGCATTGCCCGTAAAGCATGCTTTCTTTTCTATTTTTGTTGGGGGGAGCAGCATGGAGCTCTTAACTTTAGCATCTTTTATAATCTGGATAGACAGAGACAGAGAATTTCCCAGTGTTAAATCCTAGCTGTTTGTTTTAGCAGTCTTTCTTCAGTTTGTCTCCTCCTCTCACACTTTCAATGATCAGCAAGAAGAAACCTATTCACATCTTTCAGATTGCACTTAGAAATCTCAACTAAATATCCAAGTTTATTACTAACAAGTTCAGCTTTTCTCATGACTGAGGAACTTAAACTCACACAGCAGCCTGGCAGCAGGCTCTCTGTACCTAGATATTTGAAGAAAGTTGGCAAAGTATTGAACTAAGAAGACAAATGAACAAAGGTGGGAGAAAACAGCATGTAAAAAGCACACTAACTTCCTCTTTCCCCCAACTTCTTTAATTAATGGTGTGTGAAAGTCTAGGAATTCATTATATTCTACCTATAGCATATAAAGAAATGCAATGGAAAAGAGTAATAGAAGGGTTGAGAATGTCCAGTAGTTCTGGCCCCTCTCCTGAGCCCTTTCTCACCCTTACTTCTAGAGTAGTTTGATTTTTGACTTAATTATTTTCTATAGTGATCTGTCTCTTCTCCACCATGTTCCATCTTTCCTTGTGAATCATCAATGAAAAGATAATTATCACTTATTTTTCACCAAAATTTATTTTGAAGTCCCTCTATCCATTTTCTATATGTTTCTCAATGCTCTCTTGGCCTTTGCTCACTTCCCAGCTCTACAGCCACTTGCACAGGTTTACCTGCCACACTCGCAGCACTGGAATCCTTTCTTCTCTTTTGTTGCTGCTGCATTAATGTGAATCTAATGCAGATTTATGATCTTATAATCTGTATGCCAGAAATCCAGTACAGATCCCAGTTAAATAAACTGGTGTCCTTTCCGAAGTCTTCAAAAGAGAACTTGGTCCCTCACCCTTTCCAGCCAAGGATGCGCCTTTGCCTGATGAAATACTTCTGTCGTTGAAGCCTGCCATCAGCTGTGGCCTATTGTCAACATGCAATTTATCTCTTCCTAGTGTCTCTTCCATTTTAGGGATCCTGGTTTCTTCTTCCACAGGGTCACACAAGCTATCACCTAAAACTATTAAATAGAAAATTCTGGGCCGGGGAGACAACTCAGCCAATAAAGTGCTTGCTATTCTTGATCAGCCACATCAGTGTACCTACAGTTAGCAGGTATAGAGCAATACAAACAGCTTTCCTTTCTTTTTACTTTAAAACATAGAGATATTATAAACATCCACTATATGCCACAAGAAAATCAGAAAACAATAAAAAACAAGATAATATAAACAAAATTTGCCCTGGAAGAAGCCCTGGAAATAATATCATCTTCACTCCTGACTTGGTAGTTTTCAAAATTCAAGAGTGTATTGGGGAGATGGGCAAGTATTTTACCTGTTAGAAGTCCTTGTTTCTCTTACAGTGGACCTAGGTCCAGTTCATTGCATCAACATGGCACAACGCCCTCCCCCCCAAAACAAAACAAAACAACAAGCAACCAACCCAACCCAATGCAATACAGACATACACCCAGATGATATAAAGGAAAATGTGAGGATAATGATTAAGAAAAACAACCAGCTTTGTGGACCAGGCTGGCCTAGAAGTCACAGAGATGGCCTGCTTCTGCCTCCCAAGTTCTAGGACAAAAGGTGTTCAAGAAAGTACTCTGCAGACTATGGAAAGAGAAACCTGGACACCAACCCAGCCACAAAACCCTACAATCTATTCTACTAGCAAGATGTGCTGGTATAATGGTGATACACAAGCCATGGAAGTGGGCAACTGATATTTGATTTCACTTGAGGCCCACACCACCAGAAGGAGCCCATGCCTTGCACTGCCTGAATGGCCAGGAACCAGAGACTGACTAGTCCCGAGACCTAAGGTACAAACATGCTGCTTTCTACTGATACTATGTATGTGCCCAGTCAGCTTCCTCTGGCAACTGAAGGAAGGGGATTCAGGGACTCACAGCCAGACATGGAGAGAGAGAGAGAGAGAGAGAGAGAGAGAGAGAGAGAGAGAGAGAGAGAGAGAGACTCTAAATCGGAGTTCTCTGTTGGGTCTCTCCACTCAGAGATCAGCAAACTTGGAGGAGGGGAAGAAAAACTGTAGGAGTCAGAGGAGATAGAGGACACCAGGAGAACATGGCCCACTTAATGATCTAAGCAGGGCTCTTATGGGCTCACAAAGACTGAAGCAGCAAGTACAGGGTCTCCATGGCTCTGCACCATATAAGCAAGTCTTGTGCTTATGCTATGGCTGTGAGTTTGATGGGGTTTTTGGGCCTCCTAACAGTGGGAGCAGGTGTATCCATGACTCTTTTGCCTGCTCTTGAGACTTTTCCTCCTATTGAGTTCCCTTGTCCAGCCTCAATATAAGAGTTTTCGCCCTGTCTTATTGCAACAGTTCTCAACCTGTGGGTTGCAATCTCTTTGGGAGTCTAATGACCCTATCAAAGGAGTCTGAAAACTACTGGAAAACATGGATGTTTACATTATGATTCATAACAATAAGAAATCACAAAGGGAGACAACCCTAGAGTTAGAAAACCTAGGAAAGAGATCAGGAACTGTTGATGCAAGCATCACCAACAGAATACAAGAAATAGAAGAGAGAATCTCAGGAGCAGAAGATACCATAGATAACATCGACACAACAGTAAAAGAAAATGCAAAATGCAAAAAGCTTCTGACCCAAAACATCCATGAAATCCAGGACACAATGAGAAGACAGAACC
>CM052702.1:43227015-43262321 GCA_028551405.1 Uromys caudimaculatus | reverse complement strand
AGCTAAGCCAAGATCAGTTAAACCATCTAAACAGTCCCATAATGCCTAAAGAAATAGAGGCAGTCATTAAAAGTCTCCCAACCAAAAAAAGCCCAGGTCCAGATGGGTTCACTGCAGAATTCTATCAGACCTTCAGTTATAAAGTAGGAATGATAATATTTTTATGTTTGGAGTCACCATAACATGAGGAACTGTATTAAATGGTCACAGCATTAGGAAGGCTGAGACCCACTGGCATATTGTATCTTGTTTTGCTTGTTTGTCTGTTGTCTCGTAGAGGCCTTCTCTGTTTTGAAGAGAAAACAGAGAGAGGAGAGTAGATCTGGGAGAGAGGACAGGTGAGGGGAGGAGCTAAGAAGGGTAGAAGGAAGGGAAATGGTTGGGATGTATTGTATGAAAACTTATCACTGATCCATGATCACCAATGGACAAAATGTTAAGCTGAATTCCTAGAACTGATGGGAGGAAAAAAATTGTCTCTAACAGGATGTGTTTTCTGATAGAAGTCCTCCACAGAGAAAACTCAGAAATCTGCTTCAGCAAAATGTAAAGGAATCTAAACTCATGTAGAGAACACAAGGTTCCCAAATCTCCTCTTGTTTTTAGGTGTCCTACCATCTCACCTGCATCCAGAAGGTCATGGGATGCTGCTTTGAAATCACTAAGTAAAACGATCTACTATATTTTAGTCAGCCCAGTGCCAAGTATGTGATTTCAAAATTAAATTTGTGCACACATTCAAGGACTTAGAAAGCTTGTCCTTAGCAAACCCTTCTTTAGGTGATGCTCTAAAATGAGGAGAATCTCCAGTAAGACAAGACCAGAGTTAATAAACCTGAAGAAGGAGGGCAGCTTCTCTGCCTAGAGGAGGTGAACCGAGACATTCAAAATCTTGATAATGTGGAGACAGGAGTAGTGCCACACAGTGTAATCCCAACACGCTGGTAACTGATGCAAGGGGATCATGAATTTGAGACTAGACTAGACTATATGGTGTGGTCCTCTTGTAAAAATAATTCTTGATATTATGACAAAGAACAAAAATTAAAAAGCAGCACGTGACAGATGCCCGTGGAGAGACTAAAAGTATGTTAGCTCTTAACTAAAATGAGAGGGAAAGGTCACAAGTAAGTTCATGAAGACAGAATAGTGAAGAAGCTTGAAGACATCAAGAGTACAGATGAATCTCTCTCTCAAGCAACAATCACTTCCAACAAGATAACAAAAAATAATCACATGTAGTATGTAGATGTAGGATTAAATGTAAAACATGGTAGAGAGGCAAGTTTCTGAAATTCCTTAAGACTTAGGAAACACTAAAGAGAGATTGAAGTGGAAGTTTCTGGATATGTCAGGTAATGCAGACTCATGTGTTGTTTTGCTGAGGCAAGACCTGGGCAGTGGGAGGACACATGATGTTTGGAGAGAGTATAAATAGGACTCAGTGGACAGTGATGGCACGTTTGCATAGTTGGCTTTGCAGTGCTTCCTTGGTCTCTCACTAATCTTTGCTTCATTGAGAGAGATATGGCACAGAACTTCTTCTGGTGTCCTGGCTGGTCCTGGTTGCTCCTGCTGACTTGTGCCAACACAGAGGAGGCCTGGCTGTTTCTGCTGGATCGTACCCCCACTGCTGATTTGTGTTTGGTATCCTGACACTACTGAACTGGACTACTGGTATCCTGACAAATGGAGATTGGAATTGCCTCAAAGAACTAATAAATAGATCCACTTATCCTTGTCCTATTTACCATCTTTTCTCCCCTACCTTTGGATGATAGCCTAGAAGGGAGGTCAAAGCATTTGAGAACCCTTATTAAACATAGGTTTAAAAAAATCTAAGCATACAGGAGATAAAATGTTCACTCTGCAGGAAAGTTTCTTAAGTTTGAAAGGAAGACTCATCAAGACAGGTGAAGGAAAGAACTCAGAAGCCTTAGGAAGTCACTAAAATTGATGAGGTGTACGCCGCTCTCCTCTTCCCAAGGTTATAGAAGTGGGTACTACTGAGATAACATGAACAATTGGCAAGAGGCTCAGATGAGCTAAACTGCCTGGAAGAGACATTCTCTGATCTCCCGAGGTGTCTATAAACTGAGCAGAGAGCTTCCATTGCCTGAAGTGAGATGACAGTAACATATCTGCCTTTGAGTCATTCCTGCTCCCGCAAATAATTCCAACAAAAAGGCATTGATTTACCAGGTTAGACTTTGGTAGTATTCTTACCTTGGTCTGTCATCAGTTCCCTGACTTGGGTAAGTTTACATTTGTTCACTTCTCTGCAGAAATAATGTTACATGAGAACAAGATATGTCTCAAAACATGAGGAACTTAAATAAGGAAATGGGCCATGCACTACTTGTCTGTAGAGTAAGTAATATTTTATAATATTAACAGTGTGGGTTTTGTTTATTAGACTTAAACTTTAGAATCTATTTAACTTTAAATACAGAGTTAGAATATGGGACTCTTTCAACATTGTGTGTGTGTGTGTGTGTGTGTGTGTGTGTGTGTGTGTGTGTTAGTTACTTTTCTTCTTGTTATAAAATTCTTGACTGAAGCATTTTATAACTAGAGGAGAGATTTATTTTGTCTTATGCTTTTTTAGGGGACACAGTCCATCAAGACAACAAGGGTACAGTGGCTGAATCAGTTCTATCCATAATGGTGGTATTTTGAACACACTTGTTTATACCCTAGTGGGACAAGAAGCAGAGAGTGGACCAGAAGCAGGTCAAAGTTTTCTCCTGGAAGCAAATGTCACTCATCTAGACTCTGTGTCCCTAAGTTTCCATAACCTCTCAAAATAGTGCCAGCAGCTGGAGGTCAGGTGTTCAAACATGAGAGCCTAAAATTTTATAGGCAAACCAAAAGGTTTAGGGAAAGTGATGAAGTGACTATTAAATGGTTACATAAAGGTATAAGCATCTGTCTGAGTCAGCTGCTGAGCAAAGCCTCTCAGAGGACAGCCACAATAGACTCCTATTATGTATGCAGACATCTACAGTCAAACAGTGGATGGAGCTTGGGGACTCTTATAGAAGAATAGTAAGAAGGATTACAGGCCCGGAAGGGGATAGGAACATCACAAGAAGACCAACAGAATCAACTATCCTAGACCCTTGGGGCTCTCAGAGACTGAACCACCAACCAAAGAACATACATGGACTGGACCTTGAAGTGGAAACTTAAGGGTTCTTTGGAAAGTCAGTTGTGTTGGATGGTGTTTTGCTGGGACAAACACGTGAAGGAATGTTTAGCTGAAGTAGATACAGGTGAAAGACAAAGGCAGACTCGTGAAGGAACATTTGGCTGAAGCAGATACAGGAGAAAGGATGTTCTGCTAAAGCAAGCATATGAAAGGACACATGATGAAGGATTCTTTGATAATGACACACATGTATTGGTCTGCCTTACATTGCGTAGTTGAGCTCCATTTGTCAGGACTCCATAGAGAGAAATGCACCAAAAAAATCTTCTGGTGGTATGCTGTAGTTTCTTGCTCCTTCAGTGGACTTTGGGTGTTTGGCAGAGTGATGTCAGCTGAGATAGGCAAGACATGTGCTGAGGCAGCATGTGGAGTAGGAGAGTATAAAACAGACTTGACAGAGAGTGATAGAGGATGAGTTTGGCTTGCTTATAGCGCTATCTGAGCAACCTTGTGGCTCTCATGCCTTCGCTGGTCTTCACTTAGCTGAGAGAGGTACAGGCGAGAACTTTTCCTGGCATTCCTCCTGGTCTCTCCTGCTGATGTGTGCCGAGGCTGAGACCTCGCTGTCTCTGTTAGGTCCTGTCACTGCTGTTGTTAACCTGACACTGCTGAACTGGACTGCTGGTATATCTGTGAAGTATTTGTGAGTGGACTGAGTTGCTGATGCTGACCTGTGAACTGAACTGCAGATTTCCAGACAACATAGATGGGAGTTGCTCCAAAGAACCATTTCTAAATAGGTCTACTCCCCCTGTATCCTTTATTTTCCATTATCTCTGGGTGGTGGTGGGCTAGAAGGGAGGTTAAAGCGCTTAAGAACTATCATTAAAAATAAAGTTTGAAAAAGTTAAAGTTACAGAACCTAGGCCTCCCCACATATATGTAGCAGATGTGTAGCTTGGTCTTCATGTGGGTCCTGAATAACTGGAGTGAGGGGCTATCTCAAAAGCTGCTGCCTTTACATGGAATATGTTCTTCTAGTTAAGCTGCCTTGTCTGGCCTCCGTGGGAGAGAATGCACTTAGCCTCGAAGAGACTTGATGTGCCAGCTTGGGGATACCCAGAACGGGCTCCACCAGCTCAGAGAAGAAGAGGAGGGGGTGTGGGGCAAGGATTGTGGGACAGGGTGACCTGGAGGGGACAGTGAGTAGGATGTAAAGTGAAAAAATAAAAAAATAATTAAAAAGGTATAAACATCTTGCTACTGAAATTATTCACACAATGACTCAGCTAAAAGACAAGTCAGATAAACTTTTTCATTTGTATTTTATCATTTTTATTTTTCTTTTATCTCCAAGTGCAAAACTCATAAAGTAATAGAAATCATAGAAGGCTTCATTATGTAGCTTCACCATCCTTGTCCGTTCTTAATTCTGCACACCCAAAGCAATGACTTTAGTTATTTTAGTTTTTAAACAGCTTTCTTCCTGGGTAACCGTATGATAAATGAAGAGTTACGCTTGAATGTTTGCTTTTTTTTTTTTTTTTTTTGATAGTTGGTTTTAAACTGAATGTTGTAGAAATGGAGGCTTAAGTATATTGTATAAAATTTCAGGATAGAACAGCAAAAGAATACAAAATAATTATTAATTATTCTGGGAAGAAGTAGGTAGGAGAAATGAGAGTATATGTCAGGGACATATATCTTCATGTAAATATAGGCAGCAAAATGGAGAGTATACAAGTTTGACAGAAGTAACTATGAGTATACTATATTTTGTAGCATGAAAAAAATCATATAAAATCAAAAAAAGCCAATTTAAAATATCATTGCCTTTGAAATATACACATGAAGAAGAATGAGAAGATAGTCCTCATTTGAAGTCTCTTTTGCTATGAGACATTTGTAGTTGGAGTTAAGTTGAGGGCCATTGATAAAGCTGAAAGAGAAAGACCAATTTTCTTTGCTTGTGTTAATATTCTGTTTATTTATTTATTTATTTACACTCCAGATTTTATTCCTCCCCCGCCCACCCTCCGACTGTTCCACATCTCATACCTCCTCCCCAACCCTCTGTCTCCACGAGGATGTCCCCACCCCTCAGTCCCCACCCCCACCTGACCTCTAAACTCCCTGGGGCCTCCAGTCTCTTTAGGGTTTGGTACATCATCTCTGATTGAACACAGGCCCGACAGTACTCTGCTGTATATGTGTTGGGGGCCTCATATTAGCTGGTGTATGTTTGGTGTTCCAGTGCCTGAGAGATCTCGGGGGTCCAGGTTAATTGAGACTGCTGGTCCTCCTACAGGGTCGCCCTCCTCCTCAGCTTCTTTCAGCCTTTCCCTAATTCAACCACAGGGGTCAGCAGTTTCTGTCCATTGGTTGGGTACAAATATCTGCATCTGACTCTTTCTGCTGCTTGTTGGGTCTTCCAGAGTGCAGTTACGCTAGGTCCCTTTTTGTGAGCATTCCATTACCTCAGCAATAGTGTCAGGCCTCAGGGCCTCCCCTTGAGCTGGATATTCTTTTTTTATTGTGATGCTTTCTGCTTCAAAGCCTCTGGAGTAAGAATAAAGGATATATTTATTTTACTAATGAAAAAGCTCTTTGAAAGTTTACAGAATCTTTTTATATGTAATTTTTTGTGTGTACCCATATGAACATACATCGCGCGCGCACACACACACACACACACACACACACACACGCACACACACACACCGTGGTGAAAGGACAATTTACAGAAGTTGGCTCTCCCCTGTCATTATGTGGATTCCAGGAACCAAACTCATGTTGTCAGGGTTTCAGTAGCAACTTTATGCTAAGTAAAAGGTCTAAGTCTTTTGACTTGCCTATAAACTAATTGTCCTAGTGACTAACATGTATCCTTGTAATTAAGACATTAATTCAAGGGACCTTCAGACACAGGAAAAACAACTGCTCTTGTAGAAATAAATTGCAGGTCGTGCGACTGTAGCAACCTTATTTAAGTAGCGAACAATGTCAAGACCAGATGCAGACTGTTTAAGAGTGGATTCGAAGAAGCCTCCAAAGATGAGCACTTTCACAGACAATTGTTAGATCAATGCTTTACATTTCTAAAGGCTGTTTATATTTCATGTATGTGAGTTGGGGGATTCTGGCTTAGCATAGACAATGAAAATCATAAGCCCTGACCTAGTGGGTAATTTCTGCAAACGTTCTCTCTTTTGTTATAGCATGTTTGTCCTTGTAGTCATAAATGCTAGGGGAAATGGGGAAAAACCATAACGGAAAGCCCTTGTCTGGATTGGCCTTCAGAACTGCAAAATATTTTCTAATTTTTGAATCTTAGGTGCTATGCGTTAATAACTTTTAGAACAGAGGAATTAAGGCCATGAACAACTACTGTTTAAATGTAAGAAGAACACTATAGGGTGGGTCTATGTCAAGCAGTTGCCCTTAGCTCTGTGGTGTACTGGGAAGTAATGGAAGATTTAGGGAGTAGGGCCGAAGAAGGAACTGTAGTCCCTGCGATGTGTTGTTGAAGGGATGTGGAGATCCCAGCCTGTCCTCTTCTCTTTGCTTTCTGGTTCCCATGGGGTGAGCAGTTGCTTCTACTGCAGGTCCCTGTTCTGATGCACTGCCTTACCAGGGCCCCATAGCAATAGGGAAAACCCGTAACAGACTGAAACAGCAAGACTCTGAGCCAAAGTAAGCCTCAACACTTTTAATATGGATTATCTTAGACACAGTAAAAGAAAACAGACGAAACAATAGATACTAATAAAGACATCCGAATAGTAAGTCAAGAGAGAGGAACAGATTTAGAAATTACACTCCAGCACAGAACATTGAACGGAGTCCAATATTTGCTTATCACAAATCAACATCATGATTATTTGAGGCCTTTGTTTTCTATTTGGGATGCTGACATCTCAAAAAATGTCTCCCCCCCCAAAGGCAAATTGTATATCATTTTATTCTGTTCTGATCATTACTATTCTAGGGAATTCTACGTGTGACTGTAGCAATAAAATACAGCTTTGACTGGTGGTTACCTCTACCCTGCGGTGGATTGTACCACTGTAACTGAGTTTTGTTTATGCACCACAGTCAGAGCTGACAGGAGAATAAATAGGTTTCATCCTTTTGTCATCCTTCCAGTTGGTCATTTCTGCCACCATTTTTCTTACAAATAATGATATTGAGACTTTCTTTGCTACCAGTTGTCTGGTTATTTTCAAATGTGAATTATCTTTTTATTGTGTAGTTCATTTTCAAAATGGAAACCTTAGTATTATTTTGAGAGAGTCAAGATACACATACAAAATATGACTTGCTGTTAAATAATCTTCACAATTATTCAATCTTCTTGATATCCCTACTGCCTTTGAGTTGCTTATAGATTTAAGGAAAATTTTACATATATTAAAATGCATAAATGTAATCTATACCTTACCAAGATATAACATTTGTTAATCAGTCTAGAATCTTCTGTTATATCCACTCCTGTCAACCACTTCTTCACCCACTGTGAACTAACATTATTGTTAGACTACTTCCTACAGATTAGGGCATCACATTCCTTGGTGCAAGGTTGATCTTTGCTGTCAGAACATCTAATTTCTTCTTCTTTCTTCTTTGCTTATGACCACTTAATAAACTGTGACCAACAACAACCAACCAACAACCAACAACCCAATCCTATGCTAGGATATATTTATTTTTGTTTATGCAGCAACTCAACACACAATTGCTAATATCATCCCACTGTTCAAAACATGCATTGATAATGTCAATGTGGGTCATAAGTGTCTACTCTTTGTTTAAGAACAGATGAAAACACCAATGAGGCCCTGGTTTTTTTGCCTTTGGCTTAAATTCCTAAGTTTTACCTGTTTGAGAAAATCAGCATCCATTAGGTTTTATATGTGATGGTTGACATTTTTAAAGTAAATATTGTGTCCATATGTGAAATTTTGGAGAAAGATGGAGCAATACATCCTGGGATGTTAGCATGAACATCCCGCGGCTGCAAAAAATAGGGAGCGTGAGGCACCGCTCACCCTAAGAAATTCATCTTTCCTAACGGTCTCCATGTCTTCAGAAAAGCGGAGGGGCAGCGGCACTATCTTTCCTTCTCCATCTGACACTTGGCTCTGATAAGTTTTGCAGGCACCGTCCTCCAAGTCTCCTTAGCATATGGACTTCTGGAAAGGTCTGTTGGGAGTAATGAGCTGCTCTGGTGTCAGCAGTGCCTCACAGCCCAGAAGCTTGGGATCTACTCTTTGCTCCTAATCCCTATATTGCCAAGATTTGAAATTTTACCAGATTGTTCTTCATTCCCCATAGCTTGATTTTGTTTCCCAAGTGCTGGACTGTGGACTCAAAATACCTTCCTAGTGTTCATTATTAAGTATTTCTTTGCTCATTAGTACAGATTGGGGAGGGTTAGGAACATGGATTCAAACATTCAAACAAGTGCAGAGCCAATCATCCATTATAAGACAGACTTTCAAGTTGAACTAAAGAAATACAGCAATTCCTAAACTATACTGCACACTCATTTGTATATTGAAGAAGAATTATTAGGGTTTAATTTTTTCTCATAATGAGACCTACTCATCTATAAGAGTGATTTTTTGAAAATAATCATGCAATTGAATGTGTTTTTAATTTAATATCCCAATAAAATTTGCTACCATGTATATATCATTGCATATCCTTATAATGACCTCCAGAAAGACAGTAGTAGCTGATAACCAGTTGATTCTTTCAGGCCCTGAGAATTCATTACAGTGAGGAACTGGAAACAATTTTTATTTTGTTTGAAAACCAAGTGAAATTTTAGCAACATTACAATTGTTCATGAGCAAAGGAAACTTTTGAGCTCATTGTTTGCCTTCAGTGAAGTCATCATAACTGTAATTAACTCTACATGATGAACTCAAACAAATTTCTTTGTGAAAGTTTGCATATTAATTTAATATAAACTCATGTTCTATTTGCCTAACTTTATAGTGACTATTAGTAACCCTAATAAGTTGACATTTAATTAAGGGCTGATTTGTAATTTACTTTAGCTTTAGGGTGATACTGGTATTAAGAACTACTTATCTCCCAACCTACATTTATGGATAATTTATCTCTCCTGACTTCATATTCCTTAGCATAATGTTGATGTGTAGTGGATGTCTGCAGCATATTTCTCACAGTCGCAGACAAGGAGAGTGGGGCGATGAAATATGATGGATACAGGCAGAGTGTCTACATTCCAATGCACACACAATGGCAGGTAAGCACAGTGTTTAGAGAACATCATGGGTCAATTATTGTAGGGGTGAGAGAGAGCAAGCATAGGACAGTGGCACACAGCTGCTACCCAGAAATGACTACTTCCATGGGCCTCATGTCCTGGGTCTATAATCCAGATTCTTGTTGCTTCTCTACTATTTGATTGCTTTGGGTTTTGCTTTTCATAGTTTTTGTTTGTTTTTTCTTGTACCTTCACCATCTTCTTTTAACTTCTAAGTTCTTTACCACATCTAACTATTCTACTCTGTCTTTAGATACTTAGAAAGCACTGATGGATGTGATGGCCCAACAGAATACCATATCTCTCTAAGACAGTCATGACTCTCTGAATTGGTGGTTTTCATTCTTAGTTCTAAAATCTCTGACACTGTTTTAATAAAGTAATTGTGAGATGCTTTCCACATTGGACCTCTGAGTTGCAGAAAGCTGTTCTTATGCCTGCAAGTTCGTTACATACTCATGACCTTAGGCAGAACCCTCATGCTATATGCTCTATTTGATTTATGCTGCAACCCTAGAGCCTTGGAAACCTGAGTGGGGGAGTAAAGAAACGACAGACACACAGAAAATGTGGACTCGGGTGGGTTGTTTTGATGGAGATGCATCATGAAATCCTGCAACATGAAAGCTCAGTGCATGTATTTATTATATATAAGACATGGGGGGAGTTGTCTAGTCCTCACAGGAGTCCAACAGTCTCATGCTGCAAGAGTCTTGGAGAAGGAAGCATCAGTTGCCAGTTTATGTGCACCTTTTCAACTATAAACACTCATCCTTGGACCAGTGGAAGGCTTTGCTGACTTTGAGCCTGACCCATGGCCAAGACTATCAATTTCCCATGGGTCTCAGGCCTTGTCATGGCCACATTCAATTCACCAACACATATTCACTTAGAACTTCGCTCACTTAAAGATAAAATTAATCAATTTGTTTCCTATAGGCCTCAGAGTCCAACCCAAGGCCTCATGTGTGCTCTTCAGGTCAGTGACCCACACAGCAGCTTAGTTTAGTTTAGTTTTTTTCTGATTCTTATTTGGGCACTTTTGATCTGTACTGATCACCAAGGAACAAATACATAGTTTAAACTTGGAATTATTTTTTCTTAAGAAGCAGAACTAGGGTCAGGTCTGGTGGCACACACCTTTAATCCTAGCAGTGGGGAGGCACAGGCAAGTGGATCCAGCTTGGTCTACAAAGGGAGTCCAGGCAGGGATACACAGTGTGATCCTGTCTCTGGAAAAAGAAAAATCCTTTCTAGGAGAGTGTCAGGGAAATCCATGCTATTTGTTTAGAAGTCTTACAAAGATGCTACAGATTGAACAGTGGTACTGGTAGGCATACTGCTTCTGCAAGGTCCTATACTGACCCACCAGCATGCCCACCTCAGTCAGCATTACCCTATGGCATGTCCACCCAAGTCCCCTAGAGCAGTAAGAAGTACTGAGAACTTCACAGAAACAGTGTAGCAGGGAGGAAAGGGAAATGACTCCCTTAAACACTGCCTAGAGACTTGGCCACTAAATGAACAACATTGGCCCCACTAAAGAGTGGCTTTGGGGACTATGGAGCTCTTGGCTAGATCAATGACTGTGTAAGACAGTATGAGGAAAATGCAAGGGGAAACAGCAAACACATACTTCTCTCTTTATATCTATTGTTTTATTTTAGTTAAAATCTAATGACCTCATCTTCCATTCTCTTTCCTGGCCAGCACTTTTATTTTGAGGAGAACTGTGATGAAGAGAGGCAGAGAATATTCTTTAAAATAGCCTTTAAACTGGAAATAATGTGACTAAGAGAAAATCTAAATCAATTTTAAATCCTACATCTTGTGCAACAAAGAGAGAAAAAGTCATAGGGAAAGTTGCAAAAATGAAAGCAATATAGCTGAGTAATAAAGCCTGATAAGCACAGCAAGCACCTTTGCTATCTCCACATTAATTTATTCTCCAGCTCTGAGTTAGATCTGCTTCCACGAAGAGCTCGTGTAATGGAGGGCTCCTGAATGAGATATGTGGCATAGTTAGAGCATTCAGAAAAGGAGTAAAACTTTTGATGTGAGACTGAAGCATCACACTGTCTGCATTTCTCAGCAAATAAAACATTTCCCTCTATCCTTCCATGCGGTGTATCTGTTGCTGTTTGCAAAGGAATGGGAATAATGTCTGTCATTATTTTTATTTTCATCATTTTGCAAATGAAATGAAGCTGGTCAGATTGAACACAGCAGAGTAGGCGTGCTTTGCCGCATTATGGTTTTGATAATACTGTGCACTGTTTCAAAAGCATTGTCCAGGGTTGCATTATGCAAGCCGCTCAATAGTAAATGGAAGAGCAATTCCTAATTAAATTAATGAAACCAGGTACCAAGGTGACCTTTCAGTAATTTATTTTATGGCTCTACTGCAAGACAGATATAAAATACTGTATGCTCTTTGACATGTATTATAGATTTAAATAAATTAAATGGAATTAATGTAATGCACATGCAGTTGAGAGGGTATAGAGCTAAGGAGTATTACATGTGACCTTCCTAATTAGGGAGTGAAATAGGCTATTAACAAACCATCACATTGTCCCTATTATTTTGCTTAGGGCGAGGACTAGAACTAAAGAGGCTTCTCTTGCAGGTTCTATTAAAATCAGGGATGCTTTATTCCTGACCTGTGATCAAACCCAAAGTATAAAGCAGGAGAATGTCTAGTATTCTTTTTTTTTTTTTATTAACTTAGCTCTCCAAAGATGTTTCTAACACTGATTTTTTAAAAATAGTTTCTTAAGAGTTCATTACCTTTTTAGCAAATGTAGCAATTGTTGTTAGGATTTGCTCTTCTTTCTGTCTATACACTTACTTCCTGTCTAATTGTGTGTATATGAGAGGTCAGGTTTATCCATTTACACAACTCTGAATATTGCCATTAAATTAAAATATGTTAACTTTGTAGAACATAAGATGCTTGTTATTCAGTTGATTTTTAGGGCTGAGTTCATGTTTAAGTTTTGCAGCCAGGACCCAGAATGCCTGCAGGATGAGAGCTTAGTCTTCAGGACTAGCTGGAACTTCCTGGAAAGGAATGCAGAGAATTAAAGGTAGTTTTCTTAGGATATTTTCCCAATACAAGCAAAATAAGACTTGATTTCTTTCTCTAAATGAATAATTCCACTACCTTGTGTCATGCTTTTTTAGCTTTTCTACCATATGTCATTGAAGACATTCTCAAAATGGAAAAATGTAAATATTATGTTTTCTCAGTAAAGAGTAAAATTGAAATTTTTTTCTTGAATAGCATAGCAGTGATAACTGACAACTACTATATATATGCTGGAAAGTTGCTGAATATATTTTAGATATTCTCACCACAAACAAGTAACTATATGAGGTATGGATTTATTAATCAGTGTGATTGTGATAATAATTCTACAATGTGTTCATGTATCAAAGTATTATATACACCATAAACAATTATACTTTATTGAAACTAGAAAAGGCTACTTTTTCCTTGTCTATTTCCCTTTTAAATAACACTCCGCTTTTTTATTTTGAATGATACATCTTTTCTTTCCTGCTAATGTGTTAGATTGGGTCTATTTTGAGCTTTCTTATATTTTCCCATTACCGCCTTTGTCTATTCATTTTGGCCTCTGTTCCCTATTAGAAATTATATTAGTTACTGCCACTGCTATGACAAAATATCTATCGAGAGGCAACTTATGGGAAGAAAGATTCATATTTTCATATAACAAACAATTTCAAACTGGAAATTAAGCTCACTTAGCTCTCTGTGACTCTCCAATATCAACAACTGAGTGATTTACAAAATAACAAAGAATCTCGAAACAATTTTTAGTTTCATTCCTAAATATAAGTTTACTTTTCTTCCTTGCTGTTAAATATGAAAATGAACAATTTGGATAAAAAGCTCTGATATATTTCTGCAGACTAAATGTTCTCCACAGGCTTCTATATTTGAATACTTGGTTCCCAACTTTGAGGTGCTGTTTTGGAGGTGGTGGAAACTTCAGGATGTGGGTACCAGCTGGAAACTGCATAAGTGAGAAAATCTGGGCAGGTTTTGAGGTGTACAGCCAGCCCTCTGTCTGGATCTGTCCTCTCTGGTGCACAGAGATGTAAGTAGCTTTGCATGCTTATGACTAGAGCCCTGAGACATTTCTGTCATGATACTTACCCTGCCATAAAAAGAATCCACCAGCTCTTTCATCTAACTCTACTGTACCATTTCTTCCTACTAGACACTGTCCTTGATTCACCAGACTATGGAGTCTTTCTTCATTTTTTTCTGAAGGTTGGACACCTGGTCACTATCCACATGGTAGAGAGTTGATCCTAGACATCTAATTGCTATTTGTATTTTTTCCAAGTAGTTATCCACTCTCCTGCCAAGTCTGTGTTATCACATTATCTTTCAAAGCACTTGTACTTTTAATCTCCTTGGCCTTTCCACGTTTCACGTGTGCATACATTCTGTTCTCAATAGCATCTCTTCCAGGCTTTAGATACTGGCTATGGTGCTTTGCTCAGTCAATATTTATCTACTAATTTTCTGTCTTTCAAAAACATGTCATGCTTACTTTGTCTTAATAGGACTAAGTTTTTTTGTTCCTCATAGTATTTAAAGACACAAGTTCTAGTGTAGATCTCTGGTTTGAATATTGACTGTGCCATATTTCTAGCTGAGAGAGCATAGGCAATTGTGAAAACTTACTCCTCTATTACTTTTTAAAATCGTTTAAAATTTGAAAATAGTAGTGATAAAAGTACCTACCTCATAGGAATTAGCCTACATAAAGTACTGAGAATAATACCATACACAATTTATATGTTCCATAAATGTCAACTGCCATTACTGTAAAAAAAAAAAAAAAAAAAGGAAAAATAGTGAAATTCACTTTTATTTTGCCTAACATTTAGAAAATGTCGTCCAGAGCATTCACAAAATTAAAAAATGACAAGGAGATGGACTTGCATTGTAAGATGAGAACTGGGTAATTCTAGGGTTCGTAGCTAAGTAAGACCACTGATGACTTTTGTCCAACATCAGCTTCCATTGTACCATCTGACACTGAAGGCTCTTTGTCAGGAAGGAAGATTTCAGCTCAGTTCCAGCTTGATTTATCTACTTCGTGAACCTGTGTTGTGTGCTGTCTTCAGCAAAAGCATCTTAGCATCTCGTTCTGGTGAACAACCAAGAGGAGTGGCAAAAATTTTGTTTTGCTTTGGGAATTCTCTGGAATCTTCTCCATAACCAATAACTCCAGAGGTATCCAACCCTTAGTAGTACAGATTTTGTTTACTAACTTGTGAAATAGTGGCCCAGCTGTTATGGTTGTAACCAAAGCTCTCTGGATTTGAGGTTTGCTCCTCAGGAGGGAATCTTTACATGCTACTATAAACTTAGAAAACAATTTGAGTAAGATGATAGGCTCAAGAGGATAACTGAATAGTGGTTTTTTTTTTTTTTTTTTTTTTAGCTAAATTGGCACAGCACTAAACTGTCTTATCAATATTGTATTTATAGCCACAGACAAATGCTACTCTCAGACTTAATCAGAGAAATCTCTCATTCCAGTGAATAGTGGTGAATGCAGATTCATGGCTTCACAAGGTACTGAGGAAAAAGTGACAGTTGTTGGCTGTCTTAGTCGGGGTTGCTATTCCTGCACAAACATCCTGACCAAGATGCAAGTTGGGGAGGAAAGGGCTTATTCAGCTTACACTTCCATGCTGCTGTTCATCACCAAAGGAAGTCAGGACTGGGACTCAAACAGGTCAGGAAGCAGGAGCTGATGCAGAGGCCATGGAGGGATGTAACTTACTGGCTTGCTTGCTTGCTTCTCCTGGCTTGTTCAGCCTGCTTTCTTATAGAGCCCAAGACGACCAGCCCACAGATGGTACCACTCACAAGGGGCCCTCCCCCCTTGATCACTAATTGAGAAAATGCCTTACCTCTGGATCTCATGGAGACATTTTCTCAACTGAAACTCCTTTCTCTGTGATAACTTCAGCTTGTGTCAAGTTGACACACAAAACTAGCCAGTACAGTGATTCAGCCCTAAGTAAGAGATTTATACTATTCCCTCTGAGGATCAGGGAATACTACAAGAAGAGGACAGAGAGAATGTAAGAGCATAAAGATAGGAAAGACTGAAAAATGCCATATTCTAGGCTGTAACAAAGCCATTGTAATCATGAACTCGCAACAGCCATGGATGACTGCCCTGAATCTATACAAGCATGAGCTCATCAACAGTCAGGTATAGATGTAAGAGTGGTTTATGGGTCCCTATCCCTCACAGCTAAACTGTTTTTGGTATTGACAGAAGCGAGGAGGGAGCTGGCTTATTATCTTCAGTGGTGTACAAACTAGTGGTTCCATCAGTCTTCAGTAGACAATTCCAATTCAACAATCACACCAACGTCCCTGGTTAAGTAAATAGGTCAGAAACAAACCCAAAATCCATGAATCTGGGAAAAAGGACTTGTAGGAATGGGGACTGGTATGGAAGGGAGATGAGAGAAAGTGTAGGGAAAGAGTACTCACTGTACATTATATAGTCATACATACATGAAAAATAAAATCTTATATAGTTAGGAAACTGTCAAATAACAAATTATTCAAAAATTAATATAGCAATGGCCTCAGAGCTATGATTTCCAGTGTCTACTACATGGCACACTATGAAATATCTTCATAGATTAGCATTTCATCTCCTAGTCCATTGTCAAAAATAATTTCTCGGTGAGTATATTCATGGTCTGTGTACTCCACCAGATGAGTTCTCTCCATCCTTCTGCATTTGGTTAGCTGCTTTTCCAGCTCGTATTGTACTCAATATTTATTAATCAAATGAATAATGAAGAATATGTGGGCAGTTTCAATGAATATAAGTTTTTGAATGAGGTATGTATTTTCATGTAATGTTCTAGAGGGTGTATAAGAAATATTTTTTATATTCTTTCAACCATGAACTAGAAAATTAGTTTTTTAAAAATATGGCATACTATTGTCACTTTAATTAACTTTTCATTACTGTAAACCAACCATACTGCTCAGCCATGAGTATTGCAGACTTTCGGCTGCTTGCGGCCGTCTCTGTTGCAGACCTTTGGCTGCTTGCGGCCGTCTCTGCTGCAGACCTTTGGCTGCTTGCGGCCGTCTCTGCTGCAGACCTTTGGCTGCTTGCGGCCGTCTCTGCTGCCGGTTTCTATTGGGCTTTCGCCTCATTCTCACCACTCTGCACACACGTTTGCTACCTTAGAGCAGTGCTCTCTCCCTCTTCCTTCTTTGCCACTTTTATGGTTTTGATATGTCAAAAAGAGTATTATTTACATTAGACCTTTTCATACCCCCTTCTACTCATTAAAATTGAAATTCTAAGAACCTTACAATTACTTTCCCTAGAAAGCACCAGTTAACACTTCACGTATTGCAGAATTCATCAACGCTGGTATTTAAAATAGTACTAGTGTAGGAATACTCAAGGTTTCTTTTGTCATTCTATATATAATTTATGGCAATTGATTGTATACAGATAGAACTATGGATACATTCTAGTGAAAGAAATAGCTTTCTTCTATTTTGCATGGCTGATCTGTATTATTTCTTCTTTTCATGGCTATTGTTATTATAGCTTTATAGTATATTTACCATATCAAAGAAAAATTCAAATTTTTGCTTTAAAATTACATTAACTGGTTCAAAGGATTTACATTCCCCAATTATTTTAAAAACATTTCTGTTAGTTCAAAAGAATCTGCTTGGAAATTTATTTTGCTTAACTAAAATTTTAAATTATTTTGAGATAGAGTGGAATCTTGGTGATATTTAATATATTCATCAATAGATAAGGCCTTGTCATAGGTGTGCATGCCTAATTCATATTTAGAGAATATTTTGGAGGTTTATTAATCTAAGTTCTGTAGAATTCATTATAAACTTATAAGTAAATTCATTTGGCTTGAATACTTAAGGAAAAAGAATACTATTCTAATATCTATGTATATACTATATATTTAATGTATATTTAAATATACATATTGATTTAAAACTGCCTGATTTGGGTACTGGGTCTGAATTCAGGACCTCAGAAATAGCAGCAAGTAGCAGCATCTCTTAGCTATGTAGCCATTCCTGCGGGCTCTCCACACTATGTGTTTAGAAAGCCCTCAGGTTCTTGCATTGTTTTAACTATTGGCTGCAATTTTTCTTCATTTTACCCTTTCCTAATGTAGATATTTAAAATGGTCGAAAGGACGTTATTATGCCCTAACATTCCTTAGCTCTGTCATGTCACAAGTGACAAATAGATATCATTTTGCATCATTGAAGGATAATCACGTTTCCTTTACTATGATAGAGAAGTCACAGGAAATGATTTGTCCCATCATTACTCAAATATAGAAAGATTTATGCCATAGAATCTAGGAACAATATAAAATCTGATAATAAATCACTTAATGTTTTGCTTCCCTTACCAAGCAGATGACTAGCTATTTTACTCAAGTTCACAAAGATGTATATTTTATTTTAAAAATGTTATTGCTTTTTTACTGTAGATACAAAAATGAAAACCTGTAGGAATGCATATAGTGACAAGATGACTATCGTGCAAAACCAAAACATGCTTAAACATCGTGTTACACAAAAGGCTATGAAAATGAAAATTGAAACTAATAACCTTCATAATTGAATACTGTGCTACACATAATCTTTGATGAAAACATTTGTTCATTTGTTGTAGATCAATAACTGTAGTAGTTTTTGTGTAAGTGAGCAAAGTTTTGGCTAAACTAAGTTATAGGCCACACACATAAAAATTTATGATGGAGTCACAAAACGTTTTCTCTTCGACACTGTAGTGTTCCTTTTACGTGCTCAATTCTTTCAATAAATAATATTACCACTCATTTTTGAAAAAAATTGAAAAGTAAATTATAGATAAATTCAAATATGAATGCACTCAGATTTGGGGGGCAATCTATTCAAGGACAGACATAAGAAAACTAGGCTCGCAGAGCCTAGGCTCTCAGAGTCTAATCAGGGAGGGAGGCTGTGGCTGAGGCGAGGCGGCAGAGAATTTCTCAGAACAACGTGATCAAAATGTGGAAATTATGGCATCCAGGAAAGCTCCTCTAGTTTTAAAGAACCCCAGAACTGTCAAGTGTTAGGTGGAAAATGTTTCTTTGCAATTCAGTATCTCAGATGTTAGAAAGAAGAAATATTCTACACTGAATAAATTATGTTTTCAGTTTTGTATTAATGATCACATTCAAATAGTTCATTAGATAAATAGAGCAAGTTTGTTTAGCACTGTGTAGGATTCAGGTGAGTTTCACTGAGGGAATGAACACACCTGCTCTGTATTTGGGTCAGGGGTAAGCTCATTCCTAGGCAACAGCAGCATTCCTTGAACCTAACATATCATGGTTTGTCATCAGTAGTGATTTAATAGGTATCATACATCTTCGTGTCTATTCTAAAATTTGAATTGTATTAGCAAGGAAGTCAGTCAGAGGGAAATCAGACACTAATTGAGTATCTGTAATGTTCTCAGCTCTAACACCAGGTCTTGGACACACAGAAACAGGAGGTGACGTTCATGTAGGACAGTTTCCTTGGTCAAGTGTCACTGCCCTGGTCACTGTGGTGACATAACATCAGAATTGGTACTTGGATGCCTTGTTAGAGGAGACACTGGTCAACCTTCCTAGCATGCTCATTTGCTCCATCAACTCGAGGCTGATCCAAGTTGAGACCTCCATTATACTATCTATAGAAGTTTTCCTGTGCTTCAGGAATTGCCTAAACATATGGGATAGAAAGGAAAGTAGCAGATGAAGTAATATTTAGAAATATAGACTGCACCTGATTCTCTATGTAAGCTGTGTCTTCAGTGTCTCTGGGTTTCATACAATAAATTCTATAACAGAAGATTGGAATGGTAGCACATACTTCTTAGTAACAGCACTCAGGAGGCAGAGGCAGGAGGATCATTGTGAGTTCAGTTTGGTCTCAATAGAAATTTTAAGGACGGCCATAACAGAGAGATCCTGCCTCAAACAAAACAAAACAAAACAAAACAAAACAAAACAAAACAAAACAAAACAACCAAAAAAATCAAGTAAGAAATATAAACATCTCCACCATCACTCATTCTCCCTATTGTTTGCAGTTTTTCCTGGTGGAACACACAAGACTAGTGCTCTCTATGGTAAAATTTCTATGACCAGTCAGTGTATCGATTACTTTATCTATACTATTATTAATTCTCCAAAGTTTTTCAAGGCATATATGAATATTTTGACTTTACAAATAATGAAATTTGAAATGAACAACAACAACAACAACAACAGCAACAATGAAAAAGGTCAGGATGTTTTTCTATCCTCATCTAATTACTCAGAAAATAATGCTAAAATTTGAATGTACCTTAATTAATTCAAAATATCATGAATTTCTTTTGCCCACTGTGCCATGCTGACATCCATGTGAAATGTAAGTGTACTTCTACAAATCACCTTGATCCTAAATCTTTGAGAGAATGATAGTGCAGGATCTGTTTGTGTACTTGGATACATGCTATTGTTTACTAGGATTTTGTAATTGTAGGATTTTGAAATTGTTTCCAGGGTGATAGCAAAGTCTGCTTATTGTTATTGTCAAGCTTCCTGTTAGGAGAGATCACTAAGATCCCATTGCGTCCCCATCTATAAACCATGAACATTTTTTTTCCAGTGAAAATGAACATGCTTAAATTGATCCATGAGCTGATTGGAGCTGCAACAAGTTACACATACTATGGAAATGGGTAACACAGGAGACTCTTAATCTGTGCTGTGAGTGGGAATATGGCTTCATCTCCCTCCCAAGGAGCCAATGTTGTCAATATCACTTTGAAGAAATGGCAACTGTCAACTGTGAGCAAAGCTCTGGTGCCTCCAATAAAACTTTCTTCGTAGTCTCTGCTACAGCAAATCATCCCTGCAGATGTTATTCAGAGTCAAAATTAGCCATGGTACCACAAGGCTATTTCTGTGCAGGCTCCTGACAACACGCCTGTGAGAACTGATTAACCATTAGACCTTTGGTTTAGTATTGTCCCCTGATGCCTTCTTTATTCTTTCATAGACGCGTGGGGAAAGAAGCCATCCTTCAAAATGAAACATGTACTTTCTTAGTTGAAAACCACACCTGTCTAGAACTGCTTAGATAGATCAATGTGTAAGACAAGCTGCACCATTCATTGCTGTTTCCCTAGGTGGTCTTGTTAGTCCAGAAAGAAACAAGAATGACTGACAGAATAAAGCTGAAGTCACAGAGGCACATCAACAACCACTCTCAATTAGTGAGACAGAAACATTCTGTGACATAAAGATTAACCCCACAGTCTTTTCCTCCTAGTGGATAAAGCCTTGTAAATAATCTGGGTGAGCTGCTAAGAATATGGTGTACACAGACTCACTCAGAGGAAGCCACCCAGGTCTGACTCAACTGCTCTTTCTCTGCTTTCAATTTTCCCCCTACAACAACCTGGTCTTTTAAACAAAATGGATGCCATCAGGACACATTGATTCTTGCTGTTCTAAACAATTCACCACGCCCTCTACACTATTATTCATTTGCTCATTATTTAGTGACTGCCTTTGAGATTCTAGGACTTGGAATAGACTCTGCGAACTGAAAATAGCTGGCAGTCTAGACAAACAGTTAAATTTGAAGGGCTTTAATATACGAGGGGTGAACAAAGGCCTTAGGGAGTGTAGTTAATGGACTTTCCACTGGGTGTACCTGGTGTGTTAGTGTCTGGAGAAGATCATTTTATGTTATAAAATAATTATCATCCTTGGTCATCATGGAAATGCAAATCCAAATGACTGGGATTCCATCTTGTATCCATCACAAACTCAAGGGACAGCACATGCTGGGGAGGATGTGGAGCAAGGGGAACACTCCTCCATTGCTCATGGGAGTGCAAACTTATACAACTACTTTGGAAATCAATTTGGTGGTTTCTAAGAAAATTGCAAATAAGTCTACTTAAAGACCCAGCTATGCCACTCTTTGGCATATACCCAAAAGATGTTCCACCATACCATAAGGACACTTGCTCAACTATATTCATAGCAGCTTTATTTGTAATAGGCAGCAATTGGAAACAACCCAGATGTCACTCAACAGAGGAACGGATGAAGAAAATGTGATACATTTACACAATGAAATACAACTCAGCTATTAAAATCCAAGCTATCATGAAATTTGCAGACAAATGGATGGAATTAGAAAATATTATCCTGAGTGAGGTAACCCAGACCCAAAAGGACATGCATGGTATGTGTTCACTGACAAAGTACAGAATAAATTATGTTCCAAAGACCCAAAGAAGCTAAGTAACAAGGAGGTCCCAAAGGATAGTGTTTGAATCTCACTCAGAAGGGGAAATACAATAGACATAGAAGGTGAATAGAAGGAGGGACCTGGGTGGGAGAGGGGTGTGATGAGGGGAACAGGAGTGAAGATCAGGTGATGGGAACGGGGAGCTGAGAGAACTAAAAGAGAGAAAGGAAATCATGGGGGCATCTCTGGGACCAGCCTGAGACCTTGGATGGGGGAATCTCCTGGGAGTCTATGGGGTGACGCTAGCTGAGACTCCTAGCAGTGCAGGATATGGAGGCTGATATGGTCACCTCATGTTGGGACTTCCAGGGGAGGGAGGGGGACACTAATCCACCAAAAAAAAAAAAAAAAAAAAAAACCCTTTGACCCAAAATTTGTCCTGCCTTCAATATGTGCAGGGATAAAGATGGAATGGAGACTGAGAGGATGTCCGACCGATGACTGCCCCACCTGAGAGGACGTCCAACCGATGACTGCTCACCTGAGAGGACGTCCAACCGACGACTGCCCCACCTGAGAGGATGTCCAACCGATGACTGCCCCACCTGAGAGGATGTCCAACCGATGACTGCCCCACCTGAGAGGATGTCCAACCGATGACCGCCCCACCTGAGAGGACGTCCGACCGATGACCGCCCCACCTGAGAGGGCGTCCAACCGATGACCGCCCCACCTGAGACCTGTCCCATGTGAGAAAGCCAGCCTCTGACAGTATTAATGAAACTCTGCTCTACTTGCATACCGGAGCTTAGCATAACTGTTCTCTGAGAGGCTTTACCCAGCAGCAGTTGTAAACAGATGCAGAAACCCACAGACAAATATTAGGCAAATTTCGGGGAGCCTTGTGGAAGAGTGGGAGGAAAGATTGAGGGAGATTGAGGGGTCAAGAACACCACAAAGAGATCTACAGAGTCACTAAACTGGGCCAATGAGGGCTCACAGAGACTGAAACAACAACCAACCACAAGCATGCATGGGTTGGACTCCTGCACAGATGTAGCAGATGTGCAGAATGGTTTTCTTGTGGGTCTCCCAATAAGAGGAGCAGGGGCTGACTCTGACTCTGTTGCCTCCTTTTGGCTCCCTTTCCCCTAGCTGGACTACCTTTTCTGGTCTCAGTGGGAGAGGATGTTCCTAGTCCTGCTGCAACTGGTTGGGCCAGGGTGAGTTGGTACCCATGGGGGGGCTTTCCATTCTCAGAGGAGAAGGGAAGGGGGTGTGACTGGAAGGAGAGGAGGGGGACTGTGATTTGGATGTAAATGAATAAGTAAATAGATTAAGGGGGGAAAACCTGCCAATCAACAAACGAGGGACTGAAATAAACATACATTTATTTTTTTAGAAAAAAAATGGACAATAACTATTTTTAAATTATTCAATATACCTAACCATCAGGGAAATTCAAATCAAAACTAAACACCTCTCCCTAGTCAGATTGGCTATCATCAACAAATCAGACAGTATTGGAGATGTGGGGAGAGAGGAATCTGTATCCACTGTCAGTTGGAGTACAAATTAGCACAGCCATTATGAAAATCACTTTGGAAATTTCTTAAAACATTAAAACTACAACTACCACACATAGACATATGGACATACATCCAGACAACTCGATTCTCTACCATAGAGATATTTGCACCTCCACGTTTATTGCTGCTCCATACGCTACAGCAGAGGACTGGAACAACTTAAGTTTCTATAAATAAATGAATGCATAATGAAAGTTTAGTGCATATATAAAATGGAATACTGTTTAGTTATAAAGAAAAATTGAATAGTAAAATTTGTAGAAAATGTAAAAACTTGAAATATATAATAGTGAAGTTACACTATCTCAGAGGGAAAAAATAAATCACATATTCTCTTTTATATGCAGATCCTAGCCCATATATATATAAATATATATATATACATATATATATATATGTGTGTGTGTGTGTGTGTGTGTGTGAACAAACTCACATGTGGGTGCCATATAACATATAGAAATGATAACAAGAAAAGGTAAATACTAGGTAAAGAAGGAACTGAGTGATGCAGAAGCACTGAATGCAGGTACAGGACCCTCAAACCATAAAAGAAGATTAAAAGCTAATTCCTTTTCTAAATTCAGCTCTGTCACTGGTCTTTCAGGCTTCGGTGGTCGGTATGTGCATAAGGATATATGTGAGAGCAACAGTGTAAAAGTTAGCATGAGTTCGATGGCTTCAGGACGGCTGTTCTAACTGTATCAGAAGTTCACTGAGATGTGTAGACTTTGGGTCTGTTTAATTTTGGTGTGTGGATTATGTTTTTATTTGTAAGTTCTTTATAATAAAGTTTTAATTAGAAAAAAGATAATTTAGAAACTGAAAAAGGTAAATAATAAAATATATGTTAGTTTGATCCATATATATCTATACTATACATATGCATTATTACAAATCAAATATAACCATATGATTATTTTAGACTTAGACCAAAGACTTTTAGCTTTTGGATAAGATTTTTTTCATCATTGAAGTTATTGTCTGTTTCTTCTTTTAGTTCTGTTAGTTTCTACATTCGTTATTTGGAAGATGTGGTATTGGTTGCCTACCAACCAGTTTTTAAGACTACCTTTAGAATATGTCTCTGAGTCATCAAGAACTCTCTATTTTCAGTGAAGAAATACAGCTTGACTCCTGTTAAGTTTCTTATTTTCCTGATATAGCCTCCTTCACTCTGTGTGTGAGATATGTGTTTATGTGAGTGTGCACGTATGCTTGCACATATGTGGATGCCAGAGGCTGATGCTGGGTGTCTTCCTTCTGTCTCTCTCCCCCTTATTATTTGGAGACAGGGTGTCTCAGTGAACCTGAAGCTCAGCAACTGGGCTACACTG
The DNA here is from genome assembly GCA_028551405.1 of Uromys caudimaculatus. Lineage (NCBI taxonomy): Eukaryota > Metazoa > Chordata > Mammalia > Rodentia > Muridae > Uromys > Uromys caudimaculatus. The sequence goes on along the minus strand of CM052702.1, from coordinate 43,237,597 downwards.
GTTGGCAAGCAGACTCCGTGAGTATTCCTGCGTCCTCCATCCCTACCTGAGCATTGGGCTGCTTTGAACACCATCTCCCATCTTTAAGGACACCACTGAAACAAATTACATTTTACTCTAATTAAGGTAAAGCTGTAAGGTAAACTGAGTGGAAAGACTCTTTGTCATTCCGTATCCATTTCAAGAATATGTGAGATCTTTAACTGCAACTTAATTACATGTGGGGACATTGAATAAGAATTTTTAAAATAAGTGACATACTTCATATATAACAATACATTTTTAACATTCTGTTTTGTCTTTCAGTCATGTTTATTAGACTAGCCCTGCTTCTGTCCAAAGGCTTAAACTGATAAATGGCCGCCTGGAATTGCTGGTGTAGTCTGGTTGTGCAATGCAGAAGGCTGCTTTATAAATGAAATCTGCCAGTGAGCACTTTTGTGCCCTTGTCTCTCAAACCCATCACTGAGAAGCTGAGGTGTGAATCACTGAAGCTAGGTTTTCTCTTGTTTCCTTTGTGAAGTGAGCTATCACTAGCTAATCTGTGCTGCTTGAACTTCCATTCATGTTTTCGATATTTTGTTGGCGAGAGGTAGAGTTGCAGTTCATAAACATGAGACTTGAGTCTGTCCAGAGGTCATAAACCACAGCCAGTCTCAATAGTAGCATGTGCTTTCAAGGTCAATAGACCCCAATGAGACCAGGGTCCTTACATCTCTGCTGTTTTTCCTTTTATGCTGTTGTTGTTGTTGTTTATTGGTTATTTTATTTATTTACATTTCAAATGTTATCCCCCTTCCCAGTTTCCCCTCCAAAAACCCTCTATCACAGCCCCCTTCTTTTATGAGGGTGCTCCCTCACCCAGCCACCCAGCCACCCACCCACTTCTGCCTCACCGCTCTAGCATTCCTACACTCTGGGGTATCAAGCCTCCACAGGACCAAGGGCCTCCCCTCTCATTGATGCCAGATAAGGCCATCCTGTGCTACATAAGCGGCTGGAGCCTTAGGTCCCTCCATGTGTCCTCTTTGGTGGATGGTTTAGTCCCTGGGAGCTCTGGGGGATCTGGTTGGTTGATATTGTTGTTCTTCCTATGGGGTTGCAAACCCCTTCAGCTTCTTCAGTCCTTCCCCTAACTCCTTTATTGGGGTCCCTGTGCTCAGTCCAATGGTTGGCTGTGAGCATCTGCATTTGTATTGGTTAGGCTCTGGCAGAGCCTCTCAGGAGACAGCTATACCAGGCACCTGTCAACAAGTGCTTCTTGGCATCAGCAATAGTGTCTGGGTTTGGTGGCTGTGTATGGGATGGATCCCCAGGTGGGGCCGTCTCTGGATGGCCTTCCTTCAGTCTCTGCTCCACTCTTTGTCCTTGCACTTCCTTTAGACAGGAGTAATTCTGGGTTAATATTTTTTGAGATGGGTGGGTGGCTCTATCCCTCAACCGGGGGCCATACCTAATCTCTGGATATGGTCTCTACAGGTTCTCATTCCCTTTAGTTGGGTATTCCAGCTAATGTCATCCCCATTGGGTACTTGGTGCCTCTTGCTTTCTATGGTACCGAGCAAGAGAATCCTAGAGTTAGGAGGAGAGGAAGACAAATGATGGTCATTACTATGCTTTAGGAGACTAAAACTGTGACCAAGTGTCTCTTCAGCACTCATGCTCAGTGGGAACGATGCCCACCCAGAGAGCAGGTGGAGGGAGGAGTCTGACACTGAATGAGGCACCATCACATCTTTCAACCTTAACTTCAGGCCTCTCCTCACTTTCTTCCTTCATTGCTCTAAGTGGTTGCTGGAATTTGGTCATATGCCAGTTAACCTTTCATCAGATTCTTTCACTGGAGCTATGGAAAGACTCCAAAGACAAGGGTTTTCAGTCATTCTAGAAGGTTCCTCTTTGGGAATACATCTTCATCTTGTCTCACAAATCATTGTGTGGATCCTTGCAGTGGCTTTGTACAGTTCGCATTTTCTTTTCTTCTGTATGGGGATCATGATCGAATGGTGACCCCTCCCCCCAGCCTCTTTAAAGTTAGGAATCTCAGTTTTCTTTATTGATGATGTTTCTTGCCACACAGTGTGTTTCTGCAATTTTATGTGTCTCACCTTCTGATTGAAAAGCTATCATTTTTTAAAAATCAGTTTTTTAATTTTCCAAATTTCTACTCAAGTAGTGCTTAGAGCGGTCGTTTTGCTGCTCCCTGGAGTGTCTTTAAGTTATTTCAACGAGGGTCATTAAATGTTACCAATTTTTGAAGTACAATTAATATTAATTCACTTTAATGTTGAAATAAATGCACCTCAAAGGCACTCACCTGTCAGAGAACACATCTGACCTCAAGTAGCTAGCCCTAGCCCTTACTTTTATTTCCAAATTAATTTCAGACGGACTGAAGCTAGACAGTGTAGCTAAGTTCCAGTTTATGAAACAGATGGAAAACCTGATAAAGCTAAGTCCAAAAAATAAAATGTAACCTGTGTGGCATTTAGCTTTAATTTTCTGTTGAAAAAAAAAATAGTCTCAATGGACAAATTAAACTCTTTATTGAAAAATTAGAGGAAGTTGCTGCATTATAAGGCTAGGATGCTCAGGAAGCAATTACAAGGAAGTGTGTATCAATCTAATTGGAAAAAAAGTCACTGTTCTCCTTCTGCAATCAAATGCTTGACCAGAAGCAACTTGAGGGAGGGAGCATATGTCATGCTGATGTGTGGGTAACTGCTCTTTGTGCTGAACCTGGAAGCAGAGAAAAGACAACACTAGGGCTCAGCTGGGTCTTTCTTTTTTCTTTTAATTCAGTCCGTGATCCTAGTCTGTAAAATGGTGCATCTTCCCTCTCAAGTGGACTGCTCAGAAATAATCTCATAGGTATGCTGGAAGGTACAGCCTGTCGATGTAGTAGGCATTCCTTAATCCAATTAGGTTGTCCGTGGAAATTAACTACCCTACAGGGTTTATTACTGAGCAAAGAGTGAAAACCTCCCAATTTAATATCACTTTCAACATGAGAGAGAGAAGCTCTAGTGAATGAACCAAATGTAGCAATCTCCATCTCTATACAAAGTATACAGTGAAAGCTGCTCATTAGGATTATGCAGAAATGCAGACAAATAAAATGTAAGGAAGACACAGTAAAGAAAAGAGCCCCAAACTTATAACAAAATGTTAAGTAAAGTTCTTAGAAAGGGCTTTTAAAAAGATAGTTAAAAGCCTCAATTTAATGAGGATGGATTTTGGAAAGTAAAAGCATTTCTAATATTCTATTTCAGCAGGAAGAGAATCTATAATGTCTGTCTAGAGAACGGTGGAATCAGGATTTACAGTCTGGATGCTGTTTCTGTTGTAGTAGCTAGAAGATGGTACTCAGGAGCAGCTCACTAACAAACAGGACAGAAGCACCCACTCAGCCTAAGCTCCCAGTGGATCACAGCACTGTGGTGTACATGGAGAAATCAGTCCTCAGAGCAGAACCAAAGCCAAGATGTGGAAGCAGGCTATGCATCTGCCAAGGGTGGCTGGGCAACCAGAGTGTGCTATACCTGCCTAACCAGGAGTGACATAGATAGTGAACTAGGCAAGACTCAGGACAAATACCACATTTTCTCTCGTGTGTGTGTGTGTGTGTGTGTATGTGTGTGTGTGTGTGTGTGTGTGTGTGTGTGTGTGAGAGAGAGAGAGAGAGAGAGAGAGTGAGAGAGAGAGAGAGTGTGTGTGTATGTCTGTATACACACATATATTACTTTAGAAAACCTTTTGGGCAGCTATGTCCTGTATTATTTCATTCTAAGTAAAGAAAACAACATTCTCTTAGTTCTATCTCTTCAATGCAAGCATACTTATTATTTAATCACAGAAGACATTTGAGCAAAACATTAATCATACCAAGAGCTGACATGTAAAAAGCAGTATCATACTCTTATCTTAATGGACTAGAGTTTACTTTAAAATTGAGAAGGTGGCAAAATAGTCCACTCAAGTTTCTTTCTGCTCATTTTATTATTTTTTAAATGTAATGTTTGTGTTTTAGTTAAGAACTTAGTACATGAGAGCTGTACTTAGATAATTTCTTCCCCTACTCCCCTCGACACTTTCCGTGTCTCCTCTTCACATTTTCTCACGCAGATGACCTCTCCTATAGTTATTATCTATTTACACATACATCTAAAACCCACTGAGTTTATTTAGTGTTGCTTTTGTATAGAGTTGATTAAGGTTGAACACTTGGGATTGCATAACCTGTCAAGGGCTCTTTGGAGAAGACTGATTCTCTCTCAGAATCCATCGATTGCCTGTATCCCTTCATCTAGGGGTGGGGCATTTTGAGATTTCTCCTATTCTTATTGGCATGCCATTCATTATTATGCAGGTCATATTTAATCAACCATATTTTGATATGGATGCAGTGTTCCTGTTATGTATACAACAGTCTACCTCAAAGCAGCTGTCTCGGTCCTCAAGGTTTTGCAATCTTTCTGCCCTCGGTAGTGTTCCCTGATCCTTGTGTGTAGTAATTGCATTGTAGATGTATTGATTGTGGCCAGGATCATGGGCACTCACTCATACTCCACGGTTTGGGCAGTTGTGGGTTTCTGTAATGATCTCTGTTTGTTGAAAAATTAAACTTCTTTGGTGAGAGGCAATAATTATATTTATCTGTAGGTATAAAGATAAGTATCTAGAATGCAGTTATAACTTATATTGGTTTAGGAAAATGGCAGTGGTATTTAGAGGAATTTTAACCCAGCAACATGGCTGCTCTGGCAAGGGATCACATCCAAAGATTCAGGTTTGTGAGATCCAGCTGGAAGGTAAACATGCCACACACCTTTAGTTCCTCTGGCTGGAATACAGACACATACTTAACACACACCTTTGAGGTAAAATTAGTTTATAGAAGGAAGAAGGCATGTTTGACACCTAAGTGAGGGGCAGACAAATCAGAGAAAGATTTGACAGAATAAGTCAGAGATAACATGTGCCTAACTCTCAAGAGAACAGCACAGGAAACAGAAGCTATTTTTTAAAAAGCACAGGGTAAAAGAGGCAGTTGGTAGTCAGTGCAATGAAGCAATGCAGTAGTGCTCAGTTCAGTTCAGTTTGGAGCAGTTCAGTTCAGTCAGGAGTTGTGAGTTAGTGCAGAGTGCAGTACAGTGAAGTTGAGTTCATACAGTTCAGTACAGGTGAGTTGCAGTTGAAACCAAAGAATAAGAAGGAACCTTACTAGAGTTTGAGGCAAAGCAAAGAGAGCAATTCAGCGAGAAGCTGAGAGAAGCTAATCTGAATCAATCAGCTTGAAGAGGAGTTTGAGCCAGAAGAACTGAGTTGAACCAGCCAGTCAGAGTTCAGAAAGAACTAGAAAGAGTGAGCTTATTAAGTAGCAAGCCTCCAAGTGAGCAATTATATATGAATAAAGTTACTTTTACAATAGTATGTTCTCTTCTGGGATCTATGAACTCTCCAGCCAAGGGTGGTTGGCTAGGTTTATAGTAATAGGCAAAATTCTTTTCTATTGAGGAAGCCTTAAGTTTAGTTAGAAAGCTGTTGATTAACCCTAAGATAATAGTGCCACTATTGTACTATGGAGGGTATTTTCACCAGTTCAGTCATTTCTGTAGTTTGTAAGCTTTATGCTATAGGATTATTGATTGATTTTTCTCCCTTGGCTACTTTCATAACAACTTTGAATACCATGAGAGTTGGCTTCCAGTAAGGAGGCTTCTAGGCAAGTTCCAGAGCAATAAGCAAGGAAATTAAAGGCATATAAGAAAAGGTGACAAATTATTCTTATTTGCAAATTATAGTGTATATAAGAGATCTCATACATTCCAACAGAAAGCTTGTAGAAATTACCCACACTTTCAGCAAAATGGCAGGATACCAGAATTAACTGTATAATCCAAGAAGGACTGAAGTGTTTGTAGGTTCAAGACAATTTCTTCTTATGTTCTTATATTTTTTGTTTCAAATTACTTATGGCTTAGATATGAAGTCTCCTCCTAAAAGGCTCTCATTGGAGGCTTGATCTATAGCTACTGATATAATTGAGAGTTGATTATATGAGGAAGGCCATAGAGTAATCAATGAATTAATCTATTTATTAATTCATAACTTGATGGCAATATTGGTGGATGATGGAAACCAGGAAGTGGATCCGTAGGGGCAGGTCCCAGTAGGATGGACCGTAGGAGCAGGTCCCTGTAGGATGGACCTTAGGGGCAGGTCCCAGTAGGATGGACCTTAGGGGCAGGTCCCTGTAGGATGGACTGTAGGGGCAGGTCCCTGTAGGATGGACCTTAGGGGCAGGTCCCTGTAGGATGGACCTTAGGGGCAGGTCCCAGTAGGATGGACCTTAGGGGCAGGTCCCAATAGGATGGACCTTAGGGGCAGGTCCCTGTAGGATGTAACTTGTCCTGATTCCTCTCTCTTTCTCTGTGCATCCTGGATTCAATGCACTGGGCAGGTTTTCTTCTTTATGGCATCTGATTTGATGTTTGTCTTGTCATAGGCTTGAAGACAGTGGATCCAGCAGAGCATGAGATAAATCTTCTGAAACTGCAAGGCAAAATGAAAAGATTGTTTAGCTTAAATATTTTCCTTTCAGCAACAAAAATGACTAATGAAATAGTTTAGTACCTTCAGCTTAAAAATTCTGCGCATAGCTGAATCCAACATAGTTCAAGATGCTTATACTGTCTTTATCTACTAACCTTAATTAGTAAAACCCTCTTTTGGTTCATTGGTGCGGCAGGTTGAATAGGTTTGGCCCTCGTAGACTCATGTGTTTGAATGCTCGGTCCACAGTAAGTGAAACTATTAGAAGGTGTGGCCTTGTTAGAATAGATAGATGTGACCTTGTTGGAGGAAGTGTGTCACTGTGGGGATTGGCTTTTAGTTCTAATCTCAAGCTCCATTTAGTGTGGAAGAGACCCTTCTGTTGGTTGCCTATGGAAGACAGTATCTTTCTGCCTGCCTTGGGATCAAGATATAGAATTCTCAGCTCCTTCTCCTGTACCATGTCTGCTTGGATGCTGCCGTGCTTCCTGTCTTGATGATAATAGAGTGAACCTATGAACCTCTTAGCCAGCCCCAATAAATGCTGCCCTTTATTACAGTTGTCTTGGTCATGGTGTCTCTTCACAGCAATAAAAGCCTAGCTAAGACAATTGGATATATTTTTTAAAATTTTTTCTTTTTTTTTAATTTTTTGATATTTTATTTACATTTCCAATGTTTCCCCCTTTCTAGGTCTCCTCTTTGGAGACCACCTATTCCCTCCCCCTCCCCCATCTCTATGAGAGAATTCCACCTCCCACCCACCCGCCTGCCCACTCCCATATTCTACCTTGACATTCCCATTTACTGGGACCTCTCCTCCCCCTGATGGCCAACAGGGCCCTCCTCTGCCACATACGTGGTCTGAACCATGGGTCCTTCCATGTGTATTCTTTGGTTGGTGGTCCAGCCTCCATGAGGATTGGGGAGGGGGGGGAGGAGTCAGGCCAGTTGACACTGTTGCTCCCTCCATGGGGCTGCAGACTCCCTCATCTCCTTCAGTCCTTCTCCAACTCCTCCATCTGGGACCTCACTCTCAGTCCAACTGTTACTGTAAAGTGAATCTTGGGTATTCCAAACGTTTCGGCTAATATCCACTTATCAGTGAGTACATACCATGTTCGTTCTTTTGTGACTAAGTTACCTCGCTCAGGATGATATTTTCAAGTTCCATCCATTTACCTGCAAATTTCATGAAATCATTGTTTTAAGTAGCTGAGTAGTACTCCATTGTGTAAATGTACCACATTTTCTGTATCCATTCCTCTGATGAGGGACATCTGGGTTGTTTCCAGCTTCTGGCTATTATAAATATGGCTTCTATGAGCATTTTTCTGGAATTTTATTTAAAATTAATTTTCTACACTATGTTTCTATTTTCTTAGGGTACGTTTTGCTCATTAATTTCCATTTATTGATTTGTTTTAGATATTTAAAGAAAAGGTACACAGTTGGAATTTTAATTAATAATTTAGATTATATTATTTTTTAACTTAGAAAGATATATATTTTTTTTAACTTTTATCAGTTCTTTTAGAGGTTTGTACACTGTATTTTGATCCTATTCACCTCCTCCCCTAGTTATAAAAAAAATTTTCAACAAATTTTGTTTCCTTTAAAATATACTGCCTTGCTTTTCTTTATTTTAATAGCTGACCTTTAAAAATATAATATTGTGACTCCTTTGTTCAAAAATTTCCATGTGTGAAGATGTACATTCATGCTCATATTTAAAACTTTTTTATTTTTTAAAATATTACTTTGCTGTAGCAGTACCTGCCAGATTAGAACCAAGGTGTGGCATTTGAGGCAAAGACAAGTGGTTTTTATAAATCATAATGGTATTTGGTAATTTTTATGATGAAAACAGTATGCCATCTTTAACAACTGCATACAGAATGTATTCCTAATCTCACTCCATCCTTTCTGAATTCAGAACTCTTTTATAACCACATGGCACTTCTTATGTCATGTACTCAACATTTTTGTCATGATGAATTATTGCAAGACATGAATATTTATTTTATAGCACTGTACTACTCAATATTGCCTATAAAATTAAAAGGCTGTAATGAGATATTCATCTACGTAAATGTGCTGGGCTAAACCCATTACAATTACCATGCAATACGATGTATGTAAGTACCTATATAATCATCTTCCACGCCGCTGATCTAACTCGTATTTCTCTAATCATCGAAGAATACATGTGAGAGGCTATGTTAGAAAAAGAAAAGGAGCTCAGGGAAGTAATAAAAAATGGGCATAAAGAGTAGAAAGGGAAAGTTTGCAAACCATGGTGCAATAAATGATGTATGTGACGTGGCACATTAATATATAGATTTATGAAAGTAGTTGTTTTTTCCTCTGGTGAATTTGTATTTTTTTTCAGGGTTTTGCATTCATTTCAATAGTTTGGCAAACACACACACACACACAAATATATATATATACACACACACATACACATACATGTCATATATCCATATGTGGAGATTAAGACACAAACAAAACATAGTAACACACTAAAATTGGTAATCTAGTAAAGAGTGTGAAAATGTTCAATGCACCATCTGGCTACTTTTCTGTAGCTTTGGGATTTGAAACATAAGAACACAGGATTCAATGATCACATAAAGCTAACTTACACTGTTTGCCTGGATGCCCAAATTTCTATTTAGCCTTTTTCTGGTGATGCCACCTGGATATTTCCTAAGAAATCTTGCTGTTCACTGGCTGGATCATGTTGGTTGTATCTAGGAATTCCTGGATATCTTTATTATTAACATGTAAGTTAAAACCTAGGGAAAGACACTACAGTTGTGTACAAACTTTCAATTTTTACTTATTTATGTGTGTGTAGGTGCTGACATGCCATGTGTACAGAGATCAGAGGACAACCTTGGGAGCCGTTCTCATCTTCCACCTTTGTTCTGAGGCAGGATCTCTCGTTTTGCTTGTTTCTCAATCCTATGGACCCTAGCTTCTCCCACCCTGCTCTCCTGCCTTATCTCCCACTTGTCACAGGAGTGCCAGGTTACAGATACATGTAATCCCAGGTGTCGCAGGCTCCAGCTTCTACAGGCATTCTGGAGATGAATCTTAGGTTATCAGGCTTACAGGGCAAGTAATTTTTACCATGGGGTCATCTCTCTGATTCTAAGTGTGCAGCAACTTAGATCCAGTAACTACTCTTTTAAAAGATACTGATTGAATTTACACAAAATTTATTTTTTTTGTAGGTGTGAATTTTGGAATTATGGCTGACTGGAGGCTGCAAATTAGCCCTGTACAATTTTGCTACCTATATCTTATTAAAGGGAACAACTACATATCTTCCAAACTAAAATTGTTTCTACTGACTCAAGGTTCAGGAAATCATGCCAAGTCCTTTGAATACATATGCCCTCAGTACCGCTTGTCTTCACACTGGGGCTTCAGCCAAAATCTAGACAATAGGAAAAGTATTTTTTAACAATTTGCCTGCAATACATTTTTAAAAGATAAGAGCCCCGTGCATATGAATGGGGTAACAACATGAAAAAATGAAATGATAGTGATCTTGTACTATTTTAAGTTCCTGTGTTTATGATAATGTGGTACAGCATCAGCCAGAAACTAATAAATTTTTCTTTTATCTAAGTTGCCTTCTGAACACTCTAATGTCTGATGCTTCAATAAGTGATGACCAATCACTTATTTTTGCTAGAAAGCAAACTAATCTTTTTTTTCTTTAAAGGTAATTTGAACATGTGGAAATTCAATTATCCATTTGAATATGTAAATATTATCATTGGCATGTTTTCTTCTATATGTGGAGAAGCATGCAATTCTGTGGAGGATGAGTTTTCTTTAATATTATGATTATGTCCTATCAATTGGGCTGTCTTGTTTGAATGATTATTTGAGTGGGAATTTGTTGTTCATTGTGACTTATCCTAGTAAAGACATGATGTGAATTAGTTCACATTTTATTGAATACACACACACACACACACACACACACACACACACACACACACACACA
>CM052702.1:43187160-43226515 GCA_028551405.1 Uromys caudimaculatus | reverse complement strand
GAAGCTAGAAACAACCCAGATGTCCCTCATCAGAGGAATGGATACAGAAAATGTGGTACATCTACACAATGGAGTACTACTCAGCTATAAAAAACAATGACTTAATGAAATTTGCAGGCAAATGGATGGAACTTGAAAATATCATCCTGAGCGAGGTAACTCAGTCACAAAAGAAGGAACATGGTATGTACTCACTGATTATCGGATATTAGCCTAAAAGTTCAGAATGCCCAAGTTTCACTTGACAGTAACCGCTGGACTGAGAGTGAGGTCCCAGGATGGAGGAGTTGGAGAAAGGACTGAAGGAGCTGAGGGAGTTAGCAGCCCCATGGAGGGAGCAACAGCGTCAATGGGCCTGACTTCCTCCTCCGGTCGTCACGTCCTGGAGTTTGGACCACCAACCAAAGAATACACATCTATGGACCCATGGTTCGGACCGCATATATGGCAGAGGATGACCTTGATGGCCATCCGGGAGAGAGGAGAGGCCCTTGGGCCTGAGGGTGTTAGAGGCCCCAGTAAAGGGGAATGTCAAGGTGGGAATACAAGAATGGGTGGGTGGGTGGGTGGGAGGTGGAATTCCCTCATAGAGGTGGGGATGGGGAGGGGATAGGGGGTTTCCAAAGAGGAGACCTAGAAAAGGGGAAACATTGGAAATGTAAATAAAGTATCAAAAATAAATAAATTAATTAATTAAAAAAAAAGAAAACAACCCAATTTTAAGTTGAGTTACAGATCTAAACATAAGAGTTCTCAAAAGAAAAAACATAAATGGCTGGAAGCACTTTCGTCCAATAGCCTTAGTCATCAGGAAATGCTAATCAAATTACTTTGAGATTTCATGTTTTGCCAGTCAGAATGACCAAATCAAATAAAACAAAAGAAACCTCGTTGTATCTAGGGTCTGACATGAGCAAAACAACTCATCCATTGCTGGTAGGGGTACAAACTTGAACGGCCATTATGGAAATCAGTGTGGTATTTCCTCAGGAAGCTGGGAATTGATCTACCTCAAGATTCAGCAGCAGCTATACCACTCCTGAGCATATAACCAAAAGACTTATACCCTACTACAGAGATACTTGTTCAACCATGGTCATTGTTGCTCTAGTTAATAGCCAAAACTTGGAAATAATCTGGATGTCCTTAAACAGAAGAATGGATAAAGAAAATGTGGTTCATTTACACAATGGAATATTACTCAGTGGTTAAAAAGTGAAATTCATAGGCAATTGTATGGAACAAACAGTCAAACCAACCAACCACCACCACCAATAAAATCCTATCCTGAGTGAGATCACCCAGACCCAGAAAGACCAATAAATTTGCTTATATGTGGATGTTAGCTGTTAAGCCATTGATAAGAAAGCTATAATCCATAGAACCACAGAGATTCGTTATGGAGTAAGGGACTAGGAGGATGGATGGATCTCCCTAAAAAGGGGAAATAGAATGATAGTTATGGATGCACAGGACAGAGTGACTGGAAAGGGAGGATCAAGGGGGAAAGAGAGGGAAGAGGGAGTGTGAGGGAAGATGGGGAGGGACAGCTTTAACTAAGGGCCATTTGAGACGCCATATGGAAATCTATTACAGTAGACACTTCCTAAAGTATATAGATACATTAAGGCATTCTGAATGAAAGTGCCAAATAAGGAGAGAGTCTGAGTCCCCAACTGGCCATTTCTTTCCATCAAATGAAGCTGCCAGAACCATGAATAGGTAACAACTAATTAGATTTTGGCCAAAGTGGTCTCTGGAAGCCCCCTGTTTTAGTCAGGGTTTCTCTTCCTGCACAAACATCATGACCAAGAAGCAAGTTGGGGAGGAAAGGGTTTATTCAGCTTACACTTCTAATTGCTGTTCAACACCAAAGGAAGTCAGGACTGGAACTCAAGCAGGTCAGGAAGCAGGAGCTGATGCAGAGGCCATGGAGGAATGTAACTTACTGGCTTGCTTGCTTCTCCTGGCTTGCTCAGCCTGCTTTCTTATAGAATCCAAGACTACCAGCCCACAGATGGCATCACCCACAAGGGGCCCTCCCCCCTTGGTCACTAATTGAGAAAATGCCTTACTGATGGATCTCATGGAGGCATTTTCTCAACTGAAGCTCCTTTCTCTGTGGTAACTCCGGCTTGTGTCAAGTTGACAGAAAACCAGCCAGTACACCCCCAACCAACCAAAGCTATTTCCAAGGCATTTAATTGCTCTCTACACACTGACAGCAACCCCTATTGCTGAAGATAACACTTGCACAACTCATTGAATATGGAGAAGTTCAGTTGATGCCTGCCTAGAGCCTTCACCTCTACCAATTAGTGTTCATGGTATTGGAAGATACTCCATGTGCTACCAAAGGAGAAAGATGAACCCTAAGCCAGCTATAAAACCTTTGATATACAGTGGTGACCTGCCTGAAAGATATGCTGGTGCAATGGTGGCACCAGTATCTAACTGGATTTATGACTCATTCCATGTTATGGAATTCATACCCAGCACTGGTTGTGTGGCAAAGAACCTGACACTAGATAGGTCAGTGACCAAGTGGAAAATCAAATACTACCATTTTGCTAAAGAAATATAGTAATAAATAAATAAATAAATAAATAAATAAATAAATAAATAAATAAATAAATGAATAAAATAAATAAAAGATCCATGTCCTTTTTGTGTGTATTAACAGACAACTTAAAGTTCATAGGGTGCTTATATAATTGTGCTTTAAGATCCGTCTTAGTAGGTCTCCTTTTTGCATTAAGCAGTCCTGCTCAGTTTGTTAGCTCATATGTTCAATTTTCAAGTCGAGTGTGAAGAGACTCAACTTTAGCTAGTTACCATCATTGCATCTTCTAGAAAGTGTCCAAGATACACTTTTTAAAAAAGATTTGTTTATTTTATATATATATATATATATATATATATATATATATATATATATATATAAAATATATATATATATACACACACACACTGTCACTGTTTCAGACACACCAGAAGAGGTTATCAGATCCCATTACAGATAGTTGTGAGCCACCGTGTGGTTGTTGGAATTGAACTCAGGATCTCTTGGAAGAGCAGTCAATGCTCTTAACTGCTGAGCCATCTCTCCAGCCCAAGATCCATGTCTTGTTCAGCCGTCATTAGAAAAACTTTTTCCTGCAGTAGATGGGAACAAATACTGAGACCTTGGAATATTCAGTTGTAAATGGTATATCTCCATCAAATCCCTTTCTCTCAGAGCTTAGGGAATCCTGCAGAAAAGGAGAAAGGAAGACTGTAAGAGCCAGAGGGATGGAGGACACCAAGGAAACACAGCCTTCTGAACACAGCATAACCAATACACATATGAATTTACTGAGACTGCGGCAGCATGCCCAGGGCCTGCACAGGTCTACACCGTTGTGTTTCTAGAGCTGAAAGGAGAAGTGGACACACTACCACATAGCTAACCCAAAAGGTATTTCCAATTGTTAACTACTTGCAAATGGAAAATTAGTTCTCTCCAAGAGAGTCTTCCTGGGGAAACAAACCACTCTAAAAGTAGGTCCTATGCCCAGCAGTGGATGAAAACAAAAGAATTCAGTGGCAACTTCAGAGGTTCTTTGTCTCATTTTGTTGCAACAGGGCTTTGTGTTTTCACCTTACAGACCCTTCAGTGTATACTTTGACTTCTGGTTTTGCGTTTTTATAGGATCCCAGCGAGTGTGAATGTGTGTCTGTATGTGTTTCTCCAGCTTTTTTTTTTTTTTTTTTGGCTCCCTTTCTTCTGTTTGTTTTGTTCTATACTGATTTGCTTATAATTTCTTCATATTATTTTGGTTTATTATTATTCTCTATATGCCCGATTGTTTTCTAAGGAGAGACATAAACAGTATGGATCCAGATATAAGGGGCAGGATGGATTAACTGGGAGGAGCTTGGAAAGGAGAAGTATGTAAAAAAAAAAAAAACGAACTATGTTCAATTAAAGAAAAAAGCCAGTGTTTTATAGAGTGATATATTATTTGGGAGAATAGTCTGATTCAATGACTGGGGGAATGTGAGAAGTACACTGTTCTCAAAGTCAGTCATCATGTTGATTACTGAGAACCTTAAATGCCCTCAGAGGGTATGTAAGAATTTTATTGATGATAGTAAACATATAAGGGCAAAAAGATGAAACATAAGGAAAAGCAACATAAGGAGAATTGTGAGCATCCACTCTCCGTTCTTACACTCTGCCTCTGGACAAAAGAGAAATGCATTCTCCTGGTCCTTTCTAGTCAAACCAGTCCTTACACAGATGGGAACAAAATTTACATCTTATTGTGGGCAAAGAAACACTGAAGACAAGAGCTTGACAATTTAATGTTAGTTGTCTAGACCAGAAGATGTCAGGTGACAATAGGTGAAATGTATCATTTTGTACAATTAATTTCCACTATAAATCCAAGTCAAGCCAACTACCACCATCAACAGGAGAAGCCAGATGTATCTCTTGGCTGTAGGGAAGGCCTTGATTCAGGCCTCAGGGAATTTGTAGAGACATAAGTCTTCCAGAAGAAAACAAATTCACACGTCAGGATGAAAAAGAGAGTAATCCATCCAGAAGGAGGTACTAGAACCATCAAAAGCTCACCCTAGAGGCTGATGTGAGAGCAATTACACATAGCCTATGAAATAAATGTCTTTGTGTCAAGAAAGAAAGGAAGGAAGGAAGGAAGGAAGGAAGGAAGGAAGGAAGGAAGGAAGGAAGGAAGGAAGGAAGGATGGAAGGAAGGAAGGAAGAAACAAGACCATGCATGACAAAAAATGTCCTCAGAGGTTACTGTGAGTTTTAGTGAACAAAGTCAATGTTAGAAAAGATAAGGTATACGGTGTTTTTGGATCACTGTCTCTCTTCACAGGTGGCTACACTGAACACATCTCCCTTGTCTGTGTGCTCTGTCTGTCTGTCTGTCTCTGTCTTTGTCTCTGTCTCTCTGTCTCTCTCTGTCTTTCTCTCTCTCCCTCTCTCTGTGTCTGTATGTTTTACACAAGTGAACTGAGACATTCAACATGGTAGCTAGGAATCAGGAAGAACACAGTTGAATCTGTCTGCTAAAACTTAAGTGAGACAAAGTTTACTCAAGACAGGGTACAAAGCAACTTGGCAGCAAGAGCAACACAACAACAAAACCTTACCTTGGAGAAGGAACAAGGCTGCAAACTCACCTTGTGTTCACTGGATTCCAGGTCCTAACCAGTGTTGTGAAGCCATGAATGAATAGACAGTTTAGAATATTAAAACTGGAAGAGAGAGACTAGTACTGCCTATCAACACACAGATACCTTAAAATACATAAATTACCCATAAATACAACATATAACCATAAAGCATATAGAAAAATGCCAGTACAATAATTAATTCATTCTAAAAAAAATAAAAGAGCTCATGAAAGTCAACTAGATAATAAGTATACCATGAATTGGTTAATCTAATTAACACCTGAAATATGTAATTTAAAATTTTAATAAAAACACATTTTATAATGTAATTTAAAACTCTAACAATATCAAGTTTGGATGAAAATATGAAATATTTGGAAAATAAAGTAATTTGACTTTGTCTTATAAAATTGATGATACTCTTCTACCAACCATACAAAGACAAAAAACAGTTGAACAAATTAAAAGAAAATTATGTACAAATACAGAAATAAGTTTAATAACCATGAAATATGAGGAAACAAGAAAATAAAATCCAAGAAACATATAAACAAATGTCAAACCAGTTTTTTAATAAAATTAATTTAAATTAAGATGAGTTGATATTTATGTTTCTAGAGTTAGTAATTTCAGGGGCTGGGGTGTGGGTCAGAGGCAGAGCATTTTGCGTAGCATGCACAAGGCCCTGGGATACATTCTAGCACCACAAAAATGCAAGACAATAAAATAATATTAGTAAAGACTAAAATTAAATATAATGTCAATTTTTACCCTTTTTACAGGATTAATGTTATCACAATAAAATAAAATTAGTAAAGATGAAAAATTAAATATGATGTCAAAATTTTACTGTTTTAAAGAGATTAATGTTATCACACTACTTATAGAAATTTCAGTGGAAACTGTCTTTCTAGAATGTTCCATACATATCTTTAGTTTGAATGTAATAATCAAAGCACTCTTAGTTAATGTGGTAATCTAACATTTTCATCCTGGAAATAATAATGGGCAAATAGAAAGGCTGGCATGTGTGAGGATGAGCAATGAAGTGCAGCCTTCACTAGCAAAGCAAATATAAAACTGTCGAAGTATATGAAGAAGATACTTGGTGAACCATGGCGATTCTGTACTGTGATGCACACTTAACTATCCAGTGTCTGCAGGTATTGTCATTGCACACTGAGACACCAAACAGACTGGATATGGCATGACCTCTGTGCTACTTCAATATTATATGTACATGAGGAAAAGTCATAAAATTCCTAAGGAGGTTCTCTGTCCAGTTGACGTTAGGCTGTGGCAAGTTGACATGTAAAAGTAACCGTCACAGCAATCGTTGTCTCCCGTGGAAGATGAGTGCCATTTCCACGCCGGGCCTTCTCTTTCCCTCACCTGCTACAACCTCACTTTCACAGACCTACTATGAGGTTTCTCTCCTTGCAGTGAATGTCTCCCAATTCCTTTCCCTCTCCTTGTGAATGCTCTAGAAACTGAGCGCTCTCTGACACGGAAGCCTTTGAAGACGTTATCCATAGAAGCACAAAGACCTGGGAGAAATTCTCAAAAGCAAGGTTAGGTTGGGTAATGCTGAGCCTAAAGTAAGAATATTCTTGGTGAATTTTTTGATTGTTTCTTTGGTTTGGTTTTGGTTGACAGTGCTGAGGACCAACCCCAGTGTCTCATACCTGCTAGGCCAGCACTCAGCAATTGAGTTACATGTCCATCCCGAAGAACATTTTTATAATAAAGAATCATGAAAAGAAAACAAAACTGTTTCTACTGAAGTTACATTGGCCAGAGAAGACATATGGGAGTGATTCTAACATGGGACGTTGGATCTGATGGCTGAACATAAGAAGTAATTACTGTTTCTGACGGTTGGAGTTGATAGTCTGGCAGTCCATGATGGGGTTTAGGTCAAAGTTTCAATATATAGTTAGGAATATGTGATGGTCTTTTGTGGCTTTCACCAATAGTTGTGATTTCCTTATGTGTTCCCCGTTCCCTCTTAATGCCTGTAACCAAATTCAGAATGTTTCAGAATTTTTGCTTCAGTACTCTCGGGTCAACCAGTGGAACACTGTGTGAGGAGAAACTGTGAGGCTAAAAGATTTACAACCAATCGGAGAATATGGGAGGCACAGAAGAGATTCAAGACCAACAAGCAGTGCTGGCTTTGCTGCACATGCAAGCATGTTCAACTGCTTGGGGTTCACTGGGGAAAAGTCCCTGTGATGTATTGCTGGTATCTGTCGTGTATATGAAGGCACTTGTCCAGTTCGAAGGACTTATTGAGCCAAAACCTTAATTGCTTCCTTTCTCTTTGACAGCTTAATGTTTAGAGATTCTGACAACAGATATGCTGGCCACATTGTTGAGCATTCGTGCCTCAAGGCAGAATAGTAATGAACCTTTGTTGCCATATGCCTGCTCACTGTTAGCTTTTACCAATGAGGGATGGAAAACATTTCTGAGTTTTGAGTCTCATTTCTGCTAGCAAAGTCAATGCAAAAACAGTACTCTCACCTCAAAGGGGATAACCCATTGTTTACTCTGCAACCAAAGATGAGTGACTATGATATGGGCATGCAGATTCAGGTTACTCAGAATTCCAGGGTTCAACTAGGTAACAATTTCAGGAAGCAAAAAGAACATAGAAGCAAGGAAATCATGACTCAATAGACTGTTCAAGTACAATCATTGAAACACCAGAGAGGCAGATTACAGAAGAGCAGGACATCCCAGCTGGAGGCTTCAGGTGCTATCTCATGGCATTCTTAGCCTCATGGTTAGTGGGAGCTAGTGGTTTGTTTCTACATTAAGAGATTTACCTAATAATTGCAAAGATGTTGGTTCACATACAGAGGTGAAGTTAAAAGAGCCCAAATAGCCCAAGATAATCTGTAATTAGGACCTGTACCTTTAGTATTCCAACCTCCCTGTAGTCTTATAGCCAGTGGTGAGGCAGGTGTGCCTTCTTTCCAGGGAATTTCTTCCTTCTAAGTGAGACATATAATTTTCTCACACTCTTTCTCTTTTAACTTCTTTGTAAAAGGCAGCCAATCTCACCCAATGTATAACACTGTCACTCTCTTGCCCAATGTTTTCTAGGGCTCCACAAATATATTAGGTATACTATGTTCATTCTGAGTAGTGGCGGCTTTTATCATTCACAGATTTTACTCTGAACCTTTTGGAGCATAACCTGAGATCAATAACAGAAAACAAGCAAACAAAAAACCAAAAGAGGACCCTTTAAACAACCCACGATTCAAACAGAAATTTTAAAAAGTATTTTAAATACATTTATATAAATAAAAATCTGACAAATAAAAGTTTGTGACAGGTGATGAAAGCTGTCCTGATGGCAGTACATAATATTAAAGGGTCACATCAAAAGAGGGAAGTCTTTAAATTAATAATTCAAAGTTCTACTTTAAGAAACCGTTTGGGGCAGGGTGGCACATACCTTTAATCCTACCACTCTGGAGGCAGAGGCAGGTGGATCTTTGTGAGTTCAAGGCCAATCTGGTCTACCTTGTGATTTCCAGGACAGCCAGAACTACATAGAGAGACTCTGTCTAAAAAAAGCAATCATGCGAGCAAGCAGGCAAACAAAAAAGAAACCTTAAAATAGAGCAAAATAAGCCCCAAACAGTTTTTTAAAAAGAGAATAACAAACAGAATAGAAATAATGAAAAATAAAATGGATAGTGGAGAAACTGAAATCAAACTGTTTTCCCCTCTAAGAAAACCAAGAAAATTCCAGTGATGTGTAATTTGGATACCCCTCTCATAAGAGTGATGAAGTTAGAAATCACAGAAGCACAAGCCACAATACAAGGAATGAACCAGAGGATTCCAGGGCCATCAGGATAATGAGGGGAAAGTGCATCCAGAGCTTAATGTTCTTAAATTTAACAACTTGAAATGAATTGACCTGTTTCTTGAAATCTATAAACTACATACACTCAAACCAAGATAAAATGAATAACTAGACCCATCCTCTGACACACTGTTAAAACAGTCTGAATTTTTAAATATTTTAAGAATAAATGACTTGGAATGTGTGCTTTTACTGGGTGTCCTGTTTCACATTTGCAGGAGGGTTAGAATTAGTTTTGCACATTTCTTATAAAGAATTGAAGAAGGGTGGATGCTTCTTAACTTATTTCGTGGGTCAATAATTGCCCTAACCAGAAGAAAATTGTACCAACAAAGAAACGACTTTGTGGTCACTCATGAGCAGGGCTGACTCCACGCATACAATCTGGCTCAACAGTAGAAACCAGTGTTTCTATACTATTTATTCTGTGTCTCCTGACACAGATACTGCCAAGCCAGCATTCCTGTATCATTTGTACTTGCATCATTAACAGAGTCTAAGCTTATAGTGTAACATTCTCTTTCATGGCATACTAACATTTACAAATGCTAACATGAGCACCAAACCTGCCAGGTGCAACAGACACATCTGGTTCAGACTGAGAAGACATATCTTGTTTTTAAAAATTGCATATTTATGTGTGTATTTAATTATCAATCCAAGTAAAATTTTATTTTACTCAGAAGAAACACCTGAGGAGGAATCCAAAGTCCCATTTTTAAAGTAAACATGATCCAGAAGCTGTGATTGCCAGCCGAGTAAAGGCCACGTTCCTTCTTGTGAAGACACATGTTAAAAAGGCAGGTCTGTGTCATCAGGATGAGGAGTGGGCATTTGACTAAAACGGGGTCCATGTTCATCTCAAGTGGTAGAGTGAGGTCACACCCTGCTTTCTCATGCTCTGCCAACACAATAATTAGAACACTTTGCTTATTAAAATTCTGCATTAAAGTTTAATGGACTCTGTGGCATTTCCCTTTCGCTGAACCTAGTACTAGGGTCTGGCTCCGGAGACAGTGGCTTCCAATTCAGTTGGGTGCATCTTAACTGTGCTCCTTGGCAAGTCAAAAAACTAGCCTGTATTTCATCTGTGTGCCAACTTTTTACATTAACTTTTGTGGAGAAGCATTTGGACCAAGCATTTAAAGTCTTAGTCTTGCTTGTAGCAGGTTGCAGCTCATTGGTGTTATTTATTGTTTGTTTTTTCCCCCACATTCAAGATGGTAGATAGTTGTCTTGGTGTTGGCAAGCCTCTTGCTAATTCTGAGGGATACCTGTTTCATAAGCATGCCTTCTTATTCAAGGATTGGCAGTTAATATTTTTTAAACTTTAAGGGTCACATTATGGAAATGTGTCCAGGTTCATAAACACTGCGTATCAGAGTCAAGGTGCATAAACTAACAGAATATAGTCGGCCCCAGAGATTTTGCTGGGTTGTGTGACAGCAAGGAAAGGATTCCTAGCTGCACTTGGGGAAGAATACCCAAAGGTGTTTTATGTTTTGAGATTATAAATGATAATTATTCAAAAATGTGAAATAGCTGTCTGTCCCATGTTTCAAATTTTGATGTAACTCTATTTCATTTGATATCAGTACACTCTCCCTTGCTTCCTTCCCCTTTGCATTCATAATGCATTATCTTTGCCCTACTTATTCTGTGTGTTTTATTCTTGTATTGTGGTAAAATATACACAACATAAAATCTGCAAATCTTTATCATTTTTCTGTGTGTACAGTTCAGTGGCAGGAAGTGTGTTCATAAGAATGTGTTGGTTTTGGACTATCCCAACCATTGCCCCCAGGACATGTTAATCTTGTGAAACTGAGATTATGCATTCATTAAATAATAACTCTCTGTTTCTCTCTCCACTCAGTCTAGGGAAACCATAATTTTCTTTTTTTCTTGAGTTTATGATTTTGACTACTCTAAGCACATCACATAATTGAAGTACTGAACTGTTTTTATATGCTTATTTCACTTAGCATAATGTCCTCAACATTAATTCAAGTTGAAGCAAATATCAGATTTTTGGAAACATTTTTTTCTCTTTGTTTTTGTTTTTCTTTCTTTCTTCCTTCTCTCTCTCTCTCTCTCTCTCTCTCTCTCTCTTTCTGTCTTTCTTTTTTTTTTGAGACAGGTTTTTCCATGTAGTCAAGACTGTTTTTATATTTGCTACATAGCCTAGGCTGGACAGGAACTTATCATCCTGGCTGAGTCTCTGAGTTGCTATTATGGGGATGTACTGACACACCCAGAATCTCCAGAATTTTTTTCTCTGTAAAATGTTGAATAATATCCATTGCATTATCAGCTTTATGTTGCCTCTCCATTCAGCCACTCACAGATACTTGGGATGCTTACATCTCTTAGATATTGTGGATAATGATGCTCTGACATAGGATATGCAATAAATCGCCTTTCTTATTATTCTTATTTTACTTCTTTTAGCTCTTTTTTGTTTCAGTATTTTGATTTTTTTCATTAACCTCCAATTTATCATTTGGGATAGCCAGTGATCTTTCTAGCTGTGGTATATAACCTTGGTTGTCCTCTTGGTGGAACTGACACAGGAATAGACCGCTGGAACATTCTTCTAGGTGTGTCTGAGACAGTGTTTCTAGAAAGGCTTGTCAAGTGGCTCAGTGAACAGAGTGGGGACACATTGCAATGATTAATCTTGATCATCAACTAGATTAGACTGAGATATACACTGGTGACTATGTACTGGCTGGTTTTGTGTCAACTTGACACAAACTGGAGTTATCACAGAGAAAGGGGTTTCAGTTGAGAAAATACCTCCATGAGATCCAGAGGTAAGGCATTTTCTCAATTAGTGATCATGGGGGGAGGGCCCCTTGTGGGTGGTACCATCTGTGGGCTGGTAGTCTTGGGCTCTATAAGAAAGCAGGCTGAGCAAGTCAGGAGAAGCAAGCAAGCCAGTAAGTTACATCCCTTCATGGCCTCTGCATCAGCTTCTGCTTCCTGCCCTGCTTGAGTTCCAGTCCTGACTTCCTTTATTGATTAACAGCAGCATGGAATTGTAAGCTCAATAAACCCTTTCCTCCCCAACTTGCATCTTGGTCATGATGTTTGTGCAGGAATAGAAACCCTGACTAAGACAACTGGTAAAGCGAACCCTCTGGGTATGTCTGAAGATGTTCCTAGAGACAATTAGGTCAGAAAGTCTCAGACCTAAACAACACCTTAATCCCTTGATGGGTTCAAAACTTGAATAGGATATTGGAAAATGGAGGTGTAGGAGGGAATCAGAAAGTGGGACCTTCTCGGAGGAAACATGTCCCTTCAGCTTGTAATTCTGAAGAGTCTTGTTCTGTCCAGATACTTTGTTACTCTGTGTTTTTCAGCCTCCTGGAAGTGAGCAGTCTCCACTATACTTTCTCTTGAAGCCAAAGCAATGGGTTCAGCAAACCTTGGACCAAAATCTCTGAAACTTTGAGTCAAAACATTTCCCTCATGTATTCTTACACAGTGTTGAAAAGTCTAACCAATATCCTTGTAATGACACAGTCCAAGAGCTGGGACAGACTGCACATGGCACAGAAGCCACAAACATGCACGTTAGTCTCCTTTGGAGCAGGTGGAATAATTTTCACTGATGCTATCAGTCAGGGCTGTCAGACTACTTAGTCTTTAGTCATTAGAAGTGGACTTGCACCAGCAACTCTCTAGGCAGCTTCCAGGTAATTTCCAGCTTCACAGACTGAGTGGACACTAGTTTTGCATGACCTAAGGTTTGCAGGTGGCAATCGTGAGATGGTTAGCCTTGGATGCTTTATAGCATCCAATAAGCCCCTTTACTAATCAGACATTTGTTTGACTGAGAAGTTGCTCTGTGGAAGCTTGACTAATACATCCGTTTTCTGTAATTATATCCTCTTCATCTATTTTTTTGAGAACATATTTCATCATGTTTGAATAGGTTGAACTCAAACTATGGGCTCAGCCTCACAAACAGCCAAACTAAAGCTATGTACCACCACCATTTCCCCCTTTGAGATAGGATATTCACGGAGATGCACCAGCTTCTGCCTCCTGAATGCTGGGATTAAAAGTGAGCCACTATGCCTGGCTTCTGCTATCTTTTGATTCTTTATTTTACCACTACATTTCTCAGGTGTCTTCCAGAGACCTTAACTCTATCACATAAATGTAACTGGAGTCACCAAGACTTTCCTTACATGTTTCTATTAAAGCTATACAATACTTGTTCCACAGAAATGTCTCCTGCATTTTACCTGATGCACTGGAAGAAATGTGTCTCCTCCCATGTAAACTTCTTAACCTCTCTGGGACTCCTAGGCAATGCCACAGACTACAGTGCTTACCAGGTTCTCTGGATTTCCCTTTCCAATTATGGTAAATTGTCTTTGTATCTGCAGACATTCTTATCCTTGTCTGTATCTCTTGACAACAGCTACCTTGCTCTTCTGCTGGTTTCCAGTGCTCCACACAATAGGTAGTTTTTTTTTTAAATCAGTGTAGTTATGCATGCTAACATTATTTTCATTTCTTAATGTCTGTCAATGACTTCTTGGAATATCCTTCAGGATATCTAATATACTATGTACATTTGCCTTTACTTATCTTCTTATTTTCTCTCTGTGCTCAGTCTTACTGATTTGATAGGTGAAATTATGACCTTAAAATTCTAAATTATGGGTCACTGTTGAGTAAACAGATGGATTCCTCAGTCGTGGAATCTGGTTTACCTTTGTTCATCAATGTGGAGTTTATAACATGTCTCATCTATGGGGATATTTCCTGAGTTTTACTATTAAATCATGTTTTTTGTTTTGTTTTTTTTCTTTTCCTTAGAAAGAGGAACGCAATCAGATAACAAGTATACTCCCAGCAAATGTTAAGATATCTTTGATAACCACATTTGGTAAACCAAACATCATCACCCTGAGGATATCCAATGCTAAGATGAACCACTCATTTCTCCAAGACTTTGAAGTTATTTGTAAGCATTGTACAAATGGATTCCCCTTCTCTGTGTATTTGTCACTATTAATATTTTCTTTATTTTATTGTATTTTAAAATTTAACTGTACATTTATTGCTTTGTAATTTTGAGTTAACTACAAAGCTAGGAGATTTTATATATATAATTTCTATGAGTACATCATAGCTGTTTTCAAAAACACTAGAACAGGGGATCAGATCCCATTACAGATGATTGCGAGCCACCATGTGGTTGCTGGGAATTGAACTCAGGACCTCTGGAAGAGTAGGTGGTGTTCTTAACCACTGAGCCAACATCCAGCCCCTAGGTGATTCATTTTTACATAATAATTATTATGTATTTTTATTAAGTATAGGTTATATATAATATATTCTGATTAGTTTCCCCTCCTTCAGCTCCTCTTTGGCTTCCCTCACTTCTCACCCACTGAAATCCATCCTCTTCCTCTCGTTAGAAAACAATCTATAAATAATAATAATAACACTAATAATATAAAAACAAACAAACCAGAATAGGGCCAACCAAACAAACAAGCACTGAAGAAACAGGACCGGAAATTAGAGATCTGTTCTCTATCTCCACTCCAGTTTGCAATCTCCGTCACATATGCCACTTTTAATAAAATGCAATTCATTTTCTATAAAGAGATGTCACTATGTAAAGAAGACATTTTCATCCAGAAAGCTCGTAACATTAGCCTGACAGAACTTTAAAAATTTTAAAGCTCCTTTAAAAATTCTTTATCACATACTATATTCAGATGTTGATTATCTGAGCAGTCTCTGAATTCCACATTTGAATACTGAGTTAAGTTCTTAACAGACATCAATCCTTCTATTCTTTTTGAATCGGTTGATGGTTTGATATAATTGTTATGTTTGTTGCCAAAGCCAAAAAGCCAATAGACAATAGAAGATAATCCATCTATTGTTAGTTTTCTGAGGATGTTATATTTAATGTAAAGTCATTTTTAAGAAACAGATGATGCATGTGATGAACCCAAGCAGTTATTGGTGTTAATAACATATAAAATATTGAAGGAATGTATATAAATTAAGTAAATGTCTCCTAGAAATGGCAAGGAACCTCGCCCCTGGTATCTCAATATCATGACTGTCTCTGAAAGACTTGACCAAATCCAACACCAGTAGACATGCTAACATGGAAAGGCAGTAATGTCAAAGTGCTCCACCCGTAGACACAGAACTGCAGGCAGCTAAGGAACCCTGAGAGCAGTAGCTGATTAACTGGTCCAGGGAGATAAAACTGAAAAGTATTTGAATACTAGGGATGTGTTGGTTTTGTTGTTATGGCTTACTGCCAAGTGATTTCTCACCATGGCACAGTGTGCATGTTTGTGTGTGTGTGTGTGTGTGTGTGTGTGTGTGTGTGTGTGTGTGTTTGTGTGTGTGTGTGTGTGTGTGTGTGTGTGTGTTTTGTTTGTTGGAGGAGGGGGACAGAATAATTACAGTGGAACTGATTGAACACTGAAGTTATACAGAAAAGCATAGGATAAGGTGGGCCCTCAGGTCTCCGGAGGGCTAGCCTTGTTTTTGTCTACCCTTTTCAGTCTTCAGACTTTCATATCACATATGCAGGTTTTCCTTACAAATGGACAAATCTAGGAGAGCATTGCATTGTTTTAATACATATTTTTAAAAGTTCATTTTCCTGCTTACCCAGACAGGTTCTATTGGAGCTAAGACCTTTGCCCATGATATTTCTTCCTCCAGTATGATTCCTATTTTTGCTGTCTTTCTACTGTTTCTTTCCATCCATCTTCTCTTCCTATTTTATTTGGGACTCTCCAAACTATAGATGATTTTGCCTTAGACTTTTTTCTTGTTGTTATATACAGCCTAGGTCTGAGCTGGGCTATATTGCTTTTCTCTCTGACTCTTCACTTGCTAGTCTCAAAGACTACGGGGCTGAGTGAATGATGGGCAGAGGAAGGGGAGGGGTCTGTCCTGTGGTCTGCTTGTGGGCCAGCTGGTGCTACTTGTTTTCTTGATGAAGTCCTTTAGATTTAAAGATTGCTTTCAAGTCCCCTTCTATTTCCCAGGAGCCATACAGCCAATTCCACACCAAGGAGAATGAATCACTGTCCTGATGGTAATATCTTCAGATGTGTGTGGAGACTCATTTATATTTTGTTGTTGTTTGATTTCCCTGTCTTCACTGTCATTTGGCCGCATGTCATGGGAAGCGCACTGCTGTGCTGGCTTGCTTATGCCAGCACAGGTTAAATGATTTCATTTTCTCTTATGCTTTCATCAGAGGCGTTGGGAGCCATGAAATTTCTCAGTTTCTCAGGAACAAATGTAATGCAAATTTCTGGTACCTCAGTGGAATAAATGACATGTTTGGAAAGAGATTCCTACATACCTGCCTGATTTTCATCTCTCCTCCTGGATTTTAGAATGTGTTAATTCCATTAGAATATATTATCTGCACACCACGTGCCAGACTGACTGCTAAACATGAAGAAAAATTTAAAGTAAACAGTTATTGAAAGCTGAGGTTGATACTCTAATGCATGGGATCCAGTAGTTACTGAATACAGTTAAGCATACATACATCATTCCTTCTGGGGCAGTAGCTTACTTTATGAGGATTGCACAAAGCTCCTACTTTTTTTTTTTTTTTTAATTATTTTTGATACTTTATTTACATTTCCAATGTTTCCCCTTTTCTGGGTCTCCTCTTTGGAAACCCCCTATCTCCTCCCCCTCCCCGCCTCTGTGAGGGAATTCCTCCTCCCACCTACCCGCCCACCCATCCCCATATTCCCACCTTGACATTCCCCTTTACTGGGGCCTCTAGCACCCTCAGGCCCAAGGGCCTCTCCTCTCTCCCTGATGGCCATCGAGGTCATCCTCTGCCACATATGTGGTCCGAACCATGGGTCCATAGACGTGTATTCTTTGGTTGGTGGTCCGAACTCCAGGACGACCGGGGGCGGGGGTTCTGGCCCATTGACGCTCTTGCTCCCTCCATGGGGCTACAAATACCCTCAGCTCCTTCAGACCTTTCTCCAACCCCTCCATCTGGGACCTCACTCTCAGTCCAGCGGTTACTGTTAAGTGAAACTTGGGCATTCTGAACTTTTGGGCTAATATCCGCTTATCAGTGAGTACATACCATGTTCGTTTTTTTTTGTGACTGAGTTACCTCGCTCAGGATGATATTTTCAAGTTCCATCCATTTGCCTGCAAATTTCATTAAGTCATTGTTTTTAATAGCTGAGTAGTACTCCATTGTGTAAATGTCTTATACATCTTATTAGAGTAGTTATACCTTTTTTGTTGCTCTTTAGAAAAGGCATGTCTAGTTCTTTCTAAAATAACTAATAAGCAAGTGGATAGTTTGCAGAAAATTTAATTTTCTCATTATACAAAGTGGGGGAAAATAACCTTAAACAAAGAACATATAACTCTTGAAATTAAGTCTGTCCATTAAAATGACGATTTTAGTGATCACTGACCGAGACAGCCTTAACCTTGCTTCTTGCTGACCACGCATTAAACAGGCTTCTTCCCAACTACAGGGGTTTTATCTAAAAAAATTGCCAGTATAAACGATTTTTCTATCCTTCAAAATTCAAATAATTTGTTCAATGGATGGATTTTACTATATCCAAAGATTGAAACCACCTAGTGACAGATTGCATAGTTTAAGAATCACTTGTGAAACAGTCCTGTCTGGGACAGATCACAAACCATAGTATGCTTTGAGACTAATACACACTAACATGTCTTTAATCCCAGCACTTGGGAGGCAGAAGCAGGTGGATTTCTGAGTTCGAGGCCAGCCTGGTCTACAGAGTGAGTTCCAGGACAGCCAGGGCTACACAGAGAAACCTTGTCTCAAAAATACCAAAAAAAAAAAAAAAAAGAAAAAAAAAAGATTTTGGTGTTTTATATGTTTATGAATTGTTCAAACCATATGTTTTTGTAGTAAAATTGAAATTAGAAGATGAAGCTGTTACAGTTGTGATGCCAACTGCTAAATCACTAATTTTCTGGAACCAAGGGAGAAAAGTGCAAAAGAGTAGTTTGACTCATAAAGAATGAGTTTCTGTCATCTTTAATGGTAACTTCTTTGCTCTTTCTTGTTAATACCACACCTATACTTATATTTGAGCAACAGTAAATGCTGCCTCAGTGTTAAGATGACACATTATTTTATACATTATTATTTTACTCTATTTACAAATGTATCCTTTACAGACAAATAAATGTATTTGTAAAGATCTCTTACAGGGCTACAGAACTTGCCCAGTGGTTGAGAGAGCTTCTTGCTTTTCCTTGAGGATCTGGAGTTCATTTCCCAGCACCCACACTGTGGCTCATTAGCTACCTCTGACTCCAGTTCTGGGGGCTCTGGTCCCCTCTTCTGGCCTCTGCTATCTCCTGTACTTATCTGATGCCCATAAGATTAGGAAACCATATGCACATAAAATTTTAAAAATAAACAAAGCAAAAGACAAGCAAGCAAGCAACCCACCCTTTAGAAGCCCCATGTCTGTTTATGGTCCAAGATTGCCCTTTGCAGAAACATAAGCATTGAAGAGTGACTGTGGGGCTCAGTATCTGCAGTGCAAAAGAGTCTTCAGTAATTTTGCTCTAACTGAAAACAAAAATCCAAACAAAATTCCACAACCTGTTTCTTGGAATTAAAATAAGAGTGAGAACCGGGCAGTGGTGGCGCACGTCTTTAATCCCAGCACTTGGGAGGCAGAGGTCTACAGAGTGAGTTCCAGGACAGCCAGGGCTACACAGAGAAACCCTGTCTCGAAAAAACCAAAAATAAATAAATAAATAAATAAAATAAGAGTGAGATCAGATCCTCAAGGTGGCACAAGCCTTTAATCGTAGCACTAGAAGGTAATGACAGCAATTGTATGAGTTTCAGGACAGCCAGGGCTACATAGTGAGACCTTGTCTCAGAAAAACAATTACTTTCTCTTTCAGGTAGCCTAGCCTGGAAATGCTTGGTGTGCAAATTCCCCATCTTCATCAAACTCTTTACCTCAACAGAGTTGTCTGCATGCTGTTTGTTGTCCATGGCGTTCGTTCCTTGCATACTGGTGGATGCTTGGAAGACATACTGATTGGAAAACATGTATTATCTATTTCTTGTGACACAAAATAAACCTGTGGATTCAGGAAGAGGTCAGATCAAGAAAACCTGATGAATTTCTCAATAGATTTAAGAAGAAAATTGAGACTATCATCTTGATAGAAGTTTATTGAATCAAAGCAGTGGATATAGAACTCCCCTAAACAGAGAGAAAGAATCTCAAAACACAGCTGACACTCCTACCTACTGTATGAGGAAGAGGACATGTAAATATAAAATAATAAGTTTGAGACAACTGGTGACTACAAGGCAAGAGGAGTAGGAGACACCATTCAGATAGCAGAGTCGATATGCTGGAAATGACTTAGTATGCATAATTTTTTATAAAAGTGGTTCATACTGGCCTTGCTAGCAATGCACAGGTGGACAAGGCCTGGGAGTAACCAGCATTCACATGTCACTCAGAGCACAGCTGTTAAGAGCAGTTAGACAACTCTGAAAACATGGTTTAACCAATTAAAATATGGACAGTTTTCTCTCCGCACTGGTGTTTCCATTCAGTAAGAAGACCTTTGTGAAAATATACTTGATGTCTGAGAATGATGTACACGTGGTAAAAGGAGCCAACGATCTTGAACATGCCGATGTGACCCCAGACTAATGAGTTTCTCAGCTCACTCCAGCACAGCCATACACTGTGTTGTCAAGCATGGCCATTCAGCATCCTTGAGAGACCTTTCAGCTTTGACCTTTCCATTGGTTGTTGACATGTCTAAATTCAAGAAGCAAATGCCTCTGCTTGTGGAATGGGAGAGTCTGGCCCTTTACTGAAACAATGGGTTGGAGTATTTAGAGGAACTAAGAGGCTAAGCATCTTCTTCCTCTTCTTTTCCCTGTTGTTCATTTAAAAAGATGTGAGAAGATAATACAAGGATTTGCATCTCCCGTCCCTTTCCTCCTTCTCATTCTTCCCCTGCCTTGCTCTTCCCTCTCAAACTTACAACCTCTGCTTCTTTAATTATTCTTATTACATATACATGTTGTGCACTTGTATGTGTGTGTGTGTGAGACCCATTGAATCCACTTAGTGTTGCTCTGTGTCTGTGTTTAGAATTGGGATTGGATAGCCTATTAGGGGCTCATCACTGACAGGTCTGATTCTCCCTCTCACAGCAGCCATTAATTGCCTGTAGCTTTATATCTTAGGAAGATGCCTTCTGAGATTTTCCCCATTCTAGTTGGCATCAACTGGTGCTATCACTTGCAGGCCTTACCTAAGTGACCAAACTGTTGACATTTCCTTTGAAATCTCAAAGCCTGCCCCCATGACATACTTTGTCCAACAAGGCCACACCTTCTTATCCTATCCAAACAGTTCCATGAACTAGGGACCAAGTACCCAAACATATGAGCCTGTGGTCCTCATTTTTATTCAAACTACCATATTCTACCCATTGGCTTGCATAACCTTGTGGCTATATCATAATACAAAATGCATTTAGTTCAAATTCAAAAGTCCTCATATTATGCCAATCTTAACACAGATTAAAAGTCTGAAGTCTTCTAAGATTCTAGGGAATCATTTAATTGTGTCACCCTGTAAAATCAGAAAGAAAATTATATGGCTCCAACAAATAATGGCACAGAAGATATATTACCATTAGGGGCACAGTGAGGAAATATTGGACCAAGGCTAGACTAGAACCCAGCAGGGAAAACTTTAAATCCTGTAGCTGTATTCTGGTGTTAAAGAGCTTACATGGCTCCACCCTTTCAGCTTTGCTGCCCACAACACACTTCTCTCTCTTGGGTTGGTTCCACTTCTTGTATGAAACTTTTCTTGGCAGATATCACATGACTCTGTCTGCATCTTAGGGGACCACAGTAGAATCCAGGTTTCACTTTCACAGCTTCATGAAATGGCTTCTTGAGGCCTCTATGCAGTGACTCTGCTGCCATGTGGCTGGCCTCCGTGTCTCCCCTTAACCTTGGAGGAAGATTCTACAACCTCTTTACTCATGTATCATTCATGACTGTAAAACCATAACCTGGCCTAGTGATACTTGCTGAGCTATGTTCATTGCTGTGCTATTCACTATAGCTAGGAAAGGGAAACTACCAGAAGTAAAGAAAAGTGAAATTTGTAGGTAAATGGATGAAACTAGAAAATATATTGAGTGAAGTAACACAGACAACAAATATGAGTGTTTATTCTTATTTGTTGATCTTAGCCCTAAATGTTTAGATGTCAGTATTTACCCTAAATTCTCTTCAGAAACCAGGAAAGTAACTAAATAACATTGGAAGGAGTGGTATATAGAGGTTACCCATTTCTATCATGAGGATAGCAGGTGGGGCTTCTGATCTGCCTGGAAAGAAACAAGGTCTTAGTGATGATAGCTATTACTCTTGAGGCCAGATGTCCTGAGTTCCAGTTCTGACTCTACTGTTAATTAGCTGTAATATCTTTGGCAAACTTGACATTTATATGTCTACATCATTTTTTTCATCTGTAGGTAATAATAGTTGCAATGTAGTTTACATCTTAGTCCAGTGATGACTCAGTGACATGTTCAAGGAGAATTCTCAGAACAGCAGTGGCATAAGCTAAAACCTCACAAAGAATTAAGAGCATAGAATGGGTGCTGAATCCAAAACCAAGGTATTTTGAGACCTAGTCCCCGTTTCTAAAATGGCAACATCTCACTGTGTCCTCAAGAGAGGACTGTATCCTTACACAGCAGAAGCGAAAGGGCAGACACACACACACACACACACACACACACACACACACACACACCCTGTACCTTCATGAGGGTGTGAAGCTCATTCAGGAGACTAAATCCCTCAGTCACCTCTAAAAGGCCACACCCCTCAGCAGCATTAGATCTGGACGAGACACATTCAAACAACAACCATTATAAAAGCCATCCAAGGTGACATCAGGCTGTAAGCAATCCTTGTCAAAACCCCAATGGGTTTTGGTTTTGTTTGGTTTGGGGCAGCATGGGGGACTGAACCTAGAATGTTGCCCATGTGGAGAAATGCTCTATCACAGAGCCACCGCTCCAGTCTTCCCAATGATAGTTTTTGTAAAACATCGAAAAGCCATCCTGAAATTCATGCCAATTCTCAAAGCCAAAGGAATCTTGACAAAGACTAAAATCAGTGGACTCACAATTTCTGGTTTTAAAACTTCCTTCTAAGCTACAGTCATCAACTGTGGTGATTTGACTATGCTTGGCCCAAGAAGTTGCACTATTAGGAGGTGTGGTCTTGTTAGAAGTGTGTCACTGTGGGGGTGGGCTTTGAGACCCTCCTCCTAGCTGCCTAGAGGACAGTCTTCTGGCTGCCTTCAGATCAAGACATAGAACTCTCAGATCCTCTAGTGCCATTCCTGCTTAGATGCTGCCATACTCCCGCCTTGATGGTAATGGACTGAACCTCTGAATCTGTAAGACAGCTCCAATCAAATGTTGTCCTTTATAAGAAAAAAAGAAAGAAAGAAATCTCAGAGCTAATCAGGCATTTACGTGTTTGTGCACACAACCACACCCATGGAGAACACACTAATAGTGATTCCTCTTCCTTTGCAGGCACTATGTAACCCTGACATCCTGCCAGGAGTTGCATGTGATATGCATTCATTAGTGATTTCTTATTTCAGAGTCAACAGCATTCTAATGCTCTAACATAATTGATTCTTCTTCAATTGCTCTTTGAGAAGCATGCTGACGTGCCTCCAGAGTGACTTGATTGGACACCTGAGCATTTAGTGACTGCATGCTGATGGACTGTTAGATCTGCAGTAACAGCTTCCTCATGCCACACAATGCCAGGAAACACCCAGGTGCCCTCATACTCTCTCGCCAGATCCACCCTGGGCACTGGAGAAGCACTATTGTATTTCAGGACCATGTTTCTCCCCGTGCTGTGATCTGGCCTCAGAATAAAGAGCCCCTGAGCCTGCCTCTTCTCACTTCATGCTACCACATGGTGGGGAAGATGGATCACAGAGGTAGCATAAACGCCTGCATGGAGGGCAGCCAGCTGTTTATTGCTACATTATCTGCTTCTGGAAGACAAGCTATGCAGCCGCCCCCAACACACAAACATAAAACTTGACGAGATATTAACATTCAAATTACAACACGCTTTATTTTTATTTTGTTTTAGAGGCGTTGAAATGTGTGCGACTGTTTCAAAATGCCTTTTGGGGAGGTTTAATAACTCTTCCAGCTTCTCTGTGGTCTTTTTCAACGTGGGTACCTGCTGTCACTTCCAAAGTCCACAGAAGGGGATTTCAGCAATTACTGGGGCCCCAGGCTCTGGTTTGTCTAATATTCTAGGCATGTCAACTTGACAAATTCACCCAAATAAAAAGTAATACGCAGGTTCCGTTTCTCTTACGAATTCCTTAAGTGACTAGTTCCAAGGCCTGTAGCAAGGTACCTTTGGTTAGGGACTTTGGAGAAAGTGCAGCCTCCTGCTATGGGGCTGGTCAAAGCTGGTTTTCTATTAACAGTGAGTGGTGGCAATGTTTTTCTTCAAGAGAAACCTTCTATGCCTGTCACTGAGCCCACATATTAAGCCCTCTATAACAAAACAATAATTGCTTCCTCTATTCCTCCTTCCCTGGTGCTTCCTTCTCTCTCCTTTTGAGCTCTCAAATCATGAACCATTTTGTTTTTCATTGCAAAGAATTATCTATCTAATGCCAGTTCGTTAGCTGGCATCTGTGTCTGCCTTACCCTCTAGTCTGTGGTGATACCTGCCCAGAGTCACACCATTTGGGTACTCTTGGTCTGCTCTAGTAGAAACAATCATTAGCTTGCTAAGATAAGGGAAACTGAAAATACTAGAGATGCCATGTGAAGCAAAACAGTTTAAAGATACTTAAATTATTGATCTATTCTATACTATGACAAGCGTTTACCTGAATAAATCACCAAAGCACTGATTTAGTTAGTGATTTGTCACTTTTGCCAGGAGGATCATAGGGGCTTTTCATAAGCCTGCTAATCTACGAACCATTGCGGCTGCTGTCAAGTGAGGAAACAGCGTCAGAAAAGTCTGATATCATCCACAAGGCCTGTGGAGTCAGTGATTTCTGTCAGGGTTCTGCAGACAAAAACACACAGTAGGAGGCTGTGATTGTTATTCTTTTTTCTATTTCTTAATCTGTGATGTCACTTTTATTCTTTCCATTAATTTATTCACCCCCCATACCCCCTCCCATTGGCCCTTCCCACTGCCACTATTCTTATTTCTCATCCTAAAGGATCTAGCATCACCCAGGAGACATGCCTTCAGGCAAGCCCTTGAGGGGTTATTTAGATTAATTTACTTAATGTGCTAATGGGTGGCACTATTCTCTAAAGAGGGATCCTGGACTAGATAAAGCAGGGAAAGTGAGCTGACCCCTGGATTAATCATTCCCTGCTTCTTGAATACAGATGGGAGGGGGTCAGCTGCTCCAAATTCTTGCCAGGTGATTTCCTTGCCTTGCTGAACTATAGCTTTGATCTGTGAGCCATAATAAACACCTTGTCTCTTAACTTTTGTCAGCTTATTTTATCACAGTGACAGGGAAAGAAATGAAGATGTGCTTCCATACAGGCACATGTATCTCTGTGTATCAGTTTGTTGAGAGAAAGAGACATTGAGAGGCTGATTTAAGGAACCATTTCATGTGTTGGCAGGGGAGGGCAAGTGTGAAATCCAGGGGCAAGCTGATGACTTGGAAATCCCGCTGCTTTCACACTGCTGAGGTCTTGAGTCAAAATTCCATAGGGAAGTAGGGCTAGTTAGGAAACTCAGGTGGGATTTCAATAGGACAGCCTTAGGGAGACTTCCTTCTTTGGGGATAACAAAATGGTTCAGTGGGAAAAGGTACTGGCGGCCAAGGCTTGAGTTCAGTTCCTGAAATCCCATTGTGAAATAAGGGAACCATTTTGAACAAGTGTCCTCTGACCCCCACACTCCTGCTGTGGCACTGGTATGCCTTCCACAAAATGATTAAATTTAAAAAAATTCCTTGAAAAATTCAAACTTATATAAACTAAGCAAATTGCTATAAAGCCTTCAGCTGATTTAATGGAATCCACTTACCTGATGGAAGGCAATCTGCCCCTCTCAAGGAATATTTATGTATGTGTTAATCGTGTCTAAACAGTACTTTTATCAGCATCCTTAGCCTGGTATTTGGCCAAACATCAGGGAAGTCCAGCCTGACAATCAGTACATAAATTTAGCCACCGTGTATGAGATACAGAACCTAAATCAAGTCTTCAGCCAATGATTCTCTTCACAGGACCAATTCAAGTGTTCGACCAGCATTCCTGAACTATCATCTGTTATGTTTTTGTCTCTCAGCTAAGCTTGGTCCCCTTAGAATCTGCTTGCCTTCATTGTGAAATCTCCCACATTTTGACCTATGGATTGTTTCCTTTCTACTTGGGGTTTAGCTCAGTGATTTTGCTTACCTGGTTCTGAAAGCTCTCCTTCCCAGCACACTCACTAGCCACCATAATTCCACAAGGTGGGCCATGAAGCAAAGGGAGCAAGCTAGAGGACGAATGCTATAAGCTATAAGCTATAGGAGAGAGCTCCGAGACCTTTGATGTGGACTGAAGTGAAATTCTCCAGTGCCATGATGTTTTGAGCAGTGCTGAGCTCCAGCCCTAAGGAGGGGAGATGCCCACCATAGAAAGCAATGCTGAGGAGGCAACTTATTTTGTGGCAGCAAATAAGCCCTAATCCTGGTGGAATCTGAAAAAAGATTCGTTTAAAAATCAAGTATGTTAATTTATTTGAAAGCTATCACAGGATGAACATGCTTTTAAAATGTAGGTTACTTGAACTCAATCTGAATCTTAATTGAATTATTCTCTCTCCTACACGATCCATGCACTCTATGTCTCCAACAAAACATGATTTATTTTAGAGTTAACAATGTTTCTTGAGTGAGACAGATACTGTGTAATAATTAAGAGCTCAGATTTCAGGAATCTGTCTGAATTTGAAGCCTAGACTGGCCCTGCTATGCATTAGAGGTATGACCTTGGGAAAATTAATTATTCTCTTTTCAATTTAGTGTTTTCGTTTCTAGTGTGTTCATAAAATAGCATCTTATATGGTTGACTTCAAAGGATCAACAAATTACCTTCAGGGAAACATATCAGAGTCCTGACATGTTTGAAGTACGATTACTATTATTCTAGTTGTCTCAGAAAGGCAAGGTAAGGATATCAGAGTGAAAAGGCTTGGAGAAGTAATGACATTGCCTTATGGAAACTGGGAAGTGAGGACCAAATGTCGTCCCCAAAGGACATGTCTTTATTCACTTACTTTCAAACTGAGCTCCACCAACAAAGATTTCTACTAATGAAATAATTTAAAGTGTTTTGATCTCCAAGATTTTCTGTCAATAGCCCCTGTCTACATTTTAGATTGATACAATGCTCTTTGAAAGGTTCAACCCACTTACTGAGAGATGATTGGCTCATGAGAGTGCTGACCTAATTAATACACTAATTCATTGATAGGTTCATACTTTGATGACATCAGTGGGCGATGCTGGGAGCTTTTGTTGGTGGGGCTAAGTTGGGAAGTAAGTCACTATAGACATGTCCTCTTGGGGATGATATTTGGTTCTTTCTTCTGCCTCCCAATTGCTATGAGGCAGCATCATTGCTCTTCCAAGTCCTTTCACTTTGACACTTTTTCCTTGCCCTTCTTCAGGGCCAATGCAATGGAGCTATCTCTCTGCTCTCTAAACCTACTGAGAGCCATAATAAATATTCCCCCCTTTAAATGATTTCTCTCAAGTCCATGGTCACAGTGATGGAAAGTCTGATATAGACCTAAAGTGTTTTGACCTTTGCACTAAATTATCCGACAGAATGTAGGCCTTATCAACATCAGTCATTAGCAACAAGAAAACATGAAACACGTGGGTTTATTCACTACTTGGCATTAAGGCTTGAGAATAAAAGTAATCTATTCAAATTACTGAGATGATCAGGTTAAGGAAATACAGTGTCAGCAGTGTGGAGTGATTTTTCCTGTATTATCTATGGACAGAGACATTCCATTTGGCTTCTCTCTGCTTGTTCCTATGTTTGAGATAAGCACTGACATTCAAATGCAGTGTAACAGTGAACCCTGCTTAGATAAAACTTTTTGATGTATTACTGAAATTATTATCCTTTAGATTAAATAAGTGAGAAGATGTTCCTTTGTGACTTTTTGAAGGGGCTGCTTGTATGCATTTTAATAATGTCTTTATTAAGGAATAATTCATAAAACATAAAATTCACCCACTTCGAATGCATAAATCAATGGCTTTTAGGATTTTAAGAGGAATGTGCCATCATCACCACTAATTTCAGAACAATTCTGTCATCTTACAAAGAAAATTCCTTCTCATGAGCAACCATTCCCAATTTTTCCTTTCTCAACCCAGCCCTAGGAAATGCTTATCTGCTGTCTGACTTTATAGAATTGTCTATCCTGGACTTGTTATATAGATGGAATCATACATAGTCTTTTGACTAAATTCTTTAATACTTATTATTACAAAGATACTCTGTGTTGTAGCTCATATCAGTGTTGCAATCTTACTTTTGATGAATAACAACTCATTGTATTGTATTGCATTTTGTCTACATGTCAGTTGACAGAAATGAGATTTTTCTCTATGGTTTGTCTATGAATAATGTTACCATAATTACCAGTGTACTTTTTATTCCCATACAGACAGGTGTTCTCATTTTTCTTAGATACTAAAGTACTTTTTAATTTAAAATATAATTACAACATTTCCTCCAGTCTTCCCTTTAACCTGTGCCTCTATACTCCCTCTCAAACTCATGAATTTTTTCTTGTTTTTTTTTTTTTGTTTTGCGGTTTGGGTTTTCTGGATGGGGGTTTTCTGTGTAACAGAGTGCTGGCTGTTCTGGAACTTGCTTAGACCAGGCTGGCCTTGAACTCACAGAAATCTGCCTGCATCTTTCTCTTGAGTGCTGAGATGAAAGGTGTGTACCATCATGTCTCATGATTTTTTAATTATTGGTGTATGTGTGTGTGTGTGTGTGTGTGTGTGTGTGTGTGTGTGTGTGTTTGTGAATAAATATATAAATGCAACCTTCTAGATCTTTTAGTGTTGCTTTCATGTACATGTTTTAGAGCTGACCACTTGGTACTGTAATAACCGTGTAGAAGGCCTCATCACTGTGGAAGATTAATTCTCTATCTCTCAGTAGTCATTAATTGCCTATAGCTCTTCATATAAGGATAGAATGCTCTTGAGATTTCACCCATCCATACTGGTCTCTCAACTGGTGGTATCATTCCGCAGGCCTTATTTAGGAAGCCATATTGTTGACATTTCATGGCTATAGCTTCCATGTCATATCAAGAAGACATATCACAGCAGGGTATTCCTGGTCCTTTGGCTCTTACAGTTTGTCCTTACTTATGCAATTTTTCATGAACATTAGGTATAGGGATTATTTTACAGCTATCTCAGCTCAGAGGGCTAGACAACTCAGAGTCATTTTGTCTCTGCAGTTTGATCAGTTGTGGCTTCCTATAATGATCTTTGCAACAAAGAAACTTCTCTGATGAGAGGTGACAGATACTACTACCACTTAATGAAACCAGAATAATTTCTAATTGCATTCAAATAATTTGTCCTCATCACTGAAGCTCAAACCATCTAATAGAGTGTAGAATGTATTAAGCCACACACACTTACTTTTATTAGTCTTAGGACCTCACCTAACCCAAATTTTCTTTCAAAGTTCTAATTTCCAAACACCTTCAGGTTGGGGAGTAGGAGCTCGACATTAGAGTTTTACAGAAGCATAACTCAGCTGACATCAGCCTTTATGCTCTGGATCTTAATTTTAGGTGAAGTGGATAAGAGACATTGATAACTGAGAGGAAGTCTGATGAGTATGGAGAAGGGATGACTACCCATTAAACCCAGAGCTAGCAAGTGAGGGAGAGAAAAGCCAGAAACCCACAACCAAAGCCAATATCAGGAGCTGGCCTACAAGTCAAAAGGAAAATAAAACAAAGAGATTTTTCTCAGAAGTAGAAAAATGAAAGTCCCAGCAGATGAGCAAGTGGGTGTGGAAGTAATGTTTAACAGGCAGAACCTAAGGAGCTATGCTTGGTTGGGGTCAGGAATAGAGGCTGGAAAAGTACAGAACATTCTAATATTTGAAAATGGCTAGAGGCTTCCAATGTGACCCAAGTTGTCAGGGAAGATAATAGAGGGGAGGCCATTTTGCATGTGCGTGCATCACCTGGGAAGAGGCCTAAGAACTAGTAAATTATGTTGTCTCTGAGACTGCAGAGGGGCATGTGATGGTGGCTGAAACAATGGGGGTAGATTCTTCATGTATTCTTTTCTGTGTTTCAGAAAATTCTGAGCAACTTATTCTTTGATGATCTGTTAGAATTCTGCACCTTATCCACAGGATCCTGGGGATTTTTGAGTTGGGCAATTTTAAATTACAATTCTATTTTGTTGATTTTATGGATCTACTTAAATAACTTCATCTCAGTCTTAGTTGATGTATTTTCCAGGTTTTGTGGAATGTAAATTTTGATTTCTGGAGGTATCCCTATCCGTGATTTTAAGTTGCATCACAGAATATAAAAACAAAAACAGCATGAGACTAGCATCAGAAAAGGCAGATTGATCAACAGCATAGAATTGATGACCCAGACACATTGATCAATAGAATAGAATTGATGACCCACATATAAACCCATACTCTCATAGCTGCCTGATTTTTCAAAAAGTCAAAAATATGCACTAAAGAAAATAAATAATCTCATTGAATGGTGCTAGTCAAGCAGCATAGCTAGATGTTGAAGAATGAAACAATTCCTTATCTCTAATCTTGA
Organism: Uromys caudimaculatus; assembly: GCA_028551405.1. Lineage (NCBI taxonomy): Eukaryota > Metazoa > Chordata > Mammalia > Rodentia > Muridae > Uromys > Uromys caudimaculatus. The sequence goes on along the minus strand of CM052702.1, from coordinate 43,196,447 downwards.
ACAAAACTCAGTTCCAAATGGATCAAGGGCTTGATGTATGACATGATATTCTCAATATGACCGGGAAGAAAGTAGGCTATATACTTGAGCTTATATGCACAGGAAAGGGATTTCTGAACAGGACACAAGTAGCACAAGACACCATCATTTCAGTGAATAGGCATCCTACATATCTGATGGAGGTTTAGTATCTAGAATATAGGAAAAACTCAGAAAACTAAATATAAAGAAAACAATCTAATTTTAAAATAGCACATGGAACTAAACAGAGAGTTCTCAAAAGACTAAACACAAATGGGGAATAAACATTTTCCATCATACAATCCAGCTGTAGCACTCTTAAGCATATATCTTAAGGACTCTCTATCTTCCTACAGAGATACTAGTTTTCCATGTTATTGCTGTTATATTCTCAATATCCAGAAAATGGAAACAGCCTAGATGGCCATCAACTGATGAATGGATAATGAAAATGTTGTACATTTGCATGATGTAATATGTTTCATCTGTTAAAAATGAAATTATGGCATTTTCAGGTAAATGGATGGAACTGGTATTGTGCCCAGATCACAAAAACCTCAAAGAGACCACCAGGAACCGCAACTCCAATGCAAACACATGAGAGTCTTTATTCAAGCTTGAGCTTGGGCCACAAACCTTCCTGATGCAACAGAAGAGGAAAGGTGCCCTGAGGTCTAGAGGAAGGGGTTTATAAAGGAAAAAACCTGCAAACATGGGGTGGGGTTTCCAAACCTTGGAGTTACATGAGAGGATAAAGTAATGTTGGCCTTTAAGCTAATTGGTTTACAGCACCTGGTTAAACCATAAGAAGGGAGCATACATCAGAAAGGAGCATCTTAACCTGGGAACGGCTTACGTTTTTTTAGCCCACTCTGTTGTTATCAGCTAGCTGCAGCTACTGTGTCTATTTTGCAACAGTCAGGGACATTTTATGATTTTTCTGAGACCTCAAGGGTGGGGGCCATGCCTGTCTAATGGCAAGTTAACTTAGAATGGAGTATTAAAAACAAAATGGAGTTTATTCTGCTACCTCAGTCCCTTCATTCTCTTCTTCTACTAGTTGATTTGGAGGCCAATCTTAGGCTCCTTGAAGTCTGGATTGTTTCTGCTAATTTGTTGATAGTGAGAATTCATTACCATCATTGATGAGAGGGAATCTGCTGATCGCATGATAGCCTGTCTCAAAATTTTCAATCACCTAAATTAATCAAAAGACTGGTGGGAAATTGATTTTATAGAGGTTAAGCCAGGAAGGTATGGCTACAAGTATCTGCTGGTTTTTGTGGACACTTTATCCAGATGGACAGAAGTGTTCCCAACCAAGGCTGAGACAACAAAGGAATTGCTGGAGGATATCTTATCCAGGTATAGATTTCCTCATTTGATAGGGTCAGATAAGGGATTGGCATTTGTGTCCTAGATAAGTCAAGATGTAGCAAAATTCACTGGGGCAGATTGGAAATTGCATTGTGCATACCTACCCCAAAGTCCAGGGCATGTAGAAAGAATGAATAGAACATTAAAAGAGACCTTAACTAAATTAGCCTTAGAGACTGGTTGGGACTGAATGATGCTCCTTCCCTTTGCCCTATATTGGGTAAGGAATTCTCCTTACCAGATGGGACTACCCCTCTTTGAAATTATGTAAGTGTTAGAGATGGTAGATAATTTCAGGGGAACAGAGTTTTCTGTTCAACAGAGCAGTGGCACATATGAACTCAGTGATTCTGAGAATATACAGATGACTTGTGTGGTCTCAAACCAGACATAAATCACTGTATAGGATGGGCTATTTGGGCGTGAAATCTCACCACCAGCTGAGGAGCCATTGACATTTCATGATTGCTGGGAGAGGGAGAATCAGTCCTCTTTAATTGTATGACCTCTGGTGAGTTGACCACACTTCAGGGCATGCCCCATTTCTAGGAGTAGCTGAGTAACACAAATTGGACTTGACAGGCCTTTGAAAAAGATGAAAATTCAAAGTTGGGTGGTAGGAAGGTGAGGGTGGATTTGAGATGAGTTGGAAGGGTAATATAATAAAAATGTATGCAATTTTGGAAGAATTAATAAATATATTATTAACTTTATAAATATAACAAAGGAAGGTAATATCTCTTAAGCTTTCAAAGGGGTTGACCACTTGGTACTGGATAACCAAAATTCAGGTGTTTGTCTCCCAGGGAAGACCAATTTTCCCTTTCCCAGCAATCATCAGTTGTCTTTAGCTTTTCATCTAGTAGTAGCTGGAAAGTGGAGGCACATATCTTTAATCACAGCCCTCAGGAGGCAGAGGCAGATGGGTCACTGAATTCAAGGTCAGCTTGGTCTACATAGTAAGTTCCAGGTAGCCAGGGCTACACAGGAAAACCCTATCTCAAAAAACCAAATCAAAAGAATGAGGGAGAGAAGAAGGAGAGAGAGAGAGAGAGAGAGAGAGAGAGAGAGAGAGAGAGAGTTAAAAGTGATGTAAATGCAAAATTTTGTTCATGAGCATTTCTAAAGTCATCAATCTATTTACATCACAGAACACCTTTTACTGAATCAAGAAGAAGAGGTAATATAAAATTGTATTGGTGTCATTATTATTATTTATTATTATTATTATTATTATTATTAATTACTGAACACTTGAGCTCAAACTCATGTGAGAACTGTATGTGAATAATCCTCTGTCAAGTCACAGCACACTGGGTTATTTACAATAAATCCCCATGATAGTTAGCCTAAAACATCTTGCATGCAGGTATGTTTTTATGAAACAGTAAAACCATACCAAATCCTGAAAGTCACTACAGGTTGAGTATTTCTTATATGAATTGATTAGGAACAGAAATATTTCAGTTTAGTTTGGGCCTATTAATATTTAAATATGCATAATGAGCTATACTGGGAATGGAACCCACATCTAAACATGAAATTCATTGTTTCGTAAGGTTTCATTGAGACCTTATATACAAATCTCAAAGGTAGTTTCGTCCACTATTTTCAGTGCCTGTGTAATATGGTTCATCACAAAGAGTCAGGTGTGGAAGATTCCTCTCAGGGCATTATGTTTTATTTGAAATGTTCCCAACTTGGGGGCCTTTTAAAAAGCATTCCTCCAGGTTCCTCAGCGTGGTAGACAAGCAGTGAATATTTTCATTTCGTATTTTTGGATGAGGTCTATTCACCAGTATACTGTATTTTGTAATACAAACCAAGAATGCCTGTCCCAACACTCTGTCCAATATGAAAACCTGCAATGGAAGCTTGTGCTCTGAGGAAGACAATTTTCTACTGGGCAGAAGTATAAGAAGAAATGCCAGGTGCATAGTAATGGAGAAGAATATTATGGGACAAGACTGGGAGGACTGGGGGGAGGCAAGTTACACAGACTTTACAGGAAGGATGAAAAGCAGTCCAGCCTGGTGCAAAAGAGGCTTAAGGAGGGGCAAGACATAGCAGATCCCAGGGACAGAGTGACAAGTTCACAGCAAAGAGTCACATGGTAAGACTTAATGAGCATGGCGATGACTGCAAAACAGTGGACAAGAAGCCAGGGAAGGGAAGGAAACAAATGAGTGGTCAGTAAACTGTGAAAGGTTCAAGATATGTGAGGATCTAGAAGAGCATTTTAACACTAGTAACCATGGGATTGGAGTCCTTAAAGAGATCAGAGCTAGGGTAGGGTGGAGAACAAGTTGATTTCTGATATTTGTCCCATCCATGAAGTCTGTAGGACAGGAGATTCACCAAGAGAAGATGAATTACAGAAGCAAGCTTAGAGAAGAAATGAGGCATGGAGATGCTCCAAGTTAAACTAGTTTTATTTGGTGAATGGGAAAGCTATGAACACAAAGAAATGGAAGTAGAGGTGGAGGGAGGCTGATGTGAGAGTAGGTTAGCAACAGCTTGTGCCTTCAGGTGGCCGAGTATAAGGCCTTGAGCCCAAGTATATGAGTCAGCTTAGAAAGAACAGAGAGGACAGGCTGTTTTCTCTCATTGTATAGCCTCCCCTCCCCCAGCATAAACACTCTAAGTATTATCAATGTCTGTGCAGACCTGGACCCATATAAATATCTGTGTTTCACTCTTCAAAACCATTTGCATGTGGACACTTGAGTAGCCTGAGATGACCAACCTAAAGGGTACTTGGAGAGCTCTGGAATTAAGTGAGCTGTGAGTTGAAGGGGGAAGAGAAGAGAGGGGTAATGAGGTAGAGAGGGACAGAGGAAAGGAGGGAGGGAGAGACAAAGGGAGGGAGGGACAATGGGAAGGAGGGAGGGAGGGAGAGAGAGAGAGAGAAAGAGAGAGAGAGAGAGAGAGAGAGAGAGAGAGAGAGAGAGAGAGAGAGAGAGAGATTGGGCTGGCATGGGGTTTTAGAACATCAAAGTCCACCCCCAGTGACACATCTTCTCCAAGAAGAACACACCTACTCAGAGGATACAACTCCTAATTCTTTCAAACAATTCAACTGGGAACTAACCATGCAAATATATGAGACTATGGGTGGGGGGGACATTCTGATTCAAACCACCACAGGGCCACAGTGTCATCATCTGTAAAATGCTTATACTGACTCACTTAGAGGTTGTGAAGAAGAAATGATGTAGAAACTGTGAGGTACTTAGCACAGTAGTGGAAAATTTTTGGCTATAGACAACAGCCTTATTTTTCCCCACTCTCAGCTGGAACACCACGGGACAAAATGTACAGTGTTTACAGAGTTCAGTCCTGCTCCATAGGTGAATGTACTATGTGGTTATGACAGTTCGGTGACTTAAAGAATATGATTGATTGTGAAGATAAACTCCAGTGCTGTTGGCCTGGATCAATACACATCAGGAGTAATGATGCATTGACTTCTGGGTAATGAGAGAAAGTTATGGTGTTGTGACTATATTATGGCTTCTTGGACTCTTTATTGCTTTCTCTGTGCATTAATATAATAAGAAGCATGAATCATTTGATTCTGAACTGCAAGAAGCCGCAGGCTGGGGTGTTGATCATTTTATGTCAGGAAGTCATTTCTGAAAGAAAAACAACCAGGACAGTGCTATGGCATTTACTGACAAGTACTTCAAATTTGTAGCTTCCCACATGGGGGATTTGTCTCTGGGATCATTTGGCTCCTGTTTGGGAAGAGCACATGTGTTAGAAAGAAGGCACATAGCCAGTTTAAAGGGAGAAATAAAAGCAAAGTTTATGAGTGAATTATTTCATAAAACATTTCCTTTTTGTGCCATCTATGTGCCAGATGTTGTCTTGACATCAGAGCATAAACATTCATTGTATGGGTTCTATATGTTATCAAGACTATTAAGTTACAGTAGCATATAGAGTCAAATGCATGGATACTTGGGAAACAATCTGGAGAAACAGCAACTAGGTGACAGGTCAGTTTGGATATTTCCAGAGCCCAGGGGCATAGGTCTTAAAATAGGCTTGAAGAACAATGTGCGTCACTTAGATTTTCCATACCTCAGATTACCAATGTTTAAGTGGCAAATAAAAGTTATATGTATATTCAATTTATGACACATAATTTTGATGTATGAATGCATTCTGAAATGATTGAATCAGACAAATTGTATCAACTACCCCATGCTTTTATTTCTGTGGTGAAAATATTCTTCTCCTTTAGTCAATTTAAGAGATCCATAGACATCTCTATATGTATGTATATATATATATATATATATATATATATTTATATTTATATTTATATTTATATGTGTAATCATAATGCAATATAATAATCCCCAGAACTTATTCCACTCTGTCAACCACTGTACTCTCCACTTCTATGAGATTTAGATTTTTCAAATTCTACAAAGAGAGATTATCTAGTAGTTTTCCTTTTTTTGTGTGACTTATAATAATGTCTTCCAGATTCCTTTGTGTTGTAGAAAAGGTGACAAGATTTCCTCCTTTTCTTAAAGCTGACAATATTCCATTGAGGCCTTTGTTTATTTTTCAGTCAAGTTATTATAACTTTTGATATTGAACTGTGAGTGTTTTCTCTTTTGGATGTTAAGCCCTTATTGGATGTATGTTTTAGAAATACTTTTTCTAATATGTAGACTTAATTTTGCTTATTAATGATGCCCAAACCACCGTTTCTTTCTTCCTAAGATACCAACCAAACATATATTCATCTATGGAAGGCTTTCTTCAAGTTGTTGATCAGAGACGTCATAGAGACCACCAAATCAACTCAGGCTTTTGAGATTGTTCTTGGTTGCTCACCAGTATTTGATAGTAAGATCCTACTGTTGAAAATACCAATTATTGATCACAGAGCATGCAGAAAACAAGTCAATACTGACCAGAAAGCTTTCTCCTTGCTGGCAAGCTTTCATTGTACTGGAAAGTGCTATGAAAAATGCTGGTGAAACGAACAAAAAACCTCTTCTTGCCAGTCTTACAGAGCATGTATCCTATGAATTACAATAATGAGCCTGCTTGCCCATATATGGCCATGTGTGCAATATCAGACAAGTGTATGTGGGTAACCAATCACATTCTAATTAGATTTAAGGCCCAACTCCCTAAGAAGAAACATGTGCCAGGTACTGCAAATCTGGCTAAGAAATCAAGTATGGAAATCTCACAAGCTTCAGGAGTAAACTTACCACTATTATTTTGCTAAATTGTATCAGACTGGCCACTAAATCCCTATCTTTCTACAAGTCCATTAGTGTTGCTCCCAGATCTTATCAGAGAAGTTTCTTTTTTCTGTTGGTTGTAGTTGACACAGAAACTTAAAACAGATCGAAGTGTAAAGTGGAATGCTCAGCCACAGATGGAATATCAATGTCACACACACTCCTCAAGGCTAAAGGGACCACAGTGGAAGAGAACATAGAAAGTTTTTAAGAGTCAGAAGTTGAAGAAGTCCAGAATGTCTTTCAGGACCACTGACCACTGGACTCATTAGTCCTTAGCAACTGTGGTTTCCTTTCAAGATCTTCAGAAGTTCAAAGTACTCGATATTCTAGCATGGATGGCAAAGTGGTTGATGAACCTCACCCTTAATTAAAAAGCTTTGGACAGTTGATGGTTTCTGGAAGAAAGAGTCAATTTTCTTTAAGGGTGTGGCCCTTAGTAGTCAACCATGACTATAGTAAGTGGCTCTATACTACAGAGTATATAGTATAGAGTCTAAACCCAGGGGATATATGTTCAGTATAATTTGGAGTTGAGGATTATTGAGATGGCAGGAGAGAGGGAGGATAGGGAGGGATGGGGGCAGAATGAAAGAGAGAGAGAGAGAGAGAGAGAGAGAGAGAGAGAGAGAGAGAGAGAGAGAGGGAGAGTAAAGTAACAGAAGTTTTCTTATATCCCTGGATCCTGGCTCATACCTGGCAGGCAGGTGTTACTAGGCAACTGTTGGGTGGAGCCTAGAGCAATTGCTAACCTGGATGGTAAAGGTTTTCATCAATGGCCAGTGGTACCAAGAATTTCAAGAGTGCATTATGGAAAAGGCTGGAGTTAGGAAGAGCTCTGTGTATACTGTGGATTGCAGTCTTGAGTAGAAATCCTCTGCATAAGCAGAATTTTTCTTTTGAAAAAGTTCCCAATTCTGATTTGAAAAATCCCATTTCTGGATATCTCTGCACTACTCTGTCGATCTTTGGGAGGAGAGCTGGCCCTCTTGAAAGTACTAAAAGTGATGTAGTGATCTTCTCTCTAAATAAGTTCTTTAATTCTGTCTCTTTGTCTTGATTTGGACTTTCATGTTGAATCATCTATTTTCCCATGCTCCTTCTAATTAATTTGCTAGGCTAAATTAGTGCCAAATAAATAATGAGCTTCCAAATTAGCTGACACCATAATGGAACAGAGATTTAATTAATTTACTAGCAAGGACCTCTACAGACAATTGTATGTTTATAGCATAAAATGAAGGTATTTATTAATGTTGAAACGTTTCTTAATTTAACAGGTTGCTTTAATAACAAGAATTTAATATGGAATTCCTCTCATCTCCATTGACATAGTAGGCTTCAAGTCAAGCAAAGAACTCACTGATATTACATTTAATTTCCTAAGATATATTTGATCCATTTATTTAGCATACCTGTGTTGTCTATGGGTTGATGATAGTTTTTAGGAATTCTTGACTGATATCCCAGTACCATAATCATACATAAAAATCTCTGAGATCTTCCTTTTATTGGATTGTCAGACTGAAAGTATTTTTCCATAACAGGCTTAGTGAATGTCAAGTATTATGTCATAATTCAGAATTATGTCAGTTTCTTCCACTGTTCTAAATTGATCTTTACATATTAGTAATTTCTACAGACCTCTAGGTGATAGGGACTGCCCAATAACTTGGTGGGCAAGACTTTCTTTTGATGAACATATCGCTTGGGAAATAAGTCCCAAGAATTTTAGTTTATTCTGCCTAAAAAAGTGATATACATTGCAGAAACATTGTCTTTCATATTAAGTCCACTGAAGTATTTAGAAGATCAATCAAATTGTGGTCATGAAAACACCAGGTTTTATACAAAGAATTAAAACTAATGTAAAGTTGGATAAACTACCAGACTCCTTGAGTTTGATATGAACCACATAATAAGGATTTTATGCTTTATTTATTTAATATTTTTATTTCACTCCTTTTATTTTTTATTTATTTATTTATTTATTTATTTATTTATTTATTTATTTATTTATTTGTTTGTTTGTTGCTGCAAACGCACAAGGTTTATTCGGGGAACCAGTGCACTGGGGTCGAGCTCGTAACCTATGCAGGGGAAGAGGAGTTCGACCCTGAACAGCTGAAATCAGGGGTATTTAAAGGAAAAAAACCACAAAGCAAGGGGTGGGGAACGGAAAGAATTTGTGTTATGGGTAAGTACAGAATGTTCTAAGTTAGTCACAAGGCAGTTGCACAAACATTTTTGTGGTTATCTAGTTCCTGGAACATTGTGCCTCTGGCCCTGGGGCCAACCCAAGGTCACCTGTTTCTTAGGGAAAAGAATGCAGCCAGGTGGGGTTTGGCCAAGCATGCAATCTCAGTCCTATTTCTGCTTCTGGCTCCAAGTGTGCTAGGGGTCTAACTTTCCTCATAGAGGGGTCAGGTCTTTCATTCCCCACTTCTTCTAATGCCTAGTTCTAATCTTAGAACTATATTTCTGTATCGTCATAGCCTGTTTGTCATGTTCCCCCAAAGCCTGGTATTGCTGTCTTAACATTAGAATCTGTACAGCACTTACTACAAACAGTCATGATAAAGGTCAAGAGATCCTGAGCATGAGCAGATTGTCCAT
>CM052702.1:43173959-43186660 GCA_028551405.1 Uromys caudimaculatus | reverse complement strand
TATCTTACACTGTCCTACTATTTTTCTGGCCCAGAACCTGAGTCTTATATATTCTAGGTCCCTTAACTGCTTGGACATAGACAAGCTTTTTATCCCATAAATGAGTCCATCTGTGCATTTGGCCTAGTAAGTCTTTTGCTTGCTTGTTTTCTTCCTGATGTCCTGGGCATGAATAATACTCACGGTTACTGGCTTCATTGGGACATCTAAGAGATCCAAGATCTGTTTGTTTCCTCTGGTGTGAGCAGTCCTCTCTCTTAGCATATAGCTCTGTGGTCGTGGGATGTGGCAAAGGCATACCTGTTATCCTCATAGATGTTGATTTTCTTGCAGGCTCCAAGTTCTAAGTCCTTGGTTGGGGGCAGTTAGCTCCACTTCCTGTGTTGACGTGTCAGGGGGTAGAGGTTCTGCCCAGACGACGATTGTGCTGTCCACCACAGCAGCACCTGCTTGTCTCTGACCTTCACGGAGAAAACTGCTCCCGTCTGTAAACCAGGTAGCCTCGGCTTTTGGTAGGGGTCAGTCAGAGAGGTCTCTCCTTTTGGGCCAGCTTGTTGTGGCCCGTTGGGCAGGAAATGTATCTGGGCCCCTATTTTGGAGAGTTTGTCTCACCCCAACAGAAGGTAGGGACAGTCTGGGGTAACCTTAAATGAATGGGATACCCGGCCCATCCCTAGGTCCACTGTTCTTCAGGTAGTCCATGAATACATTTTGGTGCCAACGGCTTCTTGGACCAAAGATCTTTTCTTGAAACAGGGCCATCAGCTTGGAGGACGAGTGTTGAGCCCCTGTGTCCAACCAAGAACTGAGTGGGTTTCTCCTCCACTCTCAGAGTTACCCTGGGTTCGGGGAGAAGGTCACCCCTAATCACTGTCTTCACTCAGGGCTAACGCCTTTTGCCACTTGGGGGCGCTTTTCTCAAGGCCTGGGATTTCTTGCTCCCGACTTCTGTTAGGACACTCTTAGGCCCGATGGCCTCAGTCAGTTCTGAGACTGAAGGCGGGTATATTTAGTTCCCCAATCTGCTTTTATATCATTTAAATTACATGCAAGCAATAAGGTCAGTTCTAGGTTGCAATACAATAAATGCAAATAGCCAAAGAATGAGCAAGGCAATAAGCAAAAGTCCGTGATCATTCCGGTGATCGCTGTTTCTGAGGGCGTGTCAGGATGACTGAAGTATCTGAGCCTACTTCCTTGTCCAAGCCCCAAAATCAGATTCTCGCTTGAAGCCTACTTCTTCTGTTCCACCCTAAAATTAAAATTCTTACCTGAACTTACTTCCCTGTTCTAACCTAAGATTAGATTCCTGCATGAAGCCTGTTTCAGGACTTCTTGTACATTCCTTTCCTGTCGCTTTTCTTCCTCTTCTTTTTCTTTCTTTGCTCCTTCTCTTCTACTGTCTCCCTGCCATAGCAGACCTTCTCAGCAACTTGCACTAACTCTCTTGACAGCGCACTCTGTCTTTCTAGCCTCTGAAGCTTTTTCTGTTATCTCAAGCTATTCCCCTGAGACCTGCCAACGGAGTCTGGTGATGGACCTTCAGGTTAGATGCCCCTTACCTTCTGCCACAGTCAGGAAAAACCAGATATAGATGACAGCCTGGTCAATCCATGGTGTCTGAGGGGGCATTCCTTCTAACTTCATCTTAGGTGGGTTGATGAGTAAATAATACAGTTTTAGAGATACTAATTGGCCCCTTTGGAACCTCCTGCTCTTCCCTCTGGTAAAGAGGGGTAGGGCCATAGTGACCAGGGTAAGGGAATATAGAGGAGGAGAGTCTTGGGGTAACAGGTCCGCTGTTGAAGGTCCTTGGAGGATCAGTTTCTTCTCAGGTCTGGATCTTTCCTCCCAGGCTGCTGCTGCTTCTTCTCCTTCTTCTTCTTCTTCTTCTTCTTCTTCTTCTTCTTCTTCTTCTTCTTCTTCTTCTTCTTCTTCTTCTTCTTCTTTTTTTTTTGATGGCCAGCACCTGTAAGGCAGGTCTTGGGGAAAGAAAGACCTTTATCTATTGGGGGGGGGAGAACCTCTACTTGTCTGTCTCTGTCACCACTCTAAAACTCTAGATCACAGGCCTTATCTTTTGCCTGCCCTCACCTGCCTATAGACAGCTCCTTTTTGTCCAATTAAAAGGCTCTTTTCTCTCAGATATAAATTGAACACAACTATTAACATTCTGTAATTTATAAGGTATAAGATACACCTAACACCCAGTGCATCTGCCATCTATATATCCTAACTTAAAAAGTCTTATAGTTCCACACCTGTTATGTCCTGGTTTAGCTTGTATACTATCTGAAAACCATCCTCTCAAGTCTATATCATCTTTCTTAATATTAAACAGCTTAGCTTAGCTGTGAGACTATAATCAGTCTTTAATCCCTTCATAATTCTGAGCATATTCTGTGCCTTTCTGACATTATTGAAAGCTATCTATCTATGCACAGTGATCTACACTGCTGTCCTTTAACTATTCCCAGCTATTTCTAATTAAATTATCTTGAAAACACCTTAACAATTAACTCAGAGCTATGAATTTGCTATCTGGTCCTTAGCTCGTATGCCTAATAATCTAAAACCAGTTTGTAAAGGCAGTCTCTTTTTATGAATCAATTTTAGTAATAACCAATAATAAGTATTTACTTGTGCCATGTATTTACTTGTGCCATGTGCACAAAGAATATTTATCTTTTTTTTGATTCTCTTGAATCTAGTTCTTTAGGGGGTCTCCCTCTATCAAATCTGATTCATATAACTCTGGGAGATGTGTAGAGTCTAATCACCTTTTTTAAAACCACAAAGACAAAGCCTTTCTCTGAAATCAGCATGTCCTTTAACCATTAACTCAGAAAACTTTTAGCTTGACCTCTCTTCCAGAAGAATAATAAAAGAATCACAAAACTTAGAATCATACTCATTTTGATAATTAAAACAATTTAAAACAAATGAAGTAAACTATACATATACTGTATGGACCTATTTCTAGGCATTTTCTAATTTGTCATGCCAGCATATTAACCCAAAATTCCCATGGAGCCCACGTTCAAATCATATGAGATATCTTGTTGGACTTTATTATGTCAATCTTTAAAATTCTGTCCTATGATTACCTGCTTGTAGAAAGCAGGCAGCTTTTACTATCTGGCATTTTGCCTCTGGGCAATCATCTTGTCTTTGTTCACAGCAGGGGATCACAGAGTCATGCTTGAGACCCCATGACTCCTCCTCCTGCTAAGCAACAACTGGTCCCCACCTTTTTTGTTTTTTCCTAACTTTTTCCATGTTTAACTGGATGAATCTGTCTGATGTCCAAAACAAACAAACAAACAAACAAACAAACAAACAACCCATCATCAGTCAGTTTCAGTCTTAAGAGCACAGAACACAAAACAGAACAGAAGACAACAGTTCTCCCCAGCTTGCCCCTGCCATGGGCAGCCAGTGCATACAACCAACAACCAATACACAGCTTGTCCCTGCCATGGACACAGAACAAATTTGTCCCTTCTATGGATGTAGAACACTTTCCCAGCCAGCTCCAGCTGCGCTGGGTTACAGACAGCTCAGATCCTGCCAGCCCTGCCACAGGTCGCGGGTGTAACCAAAGGGTTTGTCCCTTCCACAGACTCGGAAACCAGGTGGCCCTGCCGCATTGGCAGAAGCCAGATATTCAGGCAAACTGAGGGTCCAAAGCGTCCCTTGGTCCCTCCGTGGCCATGGCATTCAGGTATGTCTACCCGCCATGAACACCACCAGATAGGTGGCATGAAAAGTGCCCAGACAGGTGGCACCAAAGTGCCCAGACAGATGGCACCCAAGTGCCCAGACAGGCGGCCCAGAGGCCTACAGGTGGCATCGAAGTGCCCAGAGGCTTGCAAGCAAAACCGTAAGTAGGCGCCACAAAAGAGGAGGAGGACAGAAAACAGACAAAGATGGAGACAAACAATACCTGCTCGAGCGTAAAGTCAAACTTAGGGGAGTAGATATCGTCTGTCCCATCGTCAAAGTCACAAACAAGACAAAACAGATACTGAAAAATACACAGACAAAGACTGACAAGGGCCCGTTTCCACAGAGACAAGCAAAACCAATTCAGAAAACCAGACAGCCGGCAGGACCGTGTCCTCTCTGGCACCCGACGGGAATCTCCCAGGTGTCCCTGGGGTCCCTCCAGACTCTTGGGACGTCTCCCAGGGCAATAGTCGGTGATCCTCTAGCCAGTTGGCTGATCACGCCCCCAGCCTCTACCCGAGATGGAGGCGTGAGCGACTGCAAACCAGACTGCGTGCAAACCGAAACTACAGATTCAGACTTCAGCCGGCACAGACGAACAAGAACACAAACAGAATCTCAACTCCAAGTAGGTTTTCAGAGACGAGGGTTGTTGCAAATCCCGGGACGAGCCCCCAAACAAAGACCCCCGAGCTGGGGAGACTCTCACTCAAGTCTCGGGACAGTGCGACCCCCCAAGAACTCATGAAAGACCGTTCTTGCTGCAAGCGCACGAGGTTTATTCGGGGAACCAGTGCACTGGGGTCGAGCTCATAACCCACGCAGGGGAAGAGGAGTTTGACCTTTATTTCACTCCTTAAAGTAACTTATCAAGCATCTACATATGTAATAGAGTAACTCTACAGCACCTGCCAAGTGTATTAGCAGTGATAAGAAAAATGGATTCAATCATTAAAAAATGATTTTATCATCAAGTCATGAAATATACTGAATCATTTTCCCTATATATTTAATACACTTCCTGAATTGAAAATCTATTCTATGCTAGTTTTGACCCAGAAAATTCAGGTCTTAAGCCGTTGGATGGGCATGAAGAAAAAACCCAAAGCATTGAGGTGACATTCCATCTTCCCTATTACGTGAAATACTTACCTGTTCTATACTTACCTAGATTTAAATTATGTTCTTTCATTGGTATTAGGAAGGTGAATTAATTCTTTAAATCTCTATTCTTTTGAGGAGATTTTGGTCCTTAAAATAAAGTGATCACAGGATCAACAATAAAACAAAATGGGGTTTTAGATGATTAATGATTATGATTTTTGAATCATGAGAATTATAAGATTAGGGAAAAGGGGTGTATGAATAGGGACTAGCCTTGGATTTCTAGGAACAAAGGAAAAAACATAAAAGAGTGAGCAAAAGAATTAGAGAGCAATGAATTAACAAGGGCTCACGCATAGGAGCAGAACTAGAGGAAAGACTTATATGAATTTTACTCTATCCAATTTCAGAGAAGAAGAAAAGTTTTCTTGGCCATGTGGGCTGGGGGAGGGGGAAGCTAGTGCTTCAAAAAAGGCACCAGTCAATGTAGAAGCCGGGGCACATGGTGGCCATACAAAGAGAGACTGTAGAGAGACCAGTGTGAAACTCTTGTCTGGAAAAGAGAGGACGAGCTGAGTGTGCCAGGTCCCTCTGCGTCTGTTATGCTCACGCTTGTCCACCTAAAGACGATCAGAGACTAATGCTCACATCTGTCAGCATAAAGACTGATGGCCAGTGCTTAAATTTTACTGTCTGAACCTCAGACAGGTTCCTCACTGGCATGTTCCTCACTGGCAGTTCGTCCTGTGACAATAAGTCTTCTGAAAGTTGGACTTTGCAGTGTTAGCACGTTGACAGATTCCAATTCGTTTGCCTACCCCAAAAGGTAAACGGAGTGAGAGCTGTGAGGAACACAGGAGAACAAGGGAATGCACACACGGTAAGTCAAATGAATCCAGTGGATGACCGAGGAGGAGAGGGCATAGAATTTGCTCAGGTTTTAAGTATGTGCAACAGAAATGAGCAAGACTACAAGCAACATTTCAAACCAAGCTCCCGGAATTATAGGTGGTTTGTACACTGAAGAGAAAGAAGAACGGTGAGTGATTAAGGATGACTGCCATGAACAGTTGAAGGTATATGATCTTCATTATATGATGGAGATTTTTAGTGAATTGTCTGGTATTCATAAGAAGCAAAACTGGAGAGGTGATATTCAGACACAGGATTGATGTCTCACCCTGCAAGCTCGGCCTGAGCTCATAAGAGAATATATCTGTTTACAGACATGTCTCACCATGTCACTTTTGTGAGCTTTGGGCACACATAGGCAGGTAAGGTAACAAATAAATCTAGTAAACTGTTAAATATATTGTCCTTATATCCTGAGAAATGTGCTTTTACAATGCTAGTTTTGAACTGAGAACTTAGACTGTGTAGATATCCATACCAAGGCATGATTTGCATCTCACAACTTTTCTTTTCTCCACCCCTGGTTCTGTCTTTCATGCAGAATCTGAAGACTTGAAACTCTCTAGTCTACACACTCAGCCTTTATCTAAGCCTTCTTAGCTGCCCCTTGCCCTCCTTTTCTCTAAGGAGGGATATCTGATCAACAACAGATATCTGAGAGGGGGGAATCTCACAACTGATTCCCAAGTACTCCAAATTGATTCTAGAAAAAGAGTTGATTAGAGGTTTGTACCTTATGAGCCACACCCTCTTGATCTTCTGGGCTTCTCATTCCCTTAGGAATGGGCACAGCTGGGGTGGGTCCCAGGGCAGCACTACCATTGCTTGGATGAGTAAGGCTAGCACTATAGACATTTGGCCTTACTAGTGTGGATGACAGGAATGATTTTATCTGCCTTCTTTTGCAAAACCAATCATTTTCACTTTGCAACACTCTGATCAACTCAGAAGGCAGTAGCTGAGTGACCGCCAAGATCATCTCTAACCCTTCCCATGCCCAGTCTCCTCCCTCTTCCTGCTCCTTCCCTATTTCTTGCTCCTCTCTCTCTACATTCTTTTAATGTATACAATAAATTACAGGCGGTCTTAGTCAGTGCTCTGTTGCTGTGGAGAGACACCATGGCCACTGGCACCTCTTATAAAGGAAAGCATTTAATTGGGGCTGGCTTACAGGTTCACATCCTCACAGCAGGGATCATGGTCTATTTCAGACATAGTAGCTGAGAGTTCTACATCTGAATCCCCAGGCAGCATGAAGAGAGAAACTCTGAGCTTGGTATTGGCTTTTTGAAAACACAAATCCTGTCCTCAGTGACACACTTCCTCCAGCAAACCCACACCTCTTAATCCCTCCCAGGTAGTGCCACTTCCTGATGACTAAGCATTCAACTATATGAGCCTATGGGGAACATTTTTATTCAAACCACCATACAGGTAAGAGAGAGTATTTCTAAAGCAAGTACCAGTTTAACCCAGTAGGTATATTCTAGTTTCCTTTTAATGTTCGGGCTGTGTTTACTACACAGGAGGAACTGCAATCTTCTCAGCAGATGTTTAAAAATGAGCCAGGAAGAAAAGAACAAAACTCGTTTTATTGTAAATCAGCCTGCTGGCATCCACTCTGGAATCTGAGCCAATAATTCATGCAGAGTGATGCTACTTTTTAAATTGTTTCATGGCCTTCCTCTTACACCATCTTGAGAAATAGCCCAGGTTC
This sequence comes from Uromys caudimaculatus, assembly GCA_028551405.1. NCBI lineage: Eukaryota > Metazoa > Chordata > Mammalia > Rodentia > Muridae > Uromys > Uromys caudimaculatus. The sequence goes on along the minus strand of CM052702.1, from coordinate 43,179,198 downwards.
CAAGAAGCTTCAAAATTAAAAAAATAAAAATAAAAGAACCTAAGCCACCAGGGTCTCACCACATGGAAAGCCATCATCCCAACACCAATATAACTCACAAGAATGTCTTGTCCTTAAATCAACATAAATTGGACAAGAGGAAAAAATTTAATTGCTTTTTGATGTTGGCCTATATAATGCAGGCTTTGCTAAGAACACATGGAGCACTGGGTTTCTGTATTCAGGGTTCATTTGCAGTCTGGAGGGCCAAAGACACAAAATACATAAGATATAAAATTGGTCAGAGACCCTATGAGAATTAGAATACCTGCTTAAAGTATGATAAATGGTAAAATCTCACCTAATCACCTTGCTTCTGGGAACATAATAATAGATGCAGAAATCAAAGACCAAGCAGAAGCTTTAGAGCTCCAGTTTGAAAACCCTTTCACAAAGTCATCATTGTACTAAATAAATTAATCTATTCTGTCCTAAAAGGAACTCTTACTGCTCAATTGTAGATACCAGCTGCTGAAAACAATGATCTAAGATTTAACCTTGTTCTTGATACAGTAAGAAATTAACTCATGTTTTATGATCGAGAAGTCATTCAGAACTGTATTAAAAACAGAACAAAACCTTTATGTAAATATACATTTTGAATCAAAATAAATCATAATAAAACTAAGACACTCCTTAATGAAATTATCTAATTCTCCAGTATGGACACAAAGTGCCATTGATGTGTAGATGTTACAGGAAGCCATAATGCTGGTAGTAGATGAGGCTTTAGATATATTCTACATTTATGGTCTTTACATCTGACTAACGATATAAAGAGGGGCCTCTCAGAACTTAATGTGTATCCTCTCAGGGGTTTTGTTGAAATGAAGGTTCACTAGATCTTGGGTGAGACCCAAGGTTCATTTAAATCTTCTGCTAGGTGATATTAAAAGCTGCTAGCTGATGTCTCATAGTGGCAATCCCCCAGAGGCTCATGTCAAAATACAGATGCTGAAGTGTCATTTCCAGAGAGCCTAACTTAGTTCAATAGAACTTAAAACGCCACCCCCAGAGCTGAGGAAACTGATGCTTGAAGCAGGTAATGGGAAATATCACGGTTAGTGGTCAAGTCAGAAGTAGGCCAAAAGTCACTACTTCCAGTTCAACATTCTTTCGCCTGTGTTGTAATCCCTGACCTAAGTGAGAGAATCTTCTGTGCTTTATAGTCAAGGATGTCCCTTGGGCAGTAGTGAGGGTTCCACAGTAGAAAGGACTTCATGAGGGAATACCATGGTTTGTGGTTTCCATTCTGAAATTTGCAATAACGTTACTTTAGCAGAGGGAAAGGGTTTGCAGTCTGAGTTTAGACATGATCTTGCCTCCTGTAGCTTCCCTGTCTCCCAGGGAACTATCAGCTACCTGTCACACACTGATGATGCTTTCCTCAACCCCCTGTGTACTTACTGTAGGCTGTATTAGTTAGAGGGCTCTTTTTATGGATTAATTCTGCAAAGGGAATTCAGGCAGAAGATCTAGGAATTATCTTCAATGCTCTGATTTTCTTTAGGTTTTGTGGAAAAACTGTAGAAGCCTTCAAAATTTCCACTGTCGCCAGCTTTTCCACATGATGGTGCTGTTGGCTTCCATTTCCAGTTTGTTCCTGTTGAGTTGATGCTGAGTATGAGCCAACTGGCTTCATTAAGATGGCTGGTTGCCAGAAAATGGAAGTGCTGCTCTTTCTGTCAGGAATATCTTGTTAAGGTGCTGCTTTGTGGAAGGACCTGCAACCTTTCCTCTGCTACCAAAGGACGATGAACATCCTTGAACTTCAACAACAGGTTTCTTCTATTTTTTCCTCTGATTTGTATGTCTCATAATCTACCATATGGATGAGATTGCACAGGGGCATCTTTCTTTTTCTTTTCTTTTCTTTTCTTTTCTTTTCTTTTCTTTTCTTTTCTTTTCTTTTCTTTTCTTTTCTTTTCTTTTCTTTTCTTTTCTTTCTTTCTTTCTTTCTTTCTTTCTTTCTTTCTTTCTTTCTTTCTTTCTTTCTTTTTTTTTTTTGGTTTTTCGAGACAGAGTTTCTCTGTGTAGCCCTGGCTGTCCTGGAACTCACTCTGTAGACCAGGCTGGCCTTGAACTCAGAAATCTACCTGCTTCTACCTCCCAAGTGCTGGGATTAAAGGTGTGTGCCACCACTGCCTGGCTGGGGGCATCTTTCTATAGCAATACCTGATCATCTGTGCCTTAAAGTCAAGAAGTGTGGTCCCAGTCAAGCTTACGTGCTAATCATTAGGACAACATGCACAGAGAGCTTGTTGAGCAGAAGAACCCAGGGCATGACCACCAGGCTGCTTAGAAGGACATATCCTCAGATGGAGAGGCTATTTTAGTCCCCTCAACCAAAATGTTGTCCATGTTTCAGTCTATGGTGTAATTCATTTTTAGTTTCTTTCTAAATACAATCAGGTGACTCCCAGCCACATCAGAAAGTAGAACTGGCCTGATCACCATGAGGGAACACCAGTGACAAAAGGAAACTACTGTAGTTTTAAAACTCAATAGACATGATACAGAGTGTGTTTGATAGTGTGTGTGTGGGGGGGTGGAGGAGCAGGGCTTCTCTTGGAATAAATCAGTAAAGTAATAAAGATCTGTATAAAAAGTGATTTATAGTAATTATAGAGTATCAAGACTGAGAACATTTCTAAGGATGATGAAAGGCCCCTACACTGTAAATCCTTTGCAACTTTTTTCTTCAGTTGTACTCATTAACTACCTAATAAACTCTCTGTGATTTATGTTCTCTGTGAAGTGTTTGTGTTGTACATCTATTTCCTCTGAATTTAAACATTTCCTCTCAGAGGAAGTCTCTTTTCATCTCAGTCAGTAAAAAAAAGTTAAAAGGCCCCGGAACATAGACTAACCTAGTAAGTCTCAGGAAGTAAACAAATCTGACAAGTTTAAGGAAGTTCCTGAAATTTACAAGAGTTGTGATTATATGAGTGGCAACTATGGATGAAGAGAAAAGATTCTTCCAAAGGTTGAGCTTCTACAAGTCCTGAGCATGTTTGGTAGTAGAGTAGTTCACCTGGAAATATATCTGTGCCAGGAATTCTTGTCCCAGAGAGATAAGCTGGCACTTTATGACATATATGCATTTCCTATGATTATAGTTTATATTCTATTTCTCTTTCTCTCTGTCTCTCTGTATCTCTTTAGATGCTTTTGGAGGCCTGATGCATCAAACCTTCTGTAACTGGAGTTACAGGTGGTTGTTAGTTGCCAATGTGGGTTCTAGAAACTGAGCTTGAATCCTCTTTAGAGCAGTACATACCTAACTACTTTGCCATCATCTCTTCAGCTCCCATGTCTATATAATCTTGAATTTTCTCCTTGATGCCTATATATTGGAAGCTATTTATTTGGTGGCAACAGATTTAAGTTATAATTTTTAAGTGATTTAGTTATTACCAGCAACTGTGAGCTATAAAATTCTTCCTTTTAAAATTTAATGTTGTCTTTTCTGATACATGGTTTTGTTTCATAAATGGATATAATAAAATTAGATATCACATATGAGTGACCATATGTACTCACACATGTATTTGTATGCTTACCCACAGAAGTTCTTCCAATGTTATTTTTCACTTTCATTACTTTATTTCATGCTCTAAACCTTAATAATTTCATATTTATTTATAGCATCATTTGATTTCTATCATTTTTTGCATTTCTAATATATTTTTCATAAATACATAATTAACTATGTAACTGTTTCATTAGTAGTTTCATGTTTTGATTATTCTATGAACAAATTGTGCCAATTATAATTTTAAAACTCCCCCTTTCAAACAACGGTTAATATCTGAGCTTTATGTGACTGTTCTCCCCTCCCCAAAGAATATTCACCTTTGCCTTTTGTTTCTGTAGTGCTGTCAGTTTGTCCTCATCAGTAGATCTGAGGACGACTTTCCTTGTGAACAGCCCAGTGCTCAGCCCCCCCCCCCCCCCATTTGACAGCTTTGGTCTTTTCACAGAAGGATTTAGTGAGAGGATACAGTTTTCAAAAATGAACCATAGAATAGAAGGGAGACTTCCCTGCATATTCAAGTAGATCCTATTCTGAAGATAAAGGAATCACCCAGGCAGGAGAACTAAGCAGCGTCTTACATGCAAAGGTGTACCCACAGGGAATGCTCTGGGAATTCTAATTAATTGTTTTACAGATTAGGAGAGTCACCAAGATTCCCTTGTAACATTTCTCATCCAAGAACGTTCCAAGGGGAAGAAATAAAAACCTAAGCAGTCCAGGAAGCTGGGAGACTCAGAAGAAATAGGATTGAGGAGATGATTAAAGCCACCACTGAGACAATTAAGGAGTGGTACTCAGCAGGATGCCCAGGACAGAAACAACTGGAGGTCAAGTGCTGACAAGCAGCATTGGTTCTTGCAACACTAATATATCCCCAGGTGTGAGCAGACTAACAGGAAGAGAAGCTTCCCCTATTGTTCTCACAGGGGTTAATGAGGACAGAAATGCTACAGGCTTCCATATTAATAGGCGGTGCCAAAAGCAGAAGTGGATCCAGGTGTTGAGAGGCCTAAACTTTAAACCAAAGAAAAAGATGTAAACCTGGGCATGTGATTCATTAATAAAGCACTGTCCAGGAATGCACAAGGTCTTGAGTTTCATTCCCAACATTGAAAAAAAAAGATACAACAGTATGTACTAATCTAAGTATGAACTGAGGCAAGGAAAGCAGTCTTGGCCGACGCCTGGGTCTTTAGAGTTTCAGTTCTTTTTCTATGTACCCTTTTGGGCAGGTTGCCAGCAACACTTCCAGGAAAGGCTGCCTTGCCACAGGCAAGAGCTTCCTTGCCACAGAGAGTGCTTATTGAACATGATTAACCCAGGGATGGAGAAGGCAACTTAGAACAAAGAGGTTGTGAGAGCGTTGCCAGGAACTAGTAAACCATTTTTCTGTGAACAAAGGTGAGTGATTTGAGGACTCAAGAGCCCTGTCATAACTTCTGAGGGACACCCTGTAGGTGATCAAAAGAGCAGCAGGGACAAAGCCTACTTACCAGGAAGAATAAAGCAGGGGTGGTTAGGATCCAGGAAGGTTAAGCTTTTGACTACAAATTCATTTGCTTTCCTAAAAAAAAAGATGTGAATAGATTCTGTAAGATCTGGCCCTTTTACGAGGAAGGCAATGGCATTCTTTCTCCTAAGAAATGGGTGACTTTGACCTGG
>CM052702.1:43156802-43173859 GCA_028551405.1 Uromys caudimaculatus | reverse complement strand
AGCTGCCAGGGGTCGATCTCCTCTGCCTCTGCGTAGGTTACGTGGTCGACCCCAGTGCACTGGCCTTTTGGCGGTCTGCCGCCGCTCCCGAATTAAACCTCGTGTGATTGCAGCAAGGACGGTCTTTCGTGAGTTCTTGGGGGGTCGCGCCGTCCCGAGATTTGAGTGAGGATCTCCCCGATTTGGGGGGTCTTTCAATTCTAAGGCAAGAGGAATTTAATTAAGGACCACTGGATGGACACTACAGCAGCCCAAAGGTTGAATATCATCTGTTAAAAATTGTATAGTTGACTAATTATAAATGATCACATTGCTGAATAAGTTTAGTGTGCAGTATAGATATTGCTGTCCCCAGGAAAATGAATGAGTCTCTGACCTTTTTCTAGTCAGTGAAGCCACTGTGAGGAGCCTGGTGCGTTTGAGGAACACAATCAACTTCCCTAAATTTCACGGTCCCAGCAAGACAACGTGGAGTCATTTTAAAGCAGTTAATTAATTGAAATCTCTTATTCCAAAGAGATGAGAGGATTAGCCTGGTCTAAAGGCCTCTGAAACAACACTGAGGTTCCTAGTGAGATATACAAACCTTCAATCCATCAATCCTTTTCACTGATGAGCTGGACAGATCAGAGCCCTTCACTTTAGCTGTTGCTAGGACACAGAGTGAGCCAGAGTCTGGTTATGTATAAGGGGCTCAACCTTATTTGGAGTAGATAGAAATGGTGTCAGTTTAAGATTGGGTTTATGATCTACGTCTTGAATACCAGGCATGGGTGCCAACCCTATGGCATCTCTTTCATGCATGCTCAGTCTATACAAACAGTGCCCTTCTCTCATTCTTGATGCAGATCTGGCTTCCTACAAGAGATTTAAAACTTCCCTATGGGAAGATCTTAACAGACCACTGAGCCTGACAGAATTCCTTTCTGAACAAATGGCCTCTATGCCTTTTGGCTTTATCTGAGTCCTGCTTCATGCCTAATAGACCCTATTCCTCCAAAACTTGTAAGAAATTTAGGAAATTCTCAATGGGTATTGACCTTGTATTTCTTACAGCTCCTTTTGCTCTTAGTGGGAGCTCTGATATAACTTGTTATAATACATAACACAGTTCATAAGTATATATACGTATACACACACATACACACACATATGTACATACATATATACTCGTACACACATATACATACATACACACATGTACACACACACACACACACACACACACACACACACACACACATACATGCATAATTTTGAACTATGTAACATTCTGTAAAGGAAGCACCAGACTTAGGTAAACTTGAAGAGTCAAAATGAAATTCTTCTGTGTTTTAGGTTTAATATAGTGCTCCCAGATCCAATCCTCAACACAGCTGTTGTTGTTGTCACTCCCTGAAATGAGGGGCCCAAGGAGAACTGGCCTAGTGACTGAGACAGTCTACAGGGATGGAGTCTGCCAGGCTTGCTTTTATTGTCTCCCAAATTCAATCTGACCTTGGACTTAAGAATTTGGTCTCCACTGATCTCCCTACTTGTGACACGTATAAAAACTAAGTCTATTCTTGCGTGTGGGCATTTTCAGGGCCAAAGCATCTAATAAAGCTTTGAATAGGTTTTGTATTGTTATTTATCAATAACTTTTCTTCATAAAAGTCCCACAGTAATGAGATTTCTATCTAATGTTTACTGTGTGGAAACTGTGTAAAAACTGCTATGGTGAAACGGCATTTTAAAGTACTGGTCACTGAACTTATTTCAGTCAAAAATATGCCTTCACTTGATAATGATTGTGGCTTCCATTGGAGGTTTTCTTTAATATTTCATAAATTAATTAGCTAATCAATTAATTTAGTGTGTGTATATCTGTGTATGTGTATGTGTGTATATGCATGTGAGTGCATGTGTGTGTACATGCATATGTGTGTTTGTGCGTGTGTGTATATGCCTGTGAGCCTATATTGCATGTGTGTATGTATACGTGTATACATGTGTGTGCATGTGTGTATATGTATGTATATGTGTGTATATGTGCATGTGAGTGCATGTGTCTACACGCATGTGTGTATGTGTGTGTGTATAAGCCTGTGTGAATGTGTATATGTATATGTATGTATGTGTGCGCATATGCATGTGTATGTGTGTATGTGTGTGTACATGTACACATGCGCATGCGTGAAGGTCAAATGGCACCTTTTGGCAGTGGGTTCTGAGAACCAAGCTCATGCTATGCTTTGCTCTGCTAAGCCATCTCACTGCTCCTTGTTGATTTTCTATATATTTTTAAAAAATTTTCCTTATGGATCTCAGTTACCTAATCATTGTGGAGAATATTAGATTCATGAGGCACTGATGATAGCTGAAAAAAATGAAGGAAGAATTTGTTGAGATGCAAAATATAACTCCAGTGTTTTAAAGAGTTTAAAGAAAGTTGAACATATACCAAGATGATTTGAGAGTGGGCCACAAAATTGTCTTTGACCATTGCTAGTTAGACTGAAAATAACAGTAGCAGTAAATTATTGAATTTTACTAGGTCTCAGGTACAACTGTTAGCCTTAATATGTTGAAATATTATAATAACCTGATAGGGTAGATATTGCCATCAAGAAACTCTACGCAGCTACGATGTTTGGAAACACAGAACTGATGGACTCAATCCAAGGCCAATTTAGCTATATTCAGGTATATGTTGAATCACATAGGTAACAGTTATTTAAGATAAAATGTTAATGTCAATGTTATTTAAGATAAAATAATTATCAATGAAAACTGATTATTTCTGATAATTACTACTAGAATATGACTTCCAGCTCCTGTAGAAATAACATACAAAATTTGACATATATCCCTGTGGTCATCATTGTTAACTAGATAGAAGGTAAAAATAAACCAATAATTTTAGAATTTTTGCATAATATTTTAGATTGTGTCCTTTAAGTTTAGAAATTTATATAACAGTATTGAGGAATTCTAGTGTTAAGGTATATCTATAAAAATGAGACTGAGAATCTTAAGTGCTCAGACATACCTCTGCTATGTATACCATATTGTTGTTAGATAGAAGGTAGGTATGGAGCCTGATTCTCATTCACACACTATAGAGAGAAAAAATATATCCAAACCAAATTCGAATGTTATTATTCACACATTTTAAACTATACTATATCCAAGCTCCCATTGTAAAGAACATTTTTAAAAGAACACTTTCTCCTCCACTAATTATGTCGATTGCTTCCCCAGCAATTTACATTCATGAACCTTGGTTTCTAAGGTGTTGTAATGACATCATAAAGGAATGAGCAGAGCCTTTTCAGCCTTCCGTTTGCAAAATGGCTAAGGGCACCTTTTAAGCATTCCCATTGTTCTATGACTGTGTACTTCCTCTGAGAATAATTGCATTACCTTTGCCTACTCCTGGATATCCTTGAAAATAAAATACAAGGTTTTATCGCAGAGATAAACATTCTGCAAGTCAGACAGTCATCCCTGTGCTTGCTAATTCCCCTGCTCAAGTTCATGACCTCCGCTGTTGTCAGTCTTACAGAAGAACATTCCAGCGCACTCCTTTTGGTGACTGGAAGAGAAATGTTTTGTTTAAACCCCCACAAACAAGTCACACAACAACTCTATTAGCAAGTTAATGGAGTGGCAGAGCAAGGACCCTCAGGATTGCCTGTATAGTCTGTGTTATTTTAGGTTTGCAGATGACTCCTAAAGTAACCGCATACGTTACATATTCAACTTTAACCTGGCCCACTCACTCTGGCGTCTCTCACTTTTTAATCTCACCCAGTTCCTTCCAAGAGTCTCTTGTGGTCAGGGCATTCTTCTCATGAAACAAAGTAGAAAATGATGGATGTGATAGAAATTATCTCTTAGACCACAAATTACCTGTGTTGGATACAGGCCAAGGTTTTCCTCTGAGCAAAGTCTGATGGGTCAGGCTGAATACAAAGACATCTCTCAGAACACAGAAAGGATGTTCAGATTTTAGCAATCTTCTTTGTAACAATAAGCCAGTCCTTTCAGGAAATCATTCTCATGTATTTTATCGGTTAAAACAGGGTCAGTTTCCCACAGAATCTTGTCACCTTAACCAATGCATTAAATGTGGGGACTTATCTCTCATTGACTCATTTACTACATGAACCTCCTCAGGGAACTGGAGCAGGGTTGTTTTTATCATTGTTGTCTTAATTGCATCATTTAACTCAGAAAGATACATTTTGATACAAAGAGTCAAGGCGTTTTGTTGGTCTGTGTCTGCTCGGTTGTCTACAATTTATTGAAAGAAAGCGATACATTAACCTTCTAGTTAAAAACGACACACTGAAAAAAATCTTATTTCCTTTGTCTCACAAGACCACGTTAAGTGTTATTACAGGAATGTAAACAAAGTTTCAAGTCCACAAAGACAAACACAGAAGAAAATAAGATAGCAGGATAAAAGGCATTTGAAGTGGGACATCAGGTTGCAACTGATTTATCTAGGCAGGGGCAACTAAACCTAATGCAAGGTTACAGGAGGCATGGCTACTGATGACATGGGAGTGAGCTCTCAGAAGATGTACTCCCGGCACTTGGAGGTCCGTGGGCTCTGCTAAACAAGGATAAACTTGATGAAAACATAGGAAGCAGGCATTGTCTTTGATGGTTCTTATTTCTAAAGACTAAGTAGCTACTCTTGATTTTTGAAACATGACATCTCTTGGGAGATCAATTTTTTTTTAAATAAAACTCAATTTTATTCAAAATGTTACAAGATTTTACTCTCCCCTTCAAAATACTATACAATTAGACAAAAAATCCAACTGTTTTCTCAGCTACTGTTACTTTTCTTAGGACCAGCCTCTGCCCGCCACGCCTTTCCCTTCATCCTCCCCCAGCACCATTATAAAGCATCCCCCCCCACCCCTTCCCCAATACCCTGCCTTGACTGCCCAGCCAAGCCCAGCAAGGGTATTCAGTCTTTTATGGCAGAAAGGCTGATTGATGGGGGATGGACAGGTGACACTCAGGGAGACTGGGAGATCAATCTTTTTTAAACCTTTAGAGGGTTCTATAAAAGTATCAAGAAGGGTAAAGACCAATGCTGAACACAGATGAAGATATGAACAACTGAGGTGTTGCACATAGCATACAGTGATCCCTAAAGGGCTGTGGCAGTCCAGCACACCTTCACCAGAGTGAGTGGTTCTGTTTCAGTGCTTCTCAACCACCTTATCCCCTCCACCTCTGGTTTAGAAAGAAAACAAGAAGCTTGGAAAGATTTACACATATCTACATTTGAGACTTCCTTCAATGAATTGTCCACTTCTTAAAGTTTGCAGCTAGTAAATTTCAGTAGATGAAAGTGGACAATCAAGGAATCACCAGGCATTTGAAGACTACATCTCAAAAAAAGAGGAACAAAACAAAGAGAACAAGGGATGTCACACTTGGAAGTCTCAAATTATAACCCTCCAAGTTAACCTGGGAGGAAACTGTCACACAGAATCTTGGTATAAACTCTCAATCAACATACAATGTACAAGTTTATTCTTTCATCCGTAGATTGTCTTTTCACTTGCTCAACAGGATCTGTTTGTCAATTCTCAAAGAAACATGAGACAAGTCTCACTTTGTACACCTACCCTAAACTTCTCCCTCTCACAGGGGCTTCTGTTTCTCCTCCCTCGTGCCTGATTCCTGTAGAACTCAGTGATTTCAGCTACTTGCTCTCTTGGTTCTCATCTTCTCTTGGCTTGTTCTTTATGCTCTTGGACCATGGCTCTTCTCTTGGTCCTTGGCTCCTCTTTTGGTTCTTAGCTCCTCTCTTGGTCCTTAGCTCCTCTCTTTGTCCACTTGCCCCCTTCTCTCTTCTCTTCTTCTCTCAATCTTCCCTGCCTTCTCTCATGGCCCAGGTCTATTCTGCTGGTGGTGTTCAGCCTAGAGTCTTCCAGATGTCTCTGGCTATGTTCTCCCTCATATATATAGTAAAACCCTTCTCCTCAGCCATACCTCAACCATGTCCTCAGATTTTCATTCATTGCTGAAACACAAATGTTTTCATATTGATAAAGTTTAAAACTGTAATGATTTAAATCTATGTTTTAACAATTTTATAGTTTCAACTCTTGAATTAGGTCTTGGATACAATTTTATTTTTTCTAATTAGAGCTAAAATGAATAAATTTATTTGCAAAATTTTAACCTAAAAATCACAGTAGATGGAAAAATCTACCAGGAAAGTTATCTGGTAAACCTGGTAATTTTGATATCCTCTATAATTAAACAGTATATTTAAGCATTCTGGGATTTATATCTTTACTTGCTTCCCACTTTTTAGTTGTTCTTTATAAAGTTGCTAATTATAAATGTGTATTTAGCCTCGTATTTAGTCCTGAATTTGAATGTCAGAAGAAGCAAAAATCCATTTGTCTTAATAACATACAGTTATGTAATTTTATACTATGATATCCAGAATTCACTTGATCCATGAGTCTCTTCACTTAAACAGATTTAAACTAATTTTGAGAAAACTAAATCCACTACAGAAATAATACACATTTAAAATTCTGCTAGTCTTAACGGTAACATGAAAGAAAATATAATGAAAATATGATCAAGAAGTGTGCATGCAGTCAGACACACAGACGCACAGACACAGGCACATATGTCTTACTTCACTTACCTGAAGCTATCAAATGACCAATGGCTTCTATACAGTGGTGACAGAACTTAAAACCTCATGCATGCTGGCAAATGGTGGCCCACTGAGTTTTACCTCCAGTTTTTGTTAGCTTTTGTCTACAGTGTGAGGTAGTGTCCACTTAATTCTTTGGCATGTGAATAAACAGTGGCTCTAGCTCCATTCATTGAAAACATTTATAATGCTTGTATCTCTGCTTCGCCAATGCTTGGTTTTCTAAGTGCATAAAAGAAAGAGAAGCCATGGCCCTAGGTTTCTAGCCCCAGAACCTATGTTGGACTGGGGTGGAAGCTGAGAAAATTCACTTTGGACACAAAAGCTTAAAAATGAAAGAATTATTTTCTAAGCACTCAGGAAGGCAGCTAGTTTGGGATTTGAATTTTGTCCCAAAGGGAGACTGTACAACATTTTTATAGAATGGGAACACAAAGTGATGGGGGACCTGGGGAGAGATGCAGTGTTATCTAAATGTATTTTGACATTATGGGTCAAACATGGGAGTTCCCATTGGAGACTGGGCCATATCCAGGGCACCTGGCTTCAAGGTCCTTAATTCATTCTGCTAGACATTAGGTCTGGAGGTCAGAGTGATATGGGGACAAAGGAGCCGGTCAACTGCATGTAGTTAATGAGGGCATAACAGGCAATGGGTTATATATGTTTATAACGTATGCACCTTGGTTTATATAACAGCAATTTCTATAATCTTTACCAGTTAACAGACAATAAAAACAAAACAAAACCAAACCAAACCATCTGGAGAAGTGGGATAGGCATTCATTCCTATGCCGGGGAACATGAACTTGTTTGACCTTGCCAGTAAGATGGAGAAGTATCCTTGAAATGGCTGACTCAGGCAACTGTCTCCTTACAAACTGTCCCTGGAACGTCTGGACTCAGACAACTATTTAGAACAGAAGCTGTTCAGCTATAGGGAAGTCCCCAGATCCCCTAGGGCCTGGGACCTTGAATTTAGTTTTTCCCTGTGATTAAATGGAGTCTGAAAATGAAACGATAGTTCCCAACATCTAGAAGATGTGTCCTCGGGAAACAGAGAGTTTTAGAGATCTTGAGGAGAAGGTTATTTTAAAGCTGGACAGGACTTCTTCTTATGTCTCATAATAGCAACAAGGGACTGTTTTGTGATGCTGGTTTGGGCAGTATATTTTTTTATTAATGACTTCCAAATCATAGAAGACAAAATAAAAAAGAGGAATGAGATTATAGCAAATGAAAATGCATCATCACAACAGAGAAAGTAATCAGCAGAATGAAGAGCTGTGAAGCATATAGTTGACACAGAGTAGCATACAATATTTTATACACACCTACACACACACACACACACACACACACACACACACACATACAACTGAACAACTTGATAGCAAGAAAACTGTCAGATTAGAAGTAAGCAAAAATGCTTGAACATGGTTATAAAAGGGAAGCAAATGGACAATAATGCTTACATTATACGAGAAATAATGCTTAACATTATTAGCGAACGTCAACAGAAGCCACAATGAGATGTCACCTTACTTTACATAGAATGACTATTATGAAAACCCAAAAGACAACATGAGTTGAGAAGGACAAGGGAAAAAGTGAATTCTTACACACTGGCTATAGGAATGCAGTGATATAACAATTTGGAAGACAGAATTGTAAGATTATAAAAATGTATGTGTGTGGTATGTGGTGTGTGTTACATGTGTGTGACATGCGTGTGTATGTGTGTATTACTGGAAAGCAAGGGAATGTGTCACCCAAGCAGCAGAAGAAAGACGTCTTTCAGGAGGTATGCCTTTCTGCATATACATATTTTCTGGCTTTTAAAAATCCTTTCTATAAGTTGTGATTCTGCTATGAGCAAGGTGGAGGCTAAGGATTTTTGTCTCCAGTTTTAGCCCAAACTGTAAATTTACTTCTTTTTTCAGTTTTCCTTTATGCTATGACATTTTCTCTTCATGAAAGTGAGTTTTTAGAATCATAACCAGGTTTCATGCTCTGGGCCCCAGTAATTATACAGTGGAGCACTGGGCTGGCTAGTCTTGGTTATAGGGGAAATGGAGAGAGGTACAGCTGAAGGGTAGAGGGTTACAGTGAAAGAAAATGAAGAGGTTCTGGAAGTCTAACATAGAGTGTGGCAACTACAATTAGTAATATTTTCTCATACGTTAAAAAATTTTGAGATCTTAAATGTCCTCATACAAATCAAAACAAAGGCACTAAGTGATGTAATAGATGTACTAATTAACTCTGTGGTAATTGTTTCACAGTATATTTGTTCATCAAAACATGTTGCACAATGTAACGATATGTATTTCTTTAATTAATGAATTATATGTCAATAAAATAAAATTATGTATCAATAAAACAGGAGACAAAAATCTACCAGACTCTGTTTTTATTTTTTAAGATTTTTAATTTTTTTTTATTTTCTAAAAGATTTATGGGATGAGGTGTGCCTGCCTGGTGCCCTTGAGTCTAGAAGAGTGTCGGATCTCCTGGCGCTGGAGTTAGAGGCAACTGTGAGCCACCGGACATGTGTGCTGGGAACATGCCTCAGTGTGTGCTCTTCAGTGCTGGCCCATCTCGCCGGCCCAAGGTTCAATTCATTCTTTCACCTTTCATATGGATTTGAAACAGCATAAAGAAAACAAGATATCTACCAGTTTTACTCGTCCTTCATTTCTTCTGATCAGTTTTCTGCGATACAGTGTTCCACATGTGTTTACCCCTCTCACGTTTGTTTCGCAGACACTCAGCTCATGGTCAGTTGTCTCAGTTTTCCTCCACCTGACAATGTCTTTATTTCACTTCCATTTCCGAGAATAGTTTTGACCAGTATACATTTCTGGTTTGACAACTCTTCCCTTAAGCTCTTTAAGAAGTTTGTCCTGAGATTTTCTCATTGACTTAGGTAAGCTGCTGTCTCTAATCATGTTGCAGTTCATGTCAGGGTTCCCTCACCTTTAATGTGCCATTTTTCTCTGAGACTAATTTTGGAAAGACAGGGAGATCCTGTTTGGTTTTCAGTAGACAGATAATGTTATGTCTGGAAGTAGGCTTTTCTCTAGTTATTGAATCTCTTTAGAACATAATTAACACGGTACCCACTAACAGATCATTCTGTATGATCATTCAATACATGCATGCCTTATGCAATATTAAAGTCAGAGTAAGCATACATATCTACCAAAACATTCATTATCCCACTATGGTATGACATTTAAGACCTTTTTCATTAACCTTTTAAAAATATACACACCTTTATCTACCATTACCCCATTATGCAATATCATATCTAGACATTTTGTTTGTATCTAAGTATAACTTGTAACCCAGTGATTGACATTTCTAGTCTCACCTTCCTTGGACCTTCCCCTGTGCTAACAACCATGTTGTTTCTTTTAGCTTCTATGAGACCATCATTTTAGATTCTGGATGAGTCAGACCACACAGTATTTTTCTTTCTGTGCTCTGCTTATTTCATTTAACATAATGATCTTCAGCTTCTGTTAATCATAAAGATGAAAGGAGAAAAACCATTGACCCAAATCATTATGGCCAAATTAATTAAAGCAAACTTTTAAATTCATGTACACAGGCAACCCCCTCCTAAGGCAGGGTTCTAGAAGTTGACATTAGATGTAAAGAAGACAAGGCTTTTATAGCTCAGGTAGGGAATGTCCAAATGGGGGATTTGGTGGGCAAAATAGGTGGGGGTTACAGGAGCAGAATTTAAGTATACCAAGCTAGCCCTAAGAACCTCCTGAAACAATGACATGATGGCAAAGTGGGCATAACAAGGTAGTCACAATTAGGTGGCCATATAAACTTTTGAAACAAAGGTAGTTAAAGATGGTTTTGAAAAACTTTTTAAACAGAGACATGATTGCCATTTCTGGAACAGGCAGTGCAGAACCATTTGCAGTTAGGGTTACAGGTGGGGCATAAGCCAGTCCTTGAGAAGCAGAGGTTTTATCATAAACAGAAATAACCTAGTTTGTCTTTACTATAAAATGACTTTTAAGCTTCAGATGGAGGCAGGTGAGTTCTTTACTTCATCAGTGTTACTATGGAACTATTAAGATCTCATCCTCTTTTATGAATAGATTCTTTTGGGTTATAGACTGTATTTATATTTAGTTTATTTTTTCTAGTAGACCTAATGAAATATGTAATATGTATAATAAAGAACTGCAACACAAAGAGAGGAAGTTAAAAGCACTTAAATATAGTGGTAAGATTTCTGTATTCAATAAAAAAAACAAGATAAAATTAATTTTATGGCTTAGGTACTATTAAAAGTAAATAAGTATTATAATGTCATGGGGGAAATCAGTAAAATATACTGACTGATAGTAAGTATAGGCGTATGTAAGTATATAAGTATAGTTCTAGGAGGGAATAAAAGAAGTAATTTTAAACCATAATTCTTTAAATAATCCATAAGCATTTAATAAGAAGAAAAAGAGAAGGTTTAAATAAATGGGAGTTCAGATAACAAGTAAAATGGTAGATTTGTTTAAAATAATCAATAATCACATTAAACTCAGGATATCTAAGCACTCAATAAACAGACAATTATTTTCTGAAGGAGCTAAACATAAAACATATGGCCAACTACATGTTATCGGTGAGAAATTTGCTTCAATTATAAGATATTTATATATTCAAAGAGGAAAAAAATAGAAACAAATATATCATATAGTCATTAATGGACAGAACGTTAAAGTAGGTCTGATAATATTTGATAAAGTAGATTGTGAACCAAATAGAACTGTTAGTGGAAAAGAAGGAAATTACATAATAATGGAAGGCTTAATTCACTGTGAAAAGTTTTTGCTTTGGTTGTCTGTACAGCTTTTGAAGGAAGTTTCAAGTTAAGGGAAGGTAAAAGCTAACTGGAGATCTGAGTAAGAATGGCTCTCCTAGGCTCATGTGTTTGAAGGTTTGGCCTATAGGAAGTGGCACTATTAGGAGGTGTGGCCATATTGGAGTAGATGTGATCTCGTTGGAGGAAGTGTGTTGCTATGAAGGCAGGCTTTGAGGTCATATATGCTCAAGCCATGCTCAGTGTGGCAGACAGTCTCCTGCTGCCTGTGGATCAAGATGTAGAACTCCTGACTCTTCCAGCACCATGTCTGCCTGCACACTGCCATGCTTCCTGCCATGATGATAATGGACTGAACCTCTGAAACTGTAAACGAGCTCCAATTAAATGTTTTCCCTTATGAAAGCTGGTCATGATGTCTCTTCACAGCAATAAAACCCTAAGACGCAAACATAGAGGAAGACAAATCCTTACTAGGGTCAACACACTCATCTAAAGAACAGATGAAACAGGTAGCAGAAAATAAGGGATATAGAAAAGACAGCATCACAACCAACTCAGTCTAAATACAATGATGCAACGTTTGCATAAGCAAGGATGGATCTCTCAGTGCAGTGCGCCTGGAATTTTTAAGCAGGTGAACCAAACCTTTAGCCACAAAACAGTGCTAGCACATTTAGACGCTTTCAAATCCAACTGAGAATTTCTTTTTATGATAACGGAACCAAATTAGAAATCAATAATAGAAAACAGAAAAATGTCCAAACAATAGAGAATTTAAGCAGCATAGTTCTATATGTTACATAAGTCTAACAGGAACTTGCAGGGAGCTTGTCTTGTTTGTTCGTTTGTTTTTGTTTTTTGTTTGTTTATTTGGCCGGTTTGTTTTGTTTTTAAGATAGTCTACTTCATAGCCCTGGTTGGTTTTAAATTAAATTAAATTTAATTTAATTTTGCATGTGGCTGTTTTGCCTGTGTGTATGTCCATGTGCTACATGTGTGCCTGGTGCCCATTGAGGTCAGAAGAATGCATTGGACTTTCTGGAACTAGAGTCAGACAGTTGTAAGCCACCATGTGGATAATGGGAATTGAGTCAGGGTCATTTGAAAGGGCAATATGTGCTCTTAACCACTAAGGCATCTTTCCAGCACTCTGAGGGGAAAGATTTTCAGCTGAATCAAAATGAAAGCACAGCATGCCAAAATTTGTAAGAGTCAGATAAAATAGAGAAAAAATGCTCAGCTTTAAGAACCCTTTCCAAGAAGGAAGAAAGGTCCTAAATAAATAACCCAAGCTTCCATTTAAAAAAAAATTAAAAAATGAAAAAAGGAACAAAATTAATGCAAATCAAGCAAAAGAAAGGAACTAATAAATTAAGACCAGATCCATAAAACCACTCATAGAAAAATCAATCAATAAACAGAAAAATCTTATTCATTGAAAATATCACATTGATGAATGCTTAGCAAAACTCATGGGGAAATGATCTAAAGCAGCAGCATGAGAATCAATATGGATTACATGACTTTCTACCATGCAGACACTGATAAGAAAGGACCCTAAAATAACATCATATTCATATATTTTACAATATAGATAAAAGACAATTTTTTCAAAAACTACAACCAAACACAAATGTTCAAGGAGAAATAGAAAAACCCAAAACTCTAGAACAAGAGGATAGTTAGGGCAAAAATGAGATAAAAAAAAAAGACTTATTGGGTGTGTTAGAATATGGTAGTGAGTTGTTTGTAAGTGTGTAAAGACATTATCCAAGTCGATGCTCAACCTGTGTTGAAGAGGAAAAATTAATAGAAATGATTTTTTTCTAATCCATAATATGTTAGCAATAAATTGAAGTGAACACTGATTTTATATATATATAATGTACATACAAGGCCTCAGTGACAAGTATAATGACTTTTCAACCATTGAAAGAATTTTTTATAAGTTCAGAATATATTGCATGCGTGACTAAAGAATTCTCTAGAATAACAGCCCATTTTATTTCTTGAACTCAACAGACATGCTCATTAAAATTTTACTATTTTCTATGCACTCTTGCAGATTTTCCTAGTATTGTTGGTGGAGGAAAGGGTCACATGCTTACATTACACCAAGCAAATCAGCATTGCTTTACTTTAGAACCTAGCATAGGGTGCACCTTCATTGTGGTTCTACAGACTCAAAATACACAAGCATGACTGTTGTTCTCCAGTTCCACTTAGCTTGGAAAACTCCACAGCTGGAGATTTTCACTTAATCCCATCCTACAGTTAACACCGAGATATGGGGCACATTACTCTCTAATGACTCATTTTCAAGTACTCACAGTATTTGGGTTTTCAAGTTACAGGTGAGATGAGAGCCAGAATGCATGCCAGTGGGTGCAGAGTGATTGCTGTCAAGTCAGGAGATGGACATTCTGCCAGTTATGTTGAGTTATGGTTAGCCAAATTTCCTATCAAACACGCAGCGAGTCTCAGATTGTGGTAGTGAGTTAGATATAGCATAAATAGATGTATCTAAGTATTTCAAGCCGTCTAGCTCAGGGAAAGATGTGCACACTCATTGGTCCATTTGCTTATACGTATTAGGTAAGTAAATGCATAGAGAAATAAACTCACTTAAGAGAGAGAAGTGCCATGGAACCAATGTAAGAGATAGTGTAGGAACTTCCTTCCTTCCTTCCTTCCTTCCTTCCTTCCTTCCTTCCTTCCTTCCTTCCTTCCTTCCTTCCTTCCTTTCTTTCTTTCTTTCTTTCTTTCTTTCTTTCTTTCTTTCTTTCTTTCTTTTTTCTTCTTTCTTTCAGAAAAAAATTTAGAGCAAGAGATAGAGTTTAATATTATCATACCTGGTCTTTGCTACTCTGTGGGTTCCTCTTTTGCCCACCCTTTATCCCCTGCTCCCTGGTTTCACCCCCTGACATCAGATAGAAGACAAAAAGGGATAGAGGGGAGAGAGGAATTATGTTCCTGAATCTAGTTTGTTTTCTCTCGTTTCTTCTTTGATCACATCTACCAGCAAATTGCAACTATCCCTCTTGAATGACCCCACCACCAACCCTGCCTCTTGGGTCTCTCGCATTTACATACCCTCTGAAAAGTTCCAGAATTTGAAATGTCACACAATTGCAGAAGTTATCTGCAGCTGGGGAAACCACACTTCTGCCTGAGCGCAAGGCCAGTCACGGTCAGCCGCCGGGACAGTCCAAGGCAGCCTCACATCCCTACACCTGGGCTGAAGATGAAAGCGCATTCTTATCATATTTCTGTTTTGTTTTTTTAAAGAAACTAAAATTCCAAAATTGTCACTAAATATCACCTTCATGCTTCTCTGAGAGTCAGATACTAAGTAGCTCCTTAAAATTCTATTTTCTGATGCATAAAATATAGTAGTAACCCAAAATATACAAAGCCCTAGCAGAGATGGCAAATGCCAAGCACATATTGGTGTCATCTTCTCAGGCTCTCCCTGTTGTAGGGAAGATGGCTGTCAGGGAGTCTGGCCTTCTATATGTAGCATCCCCAGTCAGGGTTTCTAACTCCTTTATTTGTGCTTACTTAGGAATCATTTTTGAGCCATGAATTGGGAAAGTGAGGCCTAGGGCCCACAATTCTATTTCATTCTTTTTTGTATTATATTTTTTCTGGATACTCAACGAATTCTAAAGCAGTTGCTAGTCATAAAGAGTGAACTTTGATATATTAATATAAATAAATGTGCATTGCAGAAGCTCAGTGATGATTTGACCTTTACTGCATGGTTCGCTTTGTTGACCAGGTCTTCCTCTTGGGATCATTAGCTCTCCATTCACAAGTAAGCACCAGAGGAAACAAACTGCGTTTTGTGTATTTCCCCTGCCCCAATATCTGATGTTACCCTGTTGTTACTTTTTTTAAAAAAGTTTTTAAAAAACATCCCTCTCTCATATATCACATCCCCATTGCAGTTTCCCCTTACTTCCTTCTCCCCAGATTAACCTCTCCCTTCTACTTCCCCTCAGAAAAGAGTAGGCCTCCTAGAGACATCACCCAAACATGGCACAACAAGCCAGAATAAGACCAGGCACATAGCATCACATCGAGGCCAGACATGGCAACCCAGTAGGAAGAAAAGGGCTCCACAAGTAGGCAGAAGAGTCAGGGTCATATTAGTCACCTCTTCAGCCTGGATCTGGAACAATGTGACTTCCTAGTTCTTGTAAGTGACTATGTGGACTGATGCTAGATGTATATAGTATTAAGGCGAAGCATGTCTACAGAAGACCAACACAAGCTCTGCTTCTCTTAGAAATAGCAACAGGGGAATTAAAAACTCAACATTTACCGAAGGGAAGGAGGGTGAAGGGTGTGATCCCAACCTAACACCAGGGACCACGAGTATGACGATAAGTCCTAACCGTTACGGTAACTTCACAGAAAATGATTTTTTTTTGCAGGGATATTAATGTTACAAATCAATTGATCTTGAACTAATAAAAGACTGATTTGAAGGGGTGGATCTAATTTCATCACATGAGCCAATAAGAATTGAGGCAGAGAGAACCAAACACATGAAGTCAGGGATTTCACATGAAGTTCAGGGCTTGAGGGTGACCTGTAACCAATAGTCAGAAAGACAGTAGAAAAACTGCACCAAACTGACTCTTGGTAATTACAGGAATTAACCCAGAAAAGGTCTCTGAGTTCCAGAATAAAATGTTACTGCCCAAACTGTTGCATTGATGTCCTCTAAGACTATGAGCTGGAAGCCCAGTTTCTGGCCTCTGGGACAGTTCACTATATCTTAACTTGTGGGTGAGATTGTAAGTCATCGAATGTACTGCAATTCATTGTGTAACAAGAGGAAATTACCCCAGATAGCTTCCTACCCCGTATTTGCACATTTAAGTATTTTCTGTATAGCATTCAGTTGTCGCGCTCTCTCCCGTTGGGGGAAGCGCAGTGAGGGTGGAGTCTCCGGGTCCAGGGACCGCCAGGGGTCGGGTCCGCAGAGTACGCCCTGGGCTTCAAGGATCACTGCTGCAGCCCTCTTCGTCGCAAATGCCTCGGGGCCTGACGCTGCCGGAGTGAGACGCAGGGGTCGAGCACCCCTGGCGCTGATGGAGTCCGCCTACTCGGTGCCCAAGCCGCTGCGCGCTGCCGAGTGCTGCCGGTCTCGGCCAGTGGCTTGGCCGAGGTGTAGGAAGGGAGCGGACCGAGATCAGCCGTGTCCTGCGCCCCAAGAGTTACAACTCCCTTAGACAAAGTTGTCGGATGCCAAAGTAGTTTCTAGCTTTATTTGTTCCCAGGGCAGGCGGGTGGAGAAGGAGGGGAGAGAGAGAGAGAGAGAGCTGGGTCTAGGTGTTCTACTTATAGTTCTGAGAGAGGGGGCGGGGCTTGGTAGTTGATACTTTCCATTGGCCAGCTTGGGAGCCCTAATCGTTGCCTCATTTGCCTATAGCTGATACTTTCCATTGGCCAGCTTGGGAGCCCTAATCGTTGCCTCATTTGCCTATACACAAGTTTCACACGCCAGGC
>CM052702.1:43134295-43156302 GCA_028551405.1 Uromys caudimaculatus | reverse complement strand
AGAGAGAGAGAGCTGGGTCTAGGTGTTCTACTTATAGTTCTGAGAGAGGGGGCGGGGCTTGGTAGTTGATACTTTCCATTGGCCAGCTTGGGAGCCCTAATCGTTGCCTCATTTGCCTATAGCTGATACTTTCCATTGGCCAGCTTGGGAGCCCTAATCGTTGCCTCATTTGCCTATACACAAGTTTCACACGCCAGGCTTCTTTCCATACAGGGGTTGTGATATGAATTTCCCAGGAGCGTTGGCCAGAAGCATAAATTCTGGTCCCTGGTGTATGTTCCAACGGGTCTCCCAGAGCTTCCAGCCCATGCTCAACCGGGTCATCACAGATCACTGCCCCACATTCAGTTATCTGAACATTCACAAGAGGGACAAAAATATTTTACAAACAGGAATCAGACTCGGTCACTTGTGTGACTCGATTAAGGTCTTCTAGCCTGTAGATGCCAGAGTCTAGACTGGGAGTTTGTGCTTTGTACAGTACAAGTAGCCTGCAGTGCACTGTCCTCCACACCTGGTAGACTTCTGGTGATGTCACCATCCATCTAGGGAAAGTCACTTCAAGAAAATGCCCCAAGCAGTACTCCCGATAAACAGTCTGGTGGTCTGAAAATCAGGAAAATCAGTCTGAAAAGCTAACCTTGTTAATTTTCTGTGATTCTGTCTCATCATCTTTGATTTTAAATGACCATATTTTATTATCAATATTCCATTTATGAACTATGTTTAGCAGTGCTACTTTTTCTACTAGTGGTAATTTTTTTATTCATTTGTTTATTTTTGCAAAACTGTGTTCTCAATAGGTTTTTTATGCTTTGCATTTAAGTATAGAATAGTGCAAATCCCAGGCAAGAGCTGAACTATTTACATCCCACAATTGCCTGATATATATCCCACCCACACATCATGAATCGAAGAGAAATTAGCTCCAATTTCCTACACCACATGAAATTCATATGACTTTTTAAATGTGATTTTGTTTCCGAAGAAAGCTTAGTTCAGTTCATTTGATAATAATCACATTCGTCTATTAAATCTCCAATTCAATCACTGGACCACAGGCGTAATTAATTGACAGTTATGATACTTCTTAGAAACGTAAAGTGTATCTGAAAGCCATAGTCTGAGTCTTATTAAAATTCAGCAATAATCTTTAAAGATTTTCATTGTGGCAATATTATTTTACTTTCAAATATTAGATTTCATTTACAATGAAATACATTGGCTGCATGAATCAAACATATATACTGAGAATTGGTACAAGTTTAAGAATATAAAATTACTTTTAATGCTCTCATTTTATTCATGATATTTATATAGACTTGTATTGAAACAGTTTTAACACTCATAAGTAAGAAAATTTATCTTTCCTTTGACAAAGGTGGCAGTGGCTAATTAGTTTTGAGACTTATACAATTTTTGAAAAGTAATTTAATTTTATGTAAACAGATGTAAAATGAAGCTCATAAAATGTTGCAGATCCCTGAGCAATTAATATGGTACTCTATCTCTTTACATATATTAATTGTACAAAATAATGAATGTCAGTGTGACATTTTTATACAGGCACATTATGTGCGTTGATCACATCGAGCCCTCCTGTCTCTTTTTTGTTTTTTGTTTTTTGGTCTTTTGAGACAAGGTTTCTCTTGTGTAGCCCTGGCTGTCCTGGAACTCACTCTGTAGACCAGGCTGGCCTCGAACTCAGAAATCCGCCTGCCTCTGCCTCCCGAGTGCTGGGATTAAAGGCGTGCGCCACCACTGCCCGGCTCCTCCTGGTCTCTTATCACCCGTTCTGCTCCCCGTCCCCATGTGATATACCCCCTCATCCATATCTGTCTTTTACTTTTCCTGCTTTTATTTTCCCCTCTAAGAAGACATGCATTAGGTGTCTTTCTAAGTCTGGTTTACTTTTAAAAATATGAGCATTTCTAGTTCTATCATTTCTTTCTGAAAATTGCAATTTATTCTTTTTTATGATGCTATAAATAATTCTTCCTTTCTTCCTGTCTCTGTCTCTGTCTCTGTCTCTGTCTGTCTCTCTCTCTCTCTCTCTCTGTGTATCACATTTTCATTATCCATTCATTTGTGGATGGATGACTATTCCCTGGGGGTGACTGTTGTGAACGTCACTATAGTAAACATGGCTGTGCAGGTAAATCTACTTCATGACGCCTTTGATTACTTCAGGTAAGCATGCAGAAATGGTGTAACTGGGTGATATGCTATTTTGAGGAACCTCCAACATTCTCTTTTCTCCATGCCATCGCCATTCCAATAAATCAGTTAGCCTTTCCCAGAATTCTTCTCACACTGGACACCACATCTGCGAGCCATAAAGGTTTTATGAAAGTGAATGCTGCACACTTCCATGCAAGGAATCTGAATGCCACTGTGTATAGTGTCTAGTTAGCTGGCTTCCGCGCCTCCTGTGCTGCTGCACAATGGTCCCGAGGAAGAAGCTGGTTGGATAGCCAAGCAAGACTAGCAATGTTTTCTAAGGAAAACAGGGACGTGAAGACTGACTTTGCCTGGAACTTGATGCTGGGAACCACAGCAGAGCTTTAAACATCAGCCTGTTCCCTGTTCCAAGATCAGCTAGGTTCACACCACTTCTCTGTTCCGTGTCTCTTTCTGGGCTGGCAATGGCCGCGGTGTTTCTCCCTCTTTGCCTTTCTATTAATTCTCCCCTCTGCCAGGCTTCTGAGCCACCATGGTCTCAGCATTGGTGCCCGGATGACCAGAATCCCTGGGTGATAGAGTCCTCGGTGGTAAAACAGGATTCCTAACAAGATTACAAATGACCTTGTTCTGTCAACCTCAAAAGGAATGTTTGCAGAGATACCCTGTCTCCCAAGATAATCTGTCTTGCTTGAAGGAGGGAATTCGAGGAAGGGGAGGCTGCAGACCCACACAGCTCCCATGGCTGCAACAATTCCCTTATTCTCAAGCCTTTCACTCCACCCATACAAAGATCCCAGCCCTCCGTTTCCCTTGGCAGACCTCTCAGTTATCCATAGGAGAGAGACTGCAGCTTGCCTTGTGAGCAAAAAACCACAGTTCCTCCTGTTGGAGGTCACACTCCTGTCTTTTTCAGCCCTCTGTGTCTTTACGCTGCCTCAGAAATCTAATACTGGGTGTTTATAATTCTCTATTCAATAGCAAACTTTTTTTTTTTTGAACCTGTGAGATAGCCCCGTGAGTAGAGGTGCCCGCTGCCAAGACTGGAGACCTGTGCTGGGTGCCTGAGACTCAAGTTGTGGAATGAAGAACTCAGTTTCCAAAAACTGCCCCCAACTTCCACATGGGCACCGTGGCATGGTCATGTCACAATCATCTTATAGACTAAACAGGTAAATGCAACAGAAACTTAAAAGTAAAATTTCAGATCCTTCTCTCGGTCACATCCTTGCTGAGCTTCCGTGGCTGTAATCCCAGCCACACGGGAAAACCGGAAGCTGCTTCTTGCTCATTAACAGTTTGTTTGGCTCTTCCTGTCGCTTTGAAAGAGTATCTGAAAGAAAAACTTGAAGTAAGAAGGATTTACCACTGGTCTGAAACCTTTTGAGGAGATGCAGTGCATCATTGCAGAGACGGGATGGTGGTGGACAGCACGAGGCAGCTGATTACAGCTCATGGGAGCATGAAGCACCTGACCACATTTTACAGCAGTCAGGAAGTGGAGGGACCTCAGACCCGACCCTGTGTTGGACTGTAACCCTTAAGGCCCATATCCTGTGATTCACTTCCAGTCAGGATTTACCTGCCAGCATCGTCTACCGGTGGAGACCAAGTATTAAAACACGTTAGCCTGTAGCAACATTTTATTTTTTTATTTTTTTATTTTATTTTTTTTCTTTTATTTATTTATTTATTTATTTTTTTATTTACATTTCCGATGATTCCCCTTTTCTTTGGAAACCCCGTGTCCCCTCCCCCTCACCGCCTCTGTGAGGGAATTCCTCCTCCCACCCACCCGCCCACCCATTCCCTTTATGTTCAAATTATAACAGCGAGTGAGCGAGCGAGCGGGGGGGGGGGGGGGGGGTAGGGGAAGAGAGAGAGAGAGAGGGAGAGAGAGAAAGCAAGCGAGAGAGAGAGACAGAGACAGAGAGACAGAGACAGACAGAGACACAGACAGAGACAGAGACACAGACAGAGACAGAGACACAGAGAGACAGAGAGTTTAATACATCCAATTTAGCATTCAAATGAGTCATATGTATACATTAATCAATTTTCATGATCCAAAAGCCCAGATTAATTAGTATTTCACTGTAAATTCTTCTTTTATTTCATTATTATGAAAACAAAAAGTACTCCATATGAAGTTTTAGAAAGAAATACTCGGCTACATTCCATAAATGTAAGACATTTCCTACTGAATCAGACAAAGTACTTAATGCTAATTCTCCACTACAGACTGCAATAAACAAAATCAGTAGGCTGTGTTTACTCACTGACAATAGAACTAAAGAAAAAATAGTTTCCATCCCAACTCAAAAAATAAAAAATAAAAAATAAAAAGAACATATCATCCTGGTTCTTTGAAAATACATACTGTTTATATGCAGAATTATAATCATTGTATGTAATAAATCAATTGTACTTTAATATTTAAACATAAGTGCTTAAGCAAGAATGTTATCATCTCTACAAGCCTTAATCTCATAATTTCCATCGTGTTGGTTGTACCCGAAATCATTAACCATTTCATTAATTTTATGAAGATTGTGGCCAATTTCCCTCTCCTACCACAATATTTTGAAGGGCGTTAACTTTTAAATAATTTATTTATTCTGCTTTGAGATTGTCACTTTTCATCAATCATGACTGGTGCTTTCCAGCCTGAAGTCTCCATTTATATAAATAGAATCCACTGTACACTTTATCCTTTGAGGGCTGGACACACACGATCCTTCATTTTCATTTTCTTCAAAGGCAGCTCCTCTCACCGTGACGCAGATGGCTCGGCATGCAGTGATTAAATCCTGACACGCTTTCTACAGTCCATCTCAGTGTTTTCTCTTCTGAGGGGAGCAAGTGGTCAACTCCAGTTACAGTCATAACCACCGTATGGCAAAGAAGGCTGGCGACAAAGTCATGTTTCATAATATTCCCTGCTAAGATCAAACTCTGGCCTAGCTACTGAGCTCAGATAACCAATCTGTGTATATCGGCATGTAGAATAGCAGTCAAGTTAATTTTTCCATTTAGATCCATTAATTATCTTATTCCCATTTAGGCAATGTATTGACTGTTTTATGAGTGTGTGGCAGAAATAAGAGGCTGGTTATCTACTAATAATGCAGTTAAAACCAAGAGAAAAACTTCCTTAGGTTAGTTTGAATTCTCCTTGATTTATTTAGTTATATTAGTCATAGGCCATTAACAAACTGCTGGTAAACTTTTGTATATTTTAATTATTTAAATCAGGGCGAGCAATATGCTGCAACAACTTACAAAAGTATTTGCTATGCAACCTAAGCCATTGCAGAAGTAGGGAATATTTCTTGTTAGATTACTTGGTTATCTGTAACTGCTAGCAGGTATTAGTCATATGCCATCAGTTGGTAGGAGATAGTTAAATTGATAGTTGATAATTATGTTGAAATCACATGCCAATGAGGTCCCCTTTAATTACTCTGAGTCCTTTTATATTACAAGCAAGAAACCAGTTTCATTGATTAGATGAGTATGTGCATTTTAATCTATCATCCTGATGGATTTCCTCATTTTGAACCTTTTTTTTCATAGCTGTTGCCTGTTTATTGTAGGTATATCATGTCAGGTTCAAAAGAACCCATGGTGCATGAAGAGTTCCCAGACTCTTGGACCTTGGTGTCTAACATTTAAAAGAACGCACTGCCAATACTAAGCAAATTGTTTGATGAAACATTTATGAGTGATGACAAAGCAAACGGCTTAATAGTGTCAAGTTAGGGTGAGATCAAAAGTGTTGGAGGTGCATAGCAGTACTGCCCAAAGGAAGGAAGGTAAAGAAGGCCTTAACAGCTAAGAAAAGCAATGTATTATACCATCGCACTTTATTAGAAAACACCTCAGTCTCCTGAAATGTTCCTTTTAATTATCACTATCATGGGTAAAGTTTAGGAGGAAACAAACGTACTCCTCCGTTTGCGCACCCTTTCGTGGTGATTAGAACTTAATTGAGAAGCACAGGGCAGCTACTGCTGTGTTTCCAGTCTTTGTGGCCTTAAGTAACACCAAGATAGAATAAGCTCATTTAAAAATTACACATCTGACCCCCAGCTTGGCATTCAACGCTGCAGCAAGGCTAGTTGTGAGAGCCTATGCTGCCCTACTGATTTGTCCACTCAGGCACTATGACTTGGCCTCGTCGTCTTCCGTTCAGGTGAAGCTGCCAAATTTCAAAACCACAGACTTAATTTCTCTTGGAATTTGGACAGTTACCATAACATAGTTGTTAAATCAAACCTTTGGCCTCCAAATTGGTTAAGATTGGGAAAAAAATAATGGAATGATTGTCACATGGGCCAGGAAAGGTTGCACATATTGACAGAGAGCCAGAGTCACTCAAATTGCAGATGCTGCTATTTCCTGTAATCTGTCTCTGTTTCAGATAGGAACCCGGGGTTGACTTGTATTACAGGATCTTGTTAGAACAGAGAGGCAGGCTTATTGCACTAAGCAGAACAAGGAAGCAGGTTTAGCTAACGTCAATAAGGTCAGTCTCTACAAGGGAGGAGTCTTCAGATCATAGCTATCTGGGGGAGAAAGCTATGGAAAAACATTGTTAGCATGGAACTATCTGCACATGGACCACAGAAAGATTCTCGTTCTTCGGAGTCTACCATAAAATGTGGTAAATTTCCATTTTGCTTTATGAAATCATCTATTTGTCATAATTTTGTTTTGAATCTTAAAACTGATTTTTACCTGTTTTGTCCTAATTTAGCAACTAGAGATACATATATGATGACATTTTGTATACTTTGAAGTTTATTATTTATTATTTATTGAAATTATTTATGAAATAATTAGCTGTTAAACAACGAGCTAAATAATAGTCACTGTTTTCTAATAACTGGATAATAATATTTTCATTCATTAATTTGTTCACTTTGCATCCTGATCACAGACCCCCTCCTCCTGTTCCCCCTTCACACAGCCTTCCCATGTCCCTCTCCTCTTCTCCTCTGAGAAGGAGAAGGCCCCTGGATATCATCCCCTCCTGGTACATCAAGTCACTGCAGCTTCTGTCCTAGTTTGTAAGTATTCTGCATCTCCTTAGTGCTATAGTGTCTTCTTGTTAGTTTTATCGAGGTTCACCTAGAAAGCTGACTCGTTTCAGTTAGCTCTGTGGTAGGCACGGGGAGAGCGAGGGAGACTGACTCGTCATCAACATCAGCACTTTTATGATGCCTCCTAACCATTGTCAGCTACTCTGGAAGGACGGGAAGTATCACATGTGTCTTCTGATGCAGTCATGCCCATACCCGTCCCAGGCTACTGTTAAGGGTCACCACTAATGGAACCCTGTGGATCATGTGCATAGGAGCACATTGTCTCCAAAGCATAGCATAACTTCCTGGTTGATGTTCTTCCTTCTTAGGAATACAAACACCAGGTCATCATGTAAAACACATATTAAGGCCCTTTACTCAACAGCATTTCTTCTTTCAATTACATGATCCTGAATCATGTTAGTTCTTCATGAACCTTTTTTATTTTTTGGTTCATTGTTCTCGACTATTTTGTTGCTTTCCGCAATGGCTTGTGATTCAGTGTCCTTTCCTGGTGCATTTTCCTCCACCAATTCTTCCAGTATTGTTTCTGTGGATATTCTCTCTGTTGATAATGTATTTTGACTCTAAGGCTTTAAATTTAATCTGTATATAAATAGTCCTGAAAGTCATATCTTCATAGTGCATTTCTCTGGGTTTTATATTTTTAGTAGGTATCTCCAGAGATGGTGTGCGTGTGTATGTGTACGTGTGTGTGTGTACGTGTGTTTGTGTTTTGTGTGTGTGTGTGTGTGTGTTTGCTTCTAACAACAGAACACTCTCTAACTGAGGGAGGGATCAGATTTAGTGATGAATCCTAGATAGCTCTTTCTGACACTATGAAAATACAGGTTTGCAGAAGATTTGGCCTGGGGCAGTAGTAACACAGTCATACTATCATTGTGATGCTCCAACACGGAGTACAGTGCCATCGAATACGGGCTCTTTAGCATAGTTTGCTGACCTGTGTTGGTACCAGGCTCCAGACACATGCTTGTGTTACTTTACCAAGTTGTCACTTCATCAAGACAGAGCTCAGTCGAGAGACTGGATGCACTGACTGCTCCCTCAGCTCCCTGAATTCCACAGCCAAGATGTGTTGCATTTTTGTAATGACTAGATTTTGTGCCTAAGCTGTTATAGTAGAGCTTGGGAAAGTAGAATTTCTGACTTCTTCCTCCAAGACTAGAACACTAAGAAGTGTTTAAAAGGCTAGGCAGTCAGATGATAGCATGGATACCCAGTGAGACAAACTGCTTGCAAATCATATTTAATATGAATGGTACAGAAACATTTGTTTTTCCTAAAACATCTTAATATCTTAATATTAATAATATTAATTAATATACTCTATCTCCCCCCTTTCCTCACTGTAATGGTGAATCTTAGGTCTTGAAACAAAACCTATTCTTTCTGCTGCATCTCACTGTGTCCACTAATACAGACACAATCTTTATTAAACTACTTCCTGCTAGTCTACCTGTCTTTTTGCTCATTGGGTTATACAAGCCAATTCTCAAAAAGGGTCATAATGATATGGAATCTCACAAAAAGTATAACCCCAGACTTTATCCAATTTTCACTCATCTCTAATGTGATTTCCTGTTTAGGAAAGTAGAAAGAAGGTGGAGGATTTCACGAAGGAGTCCAGGAATACTTTGGAATAACATAACTACCCCAGGTTTGCCATAACTGCAGCAAGCACCAAGAAACCAAATCTCAAGCTGGAGGACTGTGTTAACCCAGAGAAGAAAGTGGGTCAAGCCTCTCAGAACAACACTGCCATCT
Source organism: Uromys caudimaculatus (assembly GCA_028551405.1). Lineage (NCBI taxonomy): Eukaryota > Metazoa > Chordata > Mammalia > Rodentia > Muridae > Uromys > Uromys caudimaculatus. Next base: position 43,147,246 of record CM052702.1, on the reverse strand, counting down.
CTCAAGGTTTTAAAAGAAAACCTGTGTTGAATAATGATAATAATTTACAAGGAGACCTCATCCTCTCACAGAGAACAAGAACAACACATGTTTTCATCAATGATAAATAGCACTCATTAAAATAAGTTTCTCTTTCAACATAAAGCAGAACAATTTATATCCCAATAAGAATACCGGTTCTCCAAGGACCATAGCAGTGAAAGCATTTCCGTGCTGTTCAATGCTTCACTCTTTTGTCCTAGTCACCAATATTTATGACTTGATTTTATTTCCATTTTACTCCTAGACGTTTATGTTCAGGTTAGTTTTCATCTCTAAGGACCCACTTCATCATTTTCTGACACACCAAGGTGCTCCCGTGTGATTCCGTTACATGAATCCCATGGGGTTGGGGTAACTGTGCAGTTCTCATACAAATGGAAGACCCATCCAGCTCCCTTTCTCTCACGCTGTCTGCCTGCCTGACTCTAGGTTTACAGAGCAGTGTGGTGCATTCTCCTCCTCTTCTGCTTCTTATTCTGATGTTTCATTTTAGAACAGACCCAGCTTCCAAAGACACAATATCTTAAATAACTTACTTTCAGTGTCTATAAAATTCCTTCAGCAGTCTTGCTGACTAAAGAATTTGAAAATACCCCCTTCGAAGGTATATAACTAAAGTTCAAATTAAACTTTCCAGTCTGGTACTTAAAGTGTTATGTTTCTCAGCTTTTCACAGCACATTCTACTGAGACAGAATCCTTGACTTGATGTGGAATTCACAGTTTCTAAAAGTGAAGTTGCTCTCAGGACCTGGCTAGTTTGCCTGCATTGGTTAGTATGCGCATCTGTCTGAAAGTGGAATCCAGGTATGAAGGGCGAGTTTAAATTGAGTTGAATTCCATTGACCTTGCAAGAATATCACATTCTGCTCTGGAGCACAAGGAGTAATCCATAACTGGGTTCCTACATTGCTAAATAAGTGTAAATCAATTGCAATCATTATACTATACGTATATTATCATGAGCCTTTTGAAGTTTGCTTGTACTAGTTTGGAGTGCTGGGATCATTTTGAGAGATCTTACAAACTTTATATTGCTTGTTTGGCAGCAAGTCATTAGAGGAAGCAAGGGGACTTTCTATTTGCGTTGTTCCCTGAATATATTGCTCCAGAAATATACCGCCTGGGTGACTGCTTTTGCAAGCATATTAGAATATCCAGCTAATGTATGCTAGCCTAACCAGGGATGGCAGACAAAGCCTAGACTGCTTTTAAGCCTAATGCACTTTGGGAACCCGGAATACAATTTGAAGTGTAAGCCCCTAGGGATGCATGCTCATCAATGGCTAGATGCAAGCAGATTTCTGTGGAAGCCTTCCATAAGAATAGCTGCAGCCTGAGAATTAGATTATCAGAAAGCTAAGAAGCTAAAATCGCATCAAGAAATGTTTTCAGGGAAGGAGAATGTGAGTGAAGTGTGAGACTGGGGGATCAGACAGATCTCATTTCCAATGTGAGATTCACTACTTGTCATCTGGTTGTGGCTTTTAACTTCCCTGAGCCTCCATGTTCATGTTTATAACTGAGAATGCTATGGCACCTCTCACTGGGTTGGTTGAAGACTAAATAAAGCATTACCTGTACAGCAACAAGTACTGTGCTCAGCAAACGCTCTCCTTTCAACTGAATGGCATTGAGGCTAACTTTACATGAAGACTATACATCGTGTTTTGAAATCCCTGAGGGGAACATCTTCTCTGCAAAGCAGCAGCAGCAGCAGCAGCAGCTCTGTGTGTGTGTGTGTGTGTGTGTGTGTGTGTGTGTGTGTTCAGAGTCACCTCTCAGGCAGAGCCTCTCCAGCCATAGGAAGCCTCATCTCCATGTGCTAGAGTCATACTTGGGATTGGGACCTGAACATCTGCTCATTACTTTCCCTGAAAGCCAGGGAACCTTGGTGTCCAGCCACTGAAACTTGTGGAGCACACAATCCATTCTGGAGTTAATGATATTCCCTGTCATGCTGGATGGCTTTCTGGAGGTTCAGATTTTTCAGTCATACAATCTTTCCTCAGTGGTGCAAATCTGCAGGAAAACCAGACTGACTTTTTCTTCCCCTTCCTCCAAAGATACCTGCTACCTCTCAGGTTCAGTGCCAAAGCCAGTGAAATATCAAGGAAAACTGTTGTTTATGGGCTCCATTATCCTACTTCGTCACTGAGCATTGGTGAGCATCATCCTGGCCCCAACACATGTTCTCAACTAAATCTTAGCATCTCAGTGTCTTCCCTTCTAGAAATCCCTGGGGCTCTAAATGCAAATTGATACACCCCTTGGCCAGAATTCTGCAGAGTTGACATGGGAGAGTTATTTTACTAAGACCTAGAGGGTTGATTCTAGGTCAACCTTTCAGTTCTCTATAGAATGAAACTTCTATCTGCAATATGTTGGGGAGGGGGTCCTCTTTCTCAGCTGCTCCCATTAAAAACATAACTTGGAGGGAGCCAAACAGCTGTGTCCAGTGTTCATGAAACAGTGGGAATCGCCCATCACTGTGGAAAGGGGGTACTAAAGGCTATGGAGCACATCAAGAACACTGTAGAGGACTCTGGGCCCTTCTTTTCTGAGAAAGAAACTTGTTGCTGATCAAGGAAAAGCTGACACGTTTGTGGCAAACATTTGTGACTCAGCTGCATGGTACAGGAACTAGGAGTCATCTCATTCCTCTGTTGCTGTTGCTTTTTTCCTGAATCATTTAAAGCAGATACTGAGTCAAGTCAGGATCAGCAGTGAGTATCAAACATGATGATTTGTATTAATAGAAAGAGAATGACAAAGTCACATCAGAATCCTATTCATGTCAAAACCCACCGAATGTAAGGGTGCATGTTCTTCTCCCACCCCCTATTTGCGTATCATCTACTCCTGCTCTAAATTTTTGGAGCTTTCTACCCCATAGTGCAGTTCCCACTTTTCTAAAGATATGTGCCTCTGACTTAGCGTTACCCAAGTTAGCCACCACCTGGTGAATGTCAGACTTATGAGTTGAGAGCTAATGAGTAGAAAACATAGATTTAAGCTTTCTTAGCTTGATGAACAGTGTATAACACTCAAGACAGAATAAGGATTTGGGACCTAACAGATATAAATCCATAATTTATTTCTTGCAAACGTTGCTAAATTTGTTAAACTTTTCAATCCTGTTTTCCTCATTTATGAAAGAGTTGATAAGTAACTCGACGGTTAAGTTCTAGAAACTAAATTGAAATACTTGACTCTGAAGTCAGTCTTGAACCTACTAGACCATGCTGCTTCCTAGGATTTCTCTCTGGCTCCTGTGTTATAATTTCAAAAACTAAAGCAATGGTCTGGAAAGATGGCTCAATGTATAAAGACACTGGCTACCAAGTCGATGACTGATTTCCTGAGCTTGAGTCCCAAAACCTCCATGGTGGAAGAATAAATTGGTTTTCTAAAGTCTACCCAGCACCATGGTTTACCCAGTCTACCCAAATAAAAAATAAATTATTGCAAGGGTTTGTATATGTTTACTCTGAAATGAGAACATTTGAGTGATTGAGATGCTTAACTTTATTTAAACATTAAAAGATATATATGCCCTCAAATGTTATCTGATACCCTGTAAATATGTACTCTTTTATGCTTTTCAAAAGATAAACACAAAAATACGTTAAAAATCACAAGATGGAACTTAAATGTGGGGCTTTAATGGCTCAGGATACAGAGGATGAGGCGAGGAAGCTTCAATCCTGGACACCTCAAATATGAGGATGGCAGGAGTTGGCTATCTTCCAGTTCCCAACCTGGTGCTGTAAAGACAGCTCACCCACCAGCAACCCTAGGAAGAATTATTATTATTATTATTTTTAAAGGAAGACAGAATTTTTTAAATGTTTTAACTGAAATAGAATCACAACATTCTCCCCTCTCTTTCTCCCATCCAGAGCCCCTCACACTAAATCTGCTTCAGGTTGATAGCATGTTTTAAGTTATATTTGGTACATAAATGAAACCTTCTGGGTTAATTTTTGTGGTTTGTTTCTATATAGTTCCAAGTTTGACCACTTTGCATTGGACAACCAAGAAGGAGGCTCATTTCCTTTTCACAGCTGTCAATAGTTGCTTACAGATCTTTGTCTAGGGATGTTAAAATAAACACCCTTGAAAGCGTCCCCTACTGTATTATCATGTACATTGATATTGCTATTGCCCCATCTTCTTTTTTTTTTTTTTCTTTTTTTTTGTTTTTTTTCTTTTTTTATTTTTTGATACTTTATTTACATTTCCAATGTTTCCCCCTTTCTAGGTCTCCTCTTTGGAGACCACCTATCGCCTCCCCCTCCCCCATCTCTATAAGGGAATTCCACCTCCCACCCACCTGTCTGCCCACTCCCATATTCCCACCTTGACATTCCCCTTTACTGGGGCCTCTCCTCCCCTTGATGGCCAACAAGGCCTTCCTCTGCCACATATGTGGTCTGAACCATGGGTCCCTCCATGTGTATTCTTTGGTTGGTGGTCCAGCCTCCAGGAAGACTGGGGGGGGGGGGGTCAGGCCAGTTGACACTGTTGCTCCCTCCATAGGGCTGTAGACTCCCTCAGCTCCTTCCTGAATGTTATCAAATGTCACTCCTTGATTGACCTTATAAGGTCCCCCTGCCCCACAGCCCCGGATTATGTAGATGAAGCATCTTTTAACACTAGTGCCCTAGACAATGGTACATGGTCACACAAACCTTGCTCCAGAGACACTGACCATGTCCCCAGAGACAGAAACACCCCTACTAAAGGGAACCAGGTCTCTGAGCTGTTCTGAGATGTGTGCGTTGTCTGAATATTCCTTACCAACTGAGATCCTACACTGCACTTACCCACCCCTGGCTAAGTTCCTTCCCTCCAGTACAGCTCCACTGGGTCTGGCAACTGGCCTGGCTACCCCAAGGGAGAAACAACTAATGGACAGCACTTACATTTTTCCAATGGTTATACAGTAATGATGACTCTTCTGGTGTCTCAGATCCGAATTCTATTTTTTAGTACAAGGGGTGAGATTTACCTTTTAACATTTTCTTAGTTGAAGGAATCACAGATACTCTTATTTTCAATGAATCCTTAACTAGAAATGCTCAGAACAATTTCCTCACAATCAAAAGCATTTCCCCATGTGTGCCTGTATGCAGCTTAGGTCTGAAGAGGAAAGGCTGATCTAATGGTTCTCTACAGTTCTTGATTGTACTTTAGTGCCCCAAGATTCTGAGAATTTGGCAAAAATCGACATACACTTAATCCTTGGCCTCTTATCTATCAGTACTCATCAGTCTGGACCAGTTTGACACCATTCTAGCAACTTGATTTTCACAGTTACATCTCTCTCTCTCTCTCTGTCTCTCTCTCTCTCTGTCTCTCTCTCTCTCTCCAATCTAAGGAACTGTAGAGAATGAAGAGGAACAATATGAGTCATAAAGAGAAAATTAAATTAAATCCCAGCAGAATTAGTAAGAATATTCCTAAATTAGAACTCCCACTTCCATGTGTCCTTTTGTTTTGTCTTTTGGACATAGAGTGACTGACTTGTGAGCTTGAAATAGATAACCAGGCAGGATGAGGTAGTCGTGGAGATGTTGCACGCAAAGTGGGAGGTACCACCAGCCCTGCTCCTCATCTGTTTAAGGGACGTCTCCATTTACTTTGAGAATTACAGAGGTCAGTGGAGCAGCTTCATATGGCAGAACCTTGCTGCAATCCCACACCTGTTGCTTTGTTTTTGTCAGGCTTTATTTATGTGTTTTGTTTATATGTAGTTATGTGTATCTCTTTGTGAGTATGTCACAAGTGTGAGCATGCTTGTGGAAGAAAGAAGGGAGGGTTGGGTTTCTTGGAGCTGGAATTACAGGCTCCAGTGAGTCACCTGATGTGACTGCTTGGAGCAGAACTCAGGTCCTCAGCAAGCACAGTATGTGGTCATAAGCCTTGAACTCTCTGAGAACCCAGCCCTGTGAAGATATATTTATGAGCTTTTTAATGGCAAAAAGAATAGTTTAGTTGTACTTCAAGGTGAAGCAAAATGTCCCAGATGCTGGCAGTCCCATGGAATTTCTGGAATAAATATGCCTATGTATCAGGTAGCTCTGAGCAGCCAGGGGTTCATCAAGGTGTTCATGAATGAACCAAGTCCATTTCCTGAACGTAAGAGATCTGGATATTATACGTTTTTCTTCACTGTAAATATAATTAAAAGATACCCATAGAGTTTTGTCTCTGTATAACCTAACATAAGTGAATTTGATGAGGCTATGGAAAAAGCAAAGCAAGAGGAAAGCATGGGTGTTTAATGCAGAAAACCTTCATAAAATTTCAAATAAATTATTGCTATTTTTGGATCTCTAGAGTGGAAGTGGCAAAAACATTCTTATGGGCTTACTCAGGTTCTCCTGTGACCCATATCTATAAGTGGCAAAGACAAGAAGTCAACTCAGATGCCAATTCCCTCTTCAGCAAACAAACCGCTGCCTGATGCTGATGGGAAGGCATGATAATGGGGGAAATTGCCTGTGGACGTGGAAAGGGGTTAATGCTGCACAGGAGACGACGGGAATCCTAACACCAAGTTAGGCTTCATATCTAACAGTGAAACTGGATCGGTGGGGTTGTGAGCTTAGAAGAATTCAAACTGGCAATTTTAGTAAACACAATGTGGAGTCCCTGGAATTTTTGCTATGTTGTACAAGGCAATAAATTAATATTTATTAAATCAGTGTTAATTCAAGGGAGAGAGATGATTCTTTAATCCTTCTAACAAAAATTCAGTGCCACTGAGGGCTAGAAAAGGTAGACGGGGAAATTTGTATGTTTGTAAAGCACCTCAGCTATGCATTAAGCTGAACCTGGTAGTCACCTGTTTTTCCCTTGGTAATATCTGCCAATGTGTAAGTGCCACTCCAACGCAGAGATGATAACAGAGCTTCAGGCAGTCTCCCAGAGCAGAGAAAGGAAAGGCCAATGGGAAGGGACCCTGGTAAATAGCATAAAATTTTAGTTGAGGCAAACAAAGGAGTGTGTCAAATGAATGTAGATGAACTAAAAATAGACTCACCCTCAGTAAGAAGAAAAGCCAGTTGTGAATCAGTTCAGTCCTATACAAGAGATCTAAATTGTCTACCAGCTACATTCTCTGCCAGAAACAAAATACCATCTCTCTGGGTAAAGACAAAGACTCTATTCGGACAAAGCCTGTATCATCCAGAAGCTATGTTATTTCTATTATTGTTTAATGCATTAAGTCCAGAGTTTCCTGGAAATTTACTGACTGGACAGGAAAACATAACAGTTGACCAAAGGCAAATGAATAATAAAAGACAATACAAATAATCCACAGAAGAGCTATAGAAGTTTAAAATAGCTGATTAATATGACTAAGAACTTATATGACATAGTTGAGAATTTCAGCAGAGACCTGAATCACACAAACATAATTTAATGAAATACTGGAAAATAATAAAAGAAGGTTTTTTGATACTTTATTTATATTTCAAATGTTTTCCCCTTTTCAGGTCTCCCCTTTGGAAACCTCCTATCCCTCCTCCTGCCTCTATGAGGGTATTTCCCCACCCACCCACCCACTCCCGTCTTCCCTCCCTGGCATTCCCCTATACTGGGGCATCTTTAAAGCCCAGTTCTTGTGCGTGTGTGTGCATGTGTGTGTGCATGTGTGTGTGTGTGTGTGTGTGTGTGTGTGTGTGTGTGTTAAAATGGTTCCAGGTTTGCAGTGCCAGCTCCTTGTTAAGTTCAACTTTCCCACATAAAAGAGGGGTCACCATATATTGGAGTTCCTGAGTCCAGAGAAAAGACCTCACAAGGCTTACTTGTTCTACCTACTGTGAACTAGCTTCTCAGATGAAACTGTGATGCCCATAACCGAGATAAATGAGCCTTATCCATGTTATGTTCTCTCCTACTGCATTGTAAAAATTTCCTGTCTTACTACTTTTTTAAAAAAAGGAATTGCATGTATACATAATCAAAAATATGCTGTGGGTATATGCACATGAAGGTAGGCGCCCATGAAGGCCAGACTAGGGCATTTATTTGGTGTTAATAAAGCTCAATGTGGGTTTTGGGAACTGAAGTAGGGTCCTCTGAATGAGTAGTGCATGTGCTTAACCATCTCTCTAGCCCTGATATCAATTGTTTTATTAGCTATGACAACTTCCCTTCTAGAATTTAAGCTTAATAAGAACAGATAGATAGGTAGAGTCCTGACTGAATTCTCTGTCTACTCTGCCTGACCACCCCAGGACTCCCTTCACCATCCCAGAACTCCACAGAGTTTGCTGTATGCAGAGACTTCACATACATTCCAGCTCTGCATTTTTAACACATGGATTTTGTATTTAAAATCCACTGTGATATCTTACTTACATGACACTCAAATAAAGCAGTTTATCTTACAGCCTGTGTTCTGTCTCATTATGAATAAATGTGATTCTATTTCTAGAAATTCTAAAACAAGGGTTTTTCAGTTCCTTTTATTATTCTATTGAGTAAAACAATGATGAGAATATTTGGGGAATTTTATTTTTATAAGAAATCATATGGGTAGTAGCACAGATGTGCACAGAGGAAATTTCCAAGAAATTCCTTAACATTCCCTAATTTGTGGTATAGAGGGTAAAATCTAAGGGGCACATGAGTCAGATGAGCTGTTGGAAGGATTATCACAGAGTTTCTTCACTGTCCCCAGGCATCTCTGCTTACTTTCCTGGAGGTGAGCACTGTCATACCAAGAAAACACAGGTAGCACCTGAAGTTCAGCTTTTAGGATATAGAATCAGGAAAGAAGATCCCTAAAGCTTCAGATGGACTCTTAGCTGATACAGAGATAGAACAAACAAGATGGGGAGATTTCCCCCTCAGACTGTAGCTTTGTCTAACCCAGGGTAGAAAGTATTAAATGATCAAGTTCTGCTATGGGTCTGAAGCAGACATCCAGCTTCCTGTGGAGTGTTTAGTCCATTGTAATGTTACTTAGTATTGTAGTAGCACACTCATCAGTATAAAGTCCATCGGCAACAGTGAGGTAGCAGTGAGGTAAGAGCCAGCAAAAACAGAAGAACTCACCTGTGTAGTTTTCCCAGAAACACAAGGCATGGCTAGACTTCCTGTGCAATAATTAGTGATGGAAACACACATTATAGAGTTTGTTGCCTTTAAAGTCTTTCTGTTATGAAAAAGAAATGGAAATTTTTACATAAATGTTCATCCAGAAAAAAATTTACAAAGCCAACCAACCAACCATCCATCTAACCAACCAAGCAACCAAGCAACCATCCATCCATCCAACCAATCAACCAACCATCCATCCAACCAACCAATCAACCAACCAATCAACCAACCAACCAACAAAACAACATCCAACCAACCAACCAACCAACCAACCAACCATCCAACCAACCAAACAACCAACCAACCATCCAACCGACCAACCAGATACCAACCAACCATCCAACCAACCAACCAACCAACCAACCAACCAACCAACCAACCATCCATCCAACCAACCAACCAACCATCCATCCATCCAACCAACCAACCAACCAACCAACCAACCAACCAACCAACCAACCAAACAACCAACCAAATCCCAAACAAAATGCCTAAGTATCTCTGTTTAATTATTGAATCATGAGAAGTACGAATTATAACAAGTTATAATGAATATTGGACAATAATAACAATTACAATGAAATAAAAGAAAACAATTGTAGTTAAGAAAAAAAGATTAGATCTGTGGCTGGAGAGCTCTGCCTCGGCCACCAGGGTTCCATAGCCAACTAGTGCCAGGAGAAAGCTACCCTCCCAGGAGCATGGAAAAGCCATGAGTGGGATTAAGGCGAGCACCACTGCTCACCAGGACCTGCCCGGAACCCTCGGGACACATGGACTAAGGTAAAGTCAGGGACAGGAGACTTCTGAACTTTCCGGTTTCCATCTGTGACTGGAGACCTCTGCCTCAGCCACGAGGGGTCCATAGCCAAGTAGCGCCAGGAGAAAGCTACCCTCCCAGAAGCATGGAAAAGCCGTGAGTGGGGTTAAGGCGAGCACCACTGCTCACCGGGACCCGCCCAGAAGCCTCGGGACACACGGACTGAGGTAAAGTCAGGGACAGAAACTTTCCAGTTTCCATTGTGCCTGGGGACCTCAGCCTGGGTCACAGGGCTCCAGGAGAGAGCTGGTACCCCAGGAATGCTGACACACCTTTGAGCACAGGCAAAACCACCACTTCTGTTCAAATTCACTGGATCAAGAGGGACCCTTGCAGAGCCATCAGGACACAGAAACCAAGGGACAGCTGGGGACAAGATCATTCTGGTTTCTGTCTGCACCCCAGAGCTGACCCTGTGCCACAGCTTTCCAAGCCCAAATACCTCTCAGAGAGAGCTGGTCTTCAAGGAGTATTGACACAGAGGCCTGGCAGAGGGACAAGCCACAGCCAGACAGAGTAAGACCAGCTAATATCAGAGTTAACAGGATGTCAAAAGGCAAGGGTAAGAACATAAAGAACAGAAACCAAGGCTACTTGGCACCAACAGAACCCAGCTCTCCCACCACAGCAAACCCTGGATACCCCAACACACCAGAAAAGCAAGACTCAGATTTAAAATCAGTTCTCATGATAATGATAGAAGACTTTAAGGAAGAAATTAACACCCTTAAAGAAATACAAGAGAATAGAGGTAAACAACTAGAAGCCCTTAAAGAGGAAACACAGAAATCCATTAAAGAATTACAGGAAAACACAATCAAACAGACAAGGGAAATGAACAAAACTATCCAGGAGCTAAAAATAGAAATAGAAACAATAAAGAAATCACAAAAGGAGACAACCCTGGAGGTAGAAAACCTAGGAAAGAGATCAGGAGTCATAGATGCAAGCATCACCAACAGAGTATAAGAGATAGAAGAGAGAATCTCAGGAGAAGAAGATACCATAGATAACATTAACACAACAGTAAAAGAACACACAAAATGCAAAAATTTCCTAAACCAAAACATCCATGAAATCCAGGACACAATGAGAAGACAGAACCTAAGGATAATAGGTATCAAAGAGAGTGAAGATTCCCAACTTAAAGGACCAGTAAATATCTTCAACAGAATTATAGAAGAAAACTTCCCTAACCTAAAGAAAGAAATGAACATAAATATACAAGAAGCTTACAGAACTCCAAATAGATTGGACCAGAAAAGAAATTCATCCCATCACATTATAGTGAAAACACCAAATACACAAAACAAGGAAAGAATATTAAAAGTGGTAGGGGAAAAAGGTCAAGTAACATATAAAGGCAGAACTATCAGAATTACACCAGACTTCTCACCAGAGACTATGAAAGTTAGAAGATCCTGGGCAGAACTCAAACAGACCCTAAGAGAACACAATTGCTAGCCCAGGCTCCTATACCCAGCAAAACTCTCAATTACCATAGATGGTGAAACCAAAATATTCTATGACAAAACCAAATTTACACAATATGTTTCCACAAACCCAGCTCTACAAAGGATAATAGATGGTAAATGTCAACTCAAGGAGGGAAACCACACCCCAGAAACAGCAAGAAATTAATCTTTCAACAAACTGAAAAGATAACCACACAAACCTAAAAGTAACATCGAAAATAATAGGAACTAACAATCACTATTCCTTAATATCTCTTAACATCAATGGACTCAATTCCCCAATAAAAAGACATAGACTACAGACTGGATTCATAAAGAGGACCCAGCATTTTGCTGCATTCAGGAAACACACCTCTGTGATAAAGACAAATACTACCTCAGAGTAAAGGTCTGGAAAGCAATTTTCCAGGCAAATGGTCCCAAGAAACAGGCTGGAATAGCCATTCTAATATCGGATAAAATCAACTTTCACCCAAAAGTCATCAAAAAAGATAAGGAAGGACACTTCATACTCATCAAAGGAAAAAATCTACCAAGAAGAATTCTCAATTCTGAATATCTGTGCTCCAAATGCAAGGGCACCCACATTCATAAAAGAAACTTTACTAAAGCTCAAAGCACACATAGCAACTCACACAATAATAGTAGGAGACTTCAACACCCCATTATCATCAATGGACAGATCTTGGAATCACAAACTAAACAGAGACACAGTGAAACTAGCAGATATTATGAACCATATGGATTTAACAGATATCTATGGAACCTTTCATCCTAAACCAAAAGAATATACCTTCTTCTCAGCACCTCATGGTACCTTCTCCAAAATTGACCATATAATCGGTCACAAAACAAACCTCCACAGATACAAGAAGATTGAAATAATCCCATGCCTCCGATCAGATCACTATGGATTAAGGCTCGTCTTCAATGGCAGCAATAACAACAGAAACTCCACATACACTGGAAGCTGAACAATGCTATACTCAATGATAACTTAGTCATGGAAGAAATAAAGAAAGAAATTAAGGACTTTCTAGAATTTAATGAAAATGAAAGTACAACATACCCAAACTTATGGGACACAATGAAAGCAGTGTGAAGAGGAAAACTCATAACTTTGAGTGCCTCCAAAAAGAAACTGGAGAGAGCATACACTAACAGCTTAACAGCACACCTGAATGCTCTAAAACAAAAAGAAGCTAATGCTCCCAAGAGGAGTAGAAGGCAGGAAATGATCAAACTCAGGGCTGAAATCAACCAAGTAGAAACAAAAAGAACTATACAAAGAATCAACAAAACCAGGAGTTGGTTCTTCGAGAAAATCAACAAGATAGATAAACCCATAGCCAGACTAACCAGAGGGCACAGAGACAGTATGCAGATTAACAAAATTAGAAATGAAAAGGAAGACATAACAACAGATTCTGAGGAAATTCAAAAAACCATTAGATCCTACTACAAAAGCCTATACTCAACAAAACTGGAAAATCTG